>OZ024932.1:6508425-7083795 GCA_964017235.1 Sabellastarte sp. h YS-2021 | reverse complement strand
GCATGCAGTGTTCGATCCTTCTTTGGTGTAATAATTAATTGGCTGAGCCAGGGTGTTTGACTTGATACTCTTTCAATAGTACCCATCTTTTCTAAATGTGTAGCTCTTGCTTCAATTTGGGTCTAACATTGACACTGATACGCCTGCTTCCCATCACAACAGGAACAGCATCCGGCTTCTCTTGTAATGATTGATAACCAGGTTGTGTGCCAAGTTTGCCATCAAAAACATCACAGAAGGAATCAGGTACATTGACTTTCAACAATGCTATCCTTTCAAACTGATCTTCCTTTACCTCCAACAACCCCATGACTTTGCTAGCTTTCAAGCTGAGCAAGGGCTGACGGTTTTCATTGCACACTATGAATCTGGTCTTGTACTTTTTGCCATTTTTGAGGTTTGTGACTGTTGTTCTGCAAGTGCCTATAATGTATCAATATTTGACTATCATTCAACAAGAAAATGGCATATAAATTTCTCATTTTAGAAAACTTGTTGTTTTAGGCACCATTTTGACAAATTAATGATTTTCAGTGTAGGTTACACGTGGCTCCTGTGTCCACCTGGAATATCACGTCTTCCCGGCATTGTTCGTTTTGCATTTTAAGTCTCTATCTTTGAATGAATTTTCAACAGCATACACCCAATCTGAACTCCCATCATCATCATCATCATCATCACCTAATGAATCATCCTCGTCTTTCACCTTGCGCACTTTCTGTTTTTCTTTGTTTTTGTCCTTGCAACACCTAGCAAAGTGATTTTTGAGTCTACACTTGGAACACTCTTTTCCCCAGCTGGACACTTCTCCTTTATCCACTCATGTTCTAATCTGCAATAGTGACAGACTTTGGAACTGCTTTTTTTTAAATTGGGGCCTTGACTTTATTTACTTTGTTGCTTGCCAATGATGTCTTATGTTGGACAGCAGCTTCTCCCACTGCACAAATGTCTATACAGTCCTTTAATGTCAGTTTAGGTTTCTTAAGGAGTTCCCCATGGACTTCATCACTTATTATTTCACATATGATGTCTCGTAGTACTGAGTCTTTACAGTCATTGCAGTAATCACATGTCTTAATCATTGCCCTCAAGCTTGCCACATAACCACTGAAGGATTCTCCTTCACCTTGTTGTCTGTTAGCTAATTTAAAATGTCCATTGGCTTCTCCTACAATGCACGACTTGAACGCAGTTGTGATTTCTGCTGGTGTCCTCTCCTCTGGTGGCGTGTCAAATTTAAATCCAGATAAGGTTTTAGTGCATCATTTCCGAGACAGTTCTCCAGCTGAGATACTTGCAATTTCTTGTCTAACAATCCCAGATCTGACAGAAGTTCATAGTTTTGCCATCTGGCCTTAAAATTTCTCAGGCCTCAATCCTATTCTGACCTAGGAACAGTTGTTGTGGAGGTCAGGCACTTTTCTGCAGATTTGCAACTGCATGGCTTCGGCTTGTTTCGTCTGTCAATGTCAATGACACTGGCAAAAGCTTATATTATCACTCACAGGCTTTGTAAATCAAGCAATATGTCAACAAAGACAAAGGCACACATTTGTTCATAGAGTTAAAAGTTTACCACTGTCTGTGTGATATAAAGTCCAAGCACAAGAAACTTCTAACTTTATTCAGTTTATAGTATGTACAACATGAATGCGCATACGATTCCTTGTGTTTTCCCATTTGGCCATAACTGTTTTGCAATTAAACACAGGTTTAATTCTAATCCTTTAATTCAGATATTGAACATGTACATAGGGATTATAATTTATTAACACACAAGTTGTTGCATGAAGGTTTCAGTGAAGTGTGTGGGAATCTTTTCATATTTTAATCTGACAGGTATGTTATAACAACATACAGGATATCTGGTCACTGACACTTTAAGATAATGAGAGTTATCTGGAAAACCTTACTAGCCTGGATAATGACTCTAAAACATTTAACATCTACAACAATAACTATGGCTGAATACGTAAGAAACAGCAAATTATGTAACACGAGTCACCAATAGACTTGTAATTATGGTTTTGGCAGATCACGATGCAATTACCTTTATGAATCTTTCTGTTTCCACAATGATCTATTTATGCAATATGGTGATTGACAAAGCAAGCCTTGGTATTTCTGGCTAGTCTTTTCTCATCTCTGGTCATGTGGATGAAAACATTATGAAGGTTTCTACAAAGGTTTTTAAGCTATTTTTCTTATAGACAGTAGTTAAAATTATTGAAATATGGGTCATTTGAATCACTGACTCAGGACAATTCACTGGAATATTGAAATAAGAGAAAATTAAACTGGAGCTCTCCTAACAGTTTTAACTGGTGTTGGAATTCCTCAGGTTATTAGAAAGTTAGAAACATCTGTTTATTGTGTCCTTTTGTGTGCATGTCACGTCTTTCATTAAGTTAATAACATGAACCTCTTTAACAAGACATATATGCCTGTTTCTGCATTTGTGCCTCAAATATTAACATACATATTTACAAGATACAAAAAGTGCAATAAGCTAATAGTCTACCAAGTAACTTATATATTTATTTATTTGTTGTTTTACATCACGTTCAACAGCCAGAGTCATATTGCGATGGGTAGTTTACAGGTGGAGGAAACCAGTGCATACTGCACTGTAAACCACCAGGCATCGGCAAGTAACTACCAACTTTCCAACATGAAGCGCCAGGCCCGAGATTCGAACCAGCCGCTTCAGAGATTGGCGAGAACTCTAACCGCTACACCACCGAGCCCCCTCTCTGCCAAGCAACTTTATCTGATATATTGTAGATTCTTTTGCACATGGGTATGCTTTGATATGCTGATGATGTGTTAAAAATATCACAATTTAATAATATATATATGTTGTGACAGAACTTAAAATTTGACAGAATTTTAAATTCTGTCGACAGAACTTAAAATTCTAAGTTCTGTCGACAGAACTTAAAATCCTTGGATTTCATTGGTTTGGAGGGATTTTAAGTTCTGTCAACAGAATTTAAAATCCTGTTGACCGAATTTAAAATCATGTTGTCAGAACTTAAAATTCTGTTGACAGAAATTAAAATCATGTTTATATAGTTGCAATCAAGAAATAAAGTCTAACAAAACATTTTAAACTTTATTGGTAAAATTGAACATTAAACACATACATTATTCACTGAGTGTAGCACTGCAATTTTAGCAAAGAAATAGAGACAAAAACCTATGCAGGCACATACCAAAACCTACTCAAGAAACCTAAAACAATTAATAAAGAAAGTTTAGGTGCTAGAGTACAGATTAAAGTACATCAGAGCAGGTAATTAAACAGATCACAGAGAGAGATCCATTACTCAGGGATAAATTTTCAGATACATGTATTGAAAAGTTAGTGTGTATATTAATGTCTATCTTATGCATTACTTAAACTTTTAAATTAGCACATTAGTTCTGAGCTCCCTTTAAAATGTAAAATACTAACTCACTGTTAAAATTAGCACATTAGTTCTGAGAACCCTTTAAAATGTAAAAGAAGTTGAACAAAATATATAGAATCATGAAAAACTCATTTCTACATTAACATTTTTACCTTTTGTTTTTAAGTATTCCTTCTACAAGTAATATATATACACTGTTTCTGGGTTTAAGAAAAGCTCCGAAATATTTTTGGTAACCACTGTGTATGAACTATACACTAGTGAAGAAGTCTTTAACACAGAGTGAGGTTCAATTAGCAACCAATGTAGGTTCTTTTGTGCAATATGATAATATGTGCATGCGCATCGTATTGTTGAAAAGTCTGCTCTGACTGTTCTGGATTTAATATAATATATATAATCCATTTGACTACTTATGAGAACATTTACAGCCATGACAGATTGACACATACACACATACTGTGTGAGGTACTCTATAAGTGGCCTCATATCCCCGATCTGGGCAAAAGAGCCATCACAGATACTCTGAGCATACTTGGAAAAAGGAAATCAGAGTTGAATTGGCAAGTTGCCTGGGAGAAATTTCTTTTGATTTTCCCATTGTATTTTGACCAAAATATGATGAAGTCTGTTTTATCAGGATTCAGCTTCAACTCATTTACAGAAAACCATTTCTTTACATCATGAAGGCAACAGTTTAATTTTTAAAAGCTTATGCTGCATTTTTGTGACTGAGATATACTTATATAGAGCCATGTGTCATTAGCTAAAAAGTGAAACTTGATATGAGGATGACCAAAGATTGTCTTACTAAGAGAAGTGGTGTATAATGAGAACAGTATTGCACTATGAACTAAACTTTGGAATACACTAAACATGAGCTTTTCAGAGTCAGAAACTGTAGAAACAATCTTAATATGATGGGAGCTATCAGATAAATAAGACTTGAACAACTTCAGCATGTTGCCACTAATGCTACACCTTGATGTGGAACAATTTAGAAGTGATGATTGATCGATTTTGTCAAAAACTGCAGAATGCTGAAGCAGTATTACAACAGTGGTTTCAACTTTGGATAGATGTGCTATTTGTGTGGGAGAGATCTGCAGTCAGTTTGATCACTTGCAAATGCCCAGCTAGCACTACATATGAGACCAACAAGGGTCCCAAATGGGTTCTTATATGGGGCCTTTGTGGGCTCCCTATATGGGCCCCAGTCAGTTTTTGCAAACGGTTTTCTGATGGGACCAATATGGTTTATCAATAAGGGTCATATATGGGCCCCATATGTGGCCTTTATTGTGAAATAAATGGGTCCCACGTGGGCCCAACTTGTAATTTGAACATGGGGCCCAGATGGTTTTTGCAAATGATTTGGTGATGGGACCAGTATGGGTTCTGTATATGGGTCATATGTGGGTCTGACAAGGGTACTATATGGTAAACTGCATCCAGGTCCTTATTGGTCCTACATATAGGTTCAGATGTATGGATCGGCTCAGTTTTTAAATGTGCACTACCAACACAAGGTCCATTTACAGTTCAGCTTGCATGTAATAGAAGCTCAAAAATGAGTTGATCTGCGTGAACAGTCCGCAATTTCCTTTACACTTTGCCCACATATTCTGTTTAATATTTTAATACACTTTAATGAAGCCTTTGTAAATAATGCACAATACAATCTTGATTCATACTATACTATTATCCAATTTCCAGAATGTAATTCAAATCATTTCAAGTTCAAAATCTTATGATGTACCACATTTGTGTATAAGCTTGTCTTATACAGAATACAGAAATGTGTATCAGAAACTCATCACTTAATGATTCACCCAAACCCTTTTTCCAGATGGCCCAAGCTAAACCAGCTGCATAGCCTTGTCAAGACACAAGTGAAACACATGATGAAATCCTCAGTTAACTGATATAATTAACCACATACATTATTTGATTAATAAAGATTTTTTTCATTATGAATCCCCACAAAAATATCATAGTTTATTATTTTAGCCTTTTTTAGCATCCTAGTGAAGAAAGGCTAACCTGTTTCACACCATAGGGTGTTTTCCCATTTTCCTAGCACTGCCTCAAAATACTATCTGTGTGAAAAGATAAACATATCTGTACTGCATGAGATAGGGGGTTGACCTATAAATAATCCCTTGAGTTAAACTAAGAGAAACTAAAATTTTACAGAATTTCCACAACTGTAGACCTAGGATTTCTATACTCTTATACATGAAAAAGGTGTTTGTGGTACATTAAGGTAATATAAACCACTAGATAATTAATTAGTGAGATATGCAACAAATTTAATTTAATTTCCTCTAGGATTTATATATGAGACCTACCTGGGACCCTTATACCAGTAAATCACCCATAAAAGTCCATTGTGGGGCCCATATTAAACATTCTGATAATAAATCTTTTGTTTACCACTCTTTATGAAGTCGAAATCAATATGATGCCAAATGAATCTATTATTAAATCTGTTTTATTTTCCTCATTTTGTACTATTTAGGGAATATTGCATATTTTTATATAAATGGGACCAATATGGGCAATTTCACTTCTAATTACTTTTGAGTGAGAGAGGTTTAGTATGATCGTTGTCAAATGTTTACTAAAAACGTGTGGCGTTTTGGTCAAAATTTGAAGTATTTTTATTTGAATCCAGAGAAAGCTATTACATTTAATTTTACTCGCATGGCTATGTCGTTATCAGTAGGAAAGAAAGCTGCTGCTGTAGAAGCTGTCAACCGCTATGTCAAGGTTCTTTTTGAATACTGTATTATCGCTCATTTTCAGTAGTGGCATCCAGTAAACGCCCATGCTGTGATATTAATATTGTAATTTAAACTACACTAACAGCTTTATACTATATTCTTCTATGACCAAATTGTCAAATGACATGATAAGTTTTCGGTGTACAGAAAAAAGCCCATCAGGAAAACTGCCTATCAAAAAGTGAATCCCATTAGCAAAAAACCCATCAGGGGTCGGTTTCATGAAAAGTCTCAAACTGAACCAGACTCAAGGCTGAGTCAGGGTCTCAGATCTGAGACTTTTGTCTCGGCTGAGTTTTTGGCTCGAATGGATTTCACAAAGGGTGGATCAGCTGAGACCAGTCTCAAGTTACGGTCTCAACTTTTTAATCTCATTTCATATATTTAGTGGGCTTATTTTTAGTTTAAAAAGTTATATTTCATGATTATTATCATTTTAAATATCTTTAATATTCATAATACAAAGTAATTCTATGATAATATATTATTCTAAGTGATCCATAAGATTGAGACTCAACTGAGGTTGAGTCTGGCTTTGTGTCCTCCCTTGAGGCCTGTCACTTGATAATAGCCTATAAAGCATGTCAATTCTATTGACTTTTGTTATTAGTAAATATTGAATATGTGGCTGTAATTACAAAATAAAATGAAAATAGAAGATTTCAAGATTTATCAATTTCATTTTGGAACAAATTGTATCGCTTTATGTATGTGTTTTTTGGCATCAAAGCTTGGACTCAGATTTGAGACACCTCCTGGATGGGCTCAAATTTGAGCCTGTGACTGAGCCAGGTCTCAGGTTGAGCCTGTTTGTGAAATGCATTGAGTCTGAGTCCACAAACTCAGCAAAATATTTCCAAAATTTGAGACAAAGTCTCAGCTTTTGAGTCTGACTCAAGGCTCTGTTCATGAAACCGGCCCCAGGAAAATTGCCCATCAATTTTTCAAAATTTCTTCACAACATATAATTTAACTATTATTTATAAAAATCTGATGTATGGTAATGGTACACTACATTTACATTTGATTAAGACCCACAATTTAACATTTTAACAATAAAATACAATAGTAATTGAGATCCATGGTTTAGAAGGGACTTGAAAGAAAAACTTTACTTCCAGGAAAAATTTCACACTACCCTGCTGCTAAATGCCTGTGCTGTGGTTAATATTTTGAAATTAAATTGTGTCAACAGCTTTAGATTATATTCTTCTTGGGTGTCTTCTTAAACTAAATTATGAAGTGATATTCACTATAATTACAACTGGAGTGTGTATAGTCTTATATTTGTAGAAATTTCTTTTACACAGGAAGACTTGGTGGAGATCAAATACACTTTAAACTAGGGATGGGTCGGTATGAAAAATATGTACATTGGGAGGTTTCCAATACATAACCGTACCGATTCTGGGATTCAGCATTTTAGTAAACACCAAACAAACATGGATGTTTTCTCTTCATGACATCACAATAAAAGTGATCAAATAGGCGAAATACAAGTTAAAAGCTTATAATTTCTTCAGATATCTTGTTTGTTCCCAATATTTTAAGTTTTCCTTCAGTTATATAAGCTGACAAGCGAAATTGAGGTTATAAATTGTCGTAACCTAAACATGGCAGTTCTGCTCAGCATAATCGATAGTACTGTATAAAATCTGCAAATGTATGAGAATTGGGGAGAAAAGCTTATAATTTCTATAGATTTCGGGTATGTTTCTAATATTTTAACTCTTCTTTCCATTTTATGTGCTGACAAGCGAAGTGGCGGTTGTAAAATCTCATCACGGTATTTCAGTAAAATGCTCTTGATACCGAGATACTGGTTCTACCGACCCATCCCTACTTTAAACTCGGGAACTCGTGGTCATATCACCCAACTGATTAGTATGCATGAGGAAATATAAACTGGAAGGCTGGATGGTTTACTAGTTGTCCAACACATGGACAACAGCTTTCTAAAGTTACACTACAGTAACGTATACAATATATACTTATACAATTAGTGGATTTCCTTTTAATGAATTGACTGTTGAGGTTGAAGTGCATTTATGGAGTCATTATGCACTCATACAAGTTCTGGATCTCTTGGGTACTACAGAATCACCTGTTCTACAAAGGGTGAGGTGGGTGCTAGATATTATTATGTTAAATATGTTGTTGTCATCATGAACCCATATAATTCTCGGAACAACAAAGGTGCTACATAAAAGAGTTTCATCATATTTCCTCATGAATATTAATGACTTGAGTGCTATGGCCATGAGTTCTTGAGTTAGATCTTCATTGAGGCTTCTATTTTATAAAATATTGCTAGAAAATCCCAAGGAAAATCTGTGACTTCATATTTTCTCATGTATATTAATGAGTGAGGTGGTATGGCCCTGATTTCTCGAGTTTAAAGTATTTGATCTTTCTTGAGGCTTCCATTTTATAAAATATTGCTGGAAAACCTGAAGGGAAATCCGTGACCTCATATTCCCTCATGCATGTTAATGAGTTGGGTGCTATGGGTATGAGTTCATGAATTTTATTTCATCCAGTCGTCCAGGTTCATTCAGTTGTCCAGTTTATAAAATATTGGTAGAAAACACCATGGGCAATCTGTTACTTCATATTTCTGGTAGGCAGGCTTTTACTGGTACAACTACAGTCACTAGAAATCTATTAATAAACACCCAAACAACGGTTAATATTTTGAATTTAAATTCTGTTACCTAAATTGGATTAAATTCATATTGAACCAAAATAACAAATGATATTTATTTCTTATTAGTCGAATCTTTGATTCGAGTTATGTACTGGGTTGTGGCCATAATTTTAAATTGGGCGTTTAAGCCCTTAAATATCAAGTTCTGCATAGTATTTGTACACATATCCATAGATTAAGGTGTATAGTATACACTCTGCCATTTTGAAAATGTTTAATGTTTTTATTAAGGTATATTTTATAAAGTTAAAAGCTTATCTAGCACTACGTCTGGCTTTCTGTAACGTCCCGTATGTCCTAGAAACTATTGTGTTTCCCATTGTGATGGCCTACTCAAACGAGTCTTTTTTAACGGTTTCGTCTGCTGGTTTCTAGACGTGAAAGCCCAATTAAAGTATTTATATTTATTTGCTGCTAGTTTATCAGGCAGACACTGTTAATGTAAAATTGTTGTCTGTGCATTCATTCATCGAAGCATGGCAATTAATTTACAAAACATTTATTATGAACCAATCACATAGGTGGACAGATATTTGAGTTTAAAATACGAAGTCGCAGTCTTGCACATTTGTCAAACAAGTAAACCGTAAAGAAATTAATGAGTGAAATGACGTCTCGGTAGTACCAGTCATTGGCCAAAAATATGGGAGGATGCGCAGACAATGGTTTTACACTAACCTTGACTGCTCAACACTTGAGGGTTATATTAGAAGCATTTATGAGATTGAAATTCGCGAGTTAATTTGCTTTCTACATGTTTACCTCTATTTATTTGCATTTATCACAAAGATGACCTGAATAATTGCAAATATATTCCATGTACAGTGCCCCTCCAATTTCAGAACCTGTTAGTTGTTAGTTCTTCTAATATCGGCCCCTGATAGACAGAAAAATGAATGGATATTATTTTAATTACTACAGATTTTATCCGTGACGAAAGCCTTCAATAAAAGTATGCACAGCCCCGTAATTCTACATTCAACCACTTGAAGGCGCTATTGGGGTTTTCCATTTCCTAGAAGTTTTCATGTGATTTAATATTTGTCTGACAGCTGCACAGGACGTCACACAGATCACGAAAATATGCAATATTTTATCTTATTTTATATAAAATTGTTGAATATTTTATTAAAATACTTACAGTTTGTTTGTGTAAAATATCCGTGTAACACTTTAATTTATGTGTTCCAAATGGTTTTATATTTGCAAAATAAATCTGTTCGCTAATCTTATTTTATGTGTATGCTTCAAACATAAATACTACGTCTTCTCCCTTCGAAATCAATATCCAAACTACGTAGTTACATGTTTCTGGTCACTAGAAATACCCAACACATCTCGCTACACAGATCTGTAAAGGTCCGTGCAAGCGGTTTGCAAATGTAGGCGATAATAGAACGATTTAGAGATTTCAACACGCATTGCTGTCCTAAGATTTGACTCCGTGGTTGGCAGAAAGCCAGCCACTGTACCCTTGTTGTACTTCTTGTACTGAACATAATATGTCTACTGAACATAATATATTGTGACAAAGAACCTCTATTATCTGCCACAAAACTGGAAATACTATTGTAAAATACCAGACTCACCAGTAGTTATCTGTAGTGATGTGGTTGGATTGACTTGGTATGTCTTCTCTCTTTGAATATGCACAGATAACTGAATGGGCTTAGTTCATTTCCTGTTCTATACTTCCAGTGGGGAGATACTAAAACTCAAACGGTAGGCGAACGGACTTCCATTCGAAACTACCCGGCGGCTTCACTTCAATACAATGAACAACCATTTAGTTTACATGTAGAAATGTTTGTTCTTGACCTCTTACAGAGAAATATGAGGTGGGCTTTCACCGGTAGGAGGTTGTTCAGTGGTAAAATGCAGAATGGTTCTTTCATATCACAATCTGTACTTATAAATAAGGGTATATAAACTTTAACATAATTTCCAAATCAATTACAGTAGGTGGACATGCCATAAAAAGTGTTTAGATTTGAATTGATGAAAATCCAACAAGTCGGCAAATCTGCAACATCTCTATGATATGTCCCTTGTTAACACAGGAAGCTGCTCAGATTTTGATACAAACGTTAGTCTTCTATAGACTATGCCAATGTGCTGTATTATGGGATACCTGATTCACTGATCCAGAAGCTACAATATATACAGAATGCTGCAGCTCACCTAGTCTGTTAAGTTAGGAAAAATGATCACATAAAACATGCAGTTAAATGACATGGTGTATATTAACCGCGAACCTACATGAGCCATAGTTAAAAACAGGAATTTATAAAGTAAAAATGTGAGATATTTCCATAAATATTTATTGTTTTGGCTAAGTATTAACTGGTAGAAAGCCTAACATGATGTTTTCAAAAGGATGATGTTTCTATTTAAACAAATACAAAAGCCGGAACACAGGAGTACTGTTCACACCCCCACCTTAAACATTGCAAATATTGCATTTGCATTTCATGGAGTTACTCAGGAGTCACAACAGCACAAACAGTTCAATACCAGGCAGACTGTTTAAGTTTTTTAGGCGCGTTGCATGTAACCAACTCACCTATTAGATTGAGATTTCCGACATCCATCCCCCTGTCTGTCAACATTTTGGTTCCCAGACTCAAACTCAAACATGCTTCCGCCGATCGTTTTGAAACATAACAAGGTGTTAGGGCACCACCTAGCCTAGGTTACTTTTGAAATTGGTGCCACTTTGCAAAACAAGATGGCTGCCATCTTGAAATTCTGTTTCCTGACTCTAACTCGAAGACTCTTACGTTGATCGATTTGAAACTTAGGGTGGTACAATATCAACTAGGCTAGGTCGCTTTCAAAGTTGTTTCCATTTGGAAAACCAAGATGGTCGCCATTTTGAAATATCATTTCCAAACTCTAACTCAAAGATGCTTCTCCCAATTGAGTTGAAACTTAACAAGGTTGTAGGGTATCACCTAGGTTACTTTCGAAATTTATGCCATTTGGGAAAACAAGATGGCCACCATTGCCACCATCGTGAAATACCATTTCCGGACTGTAATTTGGAAATGCTCCTGTCCATCGATTTAAAAGTTAACAGGCTGGTAGGGCACCAACTAGGCTAGGTTGCTTTCGAAATTGGTGCAATTTGGAAAAACAAGATGGCTGACATGGGCATCATCTTGAAATTCCAATTCAAGGCTCTCTCTCAAAGTGATTCCACCTATTGATTTCAAACTTCAAACAGACTGCTCAACCCACCTTTTAAAATTAGAGGTTAAATTGTTTTATTGTCTTGAGCACGAATGAGATGATATTGTATGGAAGACATGTTATTGAAATACTGAAAGAGAATATTTTAATCCTAATGCAAATTACCTGCATATAAAATGGTGAACAACTAAGAAATCTGATCAGATCTTTTTTCAAGTCTTTTTATGACTTTGACAAGAAATTCTTATTTAGAATGTTTGCCATGATGTTTATCTCAGTTTGATCCTTCTTTAATTATGAATACTGCTGCTGTAATGTGCTTCTCATGCTGTTAACTTCATTGCTTCTGGATATATTTTAACACCATCATTGTTACCAGTAATTTCACAACTGATCACATTTCTGTATTTGTGACTACAATATTTATTGTCTGATTAATTATAAATTAATAATACAGTCTTGTTAGTCAAGAAAGAATCCTTCAAAATATTCAATTTGTATTTTAGAATGTGCTAGCATATACTAGCTGAATGTGTTAGCATATACTTTCAAAGTATTTCAGGAAATAGTGCTATTGGAAGTCAACAACCCTAATTAAGTACTTAACATTTTGGAGGTGCTTCAGGGGTCTCTGTCTTTTGCTTTCTAGGATCGCCAGGTGCTTGGTATTGGAAGTGGATCCACCATTGTCTTTGCTGTTGAGCGAATTGGTAAGTTTTACAATATACCAAGCTTGCTTGTTGTTACCCATATGGGATAAAGGCAGGATTTTCTGGAGTTTGAGAGGGGAATTAAATCGGCTGTAATAAAAGACATACAAAAATAAAACCTTAATTTGAGTGTTTCTTTGATTTAGCATGTGTTTTGGGGGTATTTTTATGGCCATTTCAGTTTCGGGATCATTTTTACCCCGGGGTATTGTGCTTATTTTTTGTACATTTGATGAAAGTTGGGGAGGGACATTTACAAAACTATGGGCATTGCAATGACTGATTCTGGTATAACTGTTTAAAGGAACACTTTGAAGTGATTATTTCAGGAATTAATGTTCACAAACTTGAAGTATGATGTAGTTTCAAATTTGTAATAAAGTATATGTATAGTATCGAGATTGTATAGTTTATGTTCACATTTATACATTACTATATAATGTTTTTCAAATATTTCTCTGTTGCATTTTCCTTTTGAAAGAGAGTAAAGTGCAGATCAAAAACTGTCATTGTGTATTGTTCTTATTTTAGCTGAACGAGTTAAAACAGAAAATCTCAATTTGAAATGTGTTCCAACATCCTTTCAGGTAATTTTAGTCAAAAGTACTTCTCCTATACTTGAAACTTGTAAAGTAGTGACACATGTAGATGTTATAATACTTACTTTAGTACACAGAATAGTGCTTCTTTCTTATTTTTGTTTGTTATATTTAATAGTCAATGCTCGGTAAACAAGCCAAATTTTAAGAAAATTAGATCCAAATTTTAAGGGTCAAGTGCTGGCATTTACACAAAAATACCACTGAAATGATTACTGTTTTATGCAGTAAAATATCACTTACACTAAATCTTATAATGAACTTCTTGACATGAAATTCTCTAAATTAAAATTTTGACATTGGCTAATTTCAATGATTCAAGGCTTTTTTATCTTTATATTTTTTGGCTATATTGCATGTTTCCCGTCAAGGTACATACTAAATTTTGCAAGGGCTCTATGTCAGGTTTTGTCTGAGCAGTCAACTCCAAATACTCATCACACCCCTCTAGTTTTATATCGTGAGACTGTGTATAAAAAGTCAAATTGGTTTCCAGGGCTGTGAAAGGAAAGAAAAATGGTATTTTGTATGTGTGGCACTCATAAGGTTAACCAAAGTTAACTAATTACTTAACTCCATTTTTATGCAATATAAATAAAAGAATGTCAGACATTTTATGACATTTATGAACGTTTTATCACTTTGATGAAGTATCAGCCATTAGAAAGCCTGAAACTACAACGTCTTCAAATATTCAATTCTTAAATATTTCATTGTTTCTCGCAGTGAGATGATAAGTTGAAAACTGGCTTACTGTTGAATTCACTGGTTATATATGAATGTTTAAATAATGTTTTTCTCAGCACCAATTTCTTAATATTCCCTTTTCTGGAATCTTATTTCATCTAAATAATTAACTCTGTATTTTTCCTATCTTCAGTTTTTATGTTACAGGCTCGTCAGTTAATCATAGAAAGTGGCTTGATATTAACAGATCTGGATAGAGAACCTAAAGTGAGTTGATTTCAGTGATACATCTTCACACAAAAGGTTTGAAGCTGTGCCATCAAAAATTTAAAGTATCAGCTCATATAAAACAAGATCTACCAGCCCGAGCTGCAAGGCCATCAGAGACAGGAGTAGTGTACTAATGCGGTCATCCATCCAAGTACTAATGTAGGCCATTGCTACGTAACTTCAGTGATGAGACAGATACTCATCACGCTACACCACAATTCAAAGAAAGTCTGGCAAAAAAAAATTGGAAAAGATCGACTACGTAGATATTGTCAGGAAACCCCCACAAAGAACTACCGTGACTGCGCATATTTGCTCATTAATATTAATGAGGCGAGTCCGTTCACAGGAAATATGCTGGTAGTTTTCATCTTAAACCAGCCTCGTAAAATATTGTCAGGAAACCCCCTTAAAGAACTACCGTGACTGCGCATATTTGCTCATTAATATTAATGAGTCAAGTCCATGGACAGGAAATATGCTGGTGTTTTTCATCTTAAACCAGCCTTGTAAAACTGCGCATCTACAGACCCTTTATATTTGTAAACCTTTCACATCACGCATCTTGTTACACAAATCTGAAAACAACTTCTTTGGAAGCGGTTTCCAAATGTGGGCAATAATACCAAGTTTACAGATTTCAACACCCACTGCTGTCCTAAGATTCGACTCTGTGGTTGGCAGAAAGCCAGCCACTTCACCCTAGTATAGTTTTTGTGTCAGTTAGATGTGGCTAAAGATGGGGTGAGCTCTGACCTACTTTGTATGGTTTTTGTTTCAGATATGGCTATAGATGGAGTGGAGTGTGACCTACTTTTATGCTGTCTTTGTGTCAATTAGATGTGGCTATAGATGGGGTGAACTCTGATCTACTTTTCTGTTGTTTTTGTGTCAGTTAGATGTTGCTATTGATGGGGCTGATGAGGTGAACTCTGACCTGCACTGTATTAAGGGAGGAGGCGGCTGTTTGACTCAGGAGAAGATTGTAGCGTCCTGTGCCAGCAAGTTTGTTATTGTTGCAGATGACAGGTAGGTTTGGGTCTCAAATACACAAACTGGTGCTATAGGGTCAAAACTAGTATTCAGAATCTCCTCATATGTTAAGCAAAAGGCCAGATATCCTGCCTTATTAGAAATGTATGTGTGAGCATGCGTGGGTACACAGAAGTGATTCACACATTGGTGAAGTAGCTATTCCTAAGTTAGCTATGGAGACATATAGCTTTTAAACATCTGTGTCATATAGTATATGAAGAATTAGCTGAACAACACATTTGACAAAAAGACTGAAACTGTAAGAGTGATGAAGATAGAACCGTAGCTGTAATGCTCATGCTTTTGAAAGCGCCCGTCCACAATCTTGCGTTATCGCTCATACATTGCTAATATGTCATTTTGAGGTAAACTGTCTCCATATAAACCCAATAATCGGTGAAATGTGATTAATTTATATCAATTTTCAACAAAATTTTCCTTATTTTAGCAGTTATGACAACTTTTATTGCATCGAGATTTGTTTACCAACCGCATATTTTACTTCCAGTCGGTGTGTGCTAAAATACGGTTCCCTAAATTCGTGCTTTTTTTTTTCAAAATGCCCAACTGGTTTTCATTGTCGTAAACGCCCATCCCCAACTTTTGCAAATGACTTTGGTCACATTGCCCATGGGCATTACAGAGCGTGGCACCGGTAAAAGCTGAAAAATAGGTATTACTCACTTAGCTATGGCATTTGAGGTACGGAAAATGCAGCCGACATAGTTTACCAAAATGCTATAAAAGCAGTCGTTTTGGAGTAATAAGTTATTTATTCAAAGCAGCTACCAGACTTTTTACTCATTTAGTAATGGACCTCAGTCTACAAAAGCAGCAAATATTTCATAAACTCACAAGGAGAATGTCATAATCTTTACTGACTGGCTTACTGTGGTTTGTTCAGTGACCAAATGCTTAGTCTTAGAATACTGTGTGATATAATGAGGAATTATAAAATGATATTATCATTTGACATTAAGATTAACTGTCTGCTCCGTAATAAGGTCCTTATCTGAACTGGTATAAAGTTTGAGTGGGTTAATACTGCTAGTATGCTTTAATGCAGTGAATATGAAAATTAATTTTTACAATCAAACTTTATTTTGATAAAAGCAAATTTTTATGCACATTGGATTCGGTAAGAGATATTTTGTCTACATCAATGGAAATTGAAATATATCTAATGAAAAGAAACTTATGGGGGCAATATGATATTTGATAAAAGATGCAGTGGTTGCCTAAACTATTTACTTATAGCTAGCCTTACAATGAAAGTTTAAAGTATGATTACAAACCAAAATATCACATCTGAATTATGTATAAAATATATTCAGTGTAACATCTGATGTCCACAGGATTTGCTTTTAGTAATAACTAACTGTACTACTGAAAAAGAGTCTGCTGTGTATACATATAAAATATTTTGAAATATGCTACTCTGTGAATTCAGTTAAAATTAATAATAACACTGTTGACATTTTGAAAATAATAAGATTAACTCAGTGAAAGCATTTTAAATTAGGTTAGGCTGAAAACAAAGGCCAAGAATTACCATTACTTAGTAATATTGCTTGAATATCTGAAGATTTGATATAAGTGGTGGATTCATGAAGGAAATTAAACATAAAATAGGATAATGTCCAAGTATTACCATTAGCATTATGTGGTATCATGATGTTGAAAGTAGTTGAGATCTTTGTGCTTATTAAATTGTACAGATATGTATGTGCACTTCGCGGAAGAGCCAGGTAAGTACTATAAATATAAAACAACAATGAATTATTTGTGTTTCAAGTTATAATTGTTTGATTAGTTTCTTATGTAATTTGTGCAAGATAAGTACATTGTATAATTTACTCTTTTATAAGCTCAAGTTTAAACTCTGCAGTTGGATATAATCTCCATCTGTTTGGTATTTGTTACTTAGCTGGTTTCGTCCATGATAAGATGCATTTTCTTCCACTTATCATTAGGACAGGGCCGGTAGCAGATATTCCATTTCGGTATCCCACCATTTTGAAACCGTACTGATACCGAAATTGCATTTTGGTCTATCCCCAATCGAATAGGCCCACGAAAAAGTAAAACATGTGAAAACAAAACATTGACAGTTCTTCCTAAAGAAATCGCAATAGTGGTACTAAAATACACAAAACATATGAGATAAACGTTTATAATTTCTTCAAATTTGGGTTTGTTTTCTAATATTTTACGTTTTTCTCACAGTATTATATACTGACATTCAAAATGCTGGTTGTGAAGTGTCATCGGGGTATTCAAGTGAATTGTTCTCGATACCGAGATACTGACATTACTGACTCTGCTCTACTTTTCATACACATCACAGAACATGAAATGTAAAATTTGGCCCATGTTTGAATGACGGGTCAGTTTCACTTGTATCTACTATTGATATTTATCAACTCTCGGTATACTGGTGTATTATTACTGTTATATTTGTCAGTAAGAATTCACGGGAGTTTGGAGAGCAGTGGAAAGGTGGGGTGCCTATAGAAGTCATTCCATTCGCCAGCACGCCTGTCATCAGAAAGATCAGTGAGACATTAGGAGGGGAGCCAGTCCTCCGCATGGCACAGCGTAAAGCCGTGAGTGTTATTGATGATAATGATAAATTTGTTTTACTTTAGTTAGATCCCCAGACAAAAGTTTGGGAAATATTCATTTCAGTCATGCTAGTCTCCACCTCTGCCACTGCATGTGGGTTATGTGCCAAATACTCAAAAATACTTTCACAGATTTCATTGAAATTTGACACTCGGATCTGTTCGGGAAAGGCTGGGGTTATAGTCATCCATTGCGCCATCTTTGCGGCAATGGCGGTGGCAGGCATAAAGCTTGCAGGTGTTCCACAGCTTAAATCCATTGCTGGATTTTCAATAAATTTTCAGGGTATGTTTACCCTAAGAGGTTCTAGAGCTATTAGGGTTTGAAGGGTATTCGGCCATTGCTGGATTTTCACCAAATTTTCAGGATATGTTTACTACTAGAGGATCTAGAGCTGATTAGGTTTTGGGGGGTATTCTGTAAAAGCTGTTGCCATGGAAACACTTTTAAGATTTTTGGGTGTTAAAGTTTGTGGGTGTTCCACAGCCTAAACCAATGCATAGATTTTCACCAAATTTTCAGGATATGTTAACCACAAGAGAATCTACAACTGTTTATAATTTGGAAGGTATCTGGCAACAGCAGTTGCCATGTCAATATTTTAAATATTGTTCGGTCTTAAACTTCTTAATTGAAAAAGGGGCACTATTAAATTAATGTTACTACAGTTGCATTTTTATCTCTTGCCAGATATCTCCACCAAATTTGCTCAGAATGTTTCTGGCTGTGAATACATGTCTGTTTAAAAATTATTTATATGTTCCAACACTGAAATTTTTGCAGCTTGTTTCATCAGACTTGCACAAATGTAAATGGCAGGGAATGCTTGCCCGAGAGTAATTCTGGTGTTGTTTTGAAAACAAAATGGCCACCATGTCTCATCTGTAATGTCAAATAGGGGGTCATCATATCAAAAATATCTTATATCTCCCTTATCTTTGGTCCTAGGAGTTTGGAATGAGAAAACAACTTGTAGCAAATCATGGCCTGGGAATCGTTTACAAGTGTCAAATTTGACCACTGGCCCCGGCTTCAAGGTCAAGTGGGGTCATAATACTGATAAGCTTTTATATAACCCTTATTATTGGTTCTAGGGCTTCCAAATGTGAAAACAGCTTATAGAGAATCATGGCCCTTGAACTTCTGACACCTGCTTCAAGGTTAAGTGTGGTCCTCATGCTAAAAAGGTCTTATATATCCCTTCTAATTGGTTCTAGGGCTTCAAAATATGAAAACAACTTGTAAGAAATAATGGCCTGTAAATCTTTTGCAAGTGTCAGATTTGACCTTTAATCCCTGCTTCAAGGTTGAGTGGGGTCATCATACTGAAACAGCAATATATCTCTTATATATTGGTCCTTGGGCTTAGAACTCACATCATAAATGAATAAAATATGTATGTTTTTCCTCATTCTTTAACTACATGAAAGTTCTTACTTCTTACAACGGAAGCTCTTCCTAAGATTTCATAAACTCTCAATGTTGTTGCCTATTTAGTTGTACCTGCAGGCTGGAGTTCTTGCCTGCCAAGGCTGGCTATTTTTCTTTTACATTCTTTTTTTACACTCTGCCATTATAGACAATTACATAAAACCATTTATTCTTTAGCACTAGCCACTTACTATATATTGAAATTCAAAATTGACTAACCTGCATTGAAATAGGGATAAGCATAAAGGAAATGATGACAGTCTCAGTTTAGTTGTGCTGCCTGTTTAACTGGATATAAAACCCGAAGTTTGACATTGTCACTTTATCTGTGTATTTCAGGGCCCCCTGGTGACAGATAACGGCAATGTAATCGTGGACTGGAAGTTTGACCCGAGTCGCAAGTATAACTGGACTGAAGTCAACACACAGATCAAAATGATTCCAGGTTAAGATCCATTTTATTACCCCACAGCCCTTAAGGGCTGTCAGGGTATTGTTGATGCTTGGTAGGGACATTAGTTAGGTGGTGTAGGTGTGCAGCGTCATGGTGTGACCTTGATTTGACCTTTGACCTTGCCGTAGTGACCTTGACCTATAAAATCTAGTCTGGGCTATATCTCGGAAACAGTAAGGTGTAGGAAGTTGATATTTGGTAGGGACATTGGTTAGGGGGTGTAGGTGTGCAATGTCATGGTGTGACCTTGATTTGACCTTTGACCTTGCCATAGTGACCTTGACCTATAAAATCTTGTCCGGGCTATATCTCGGAAAAAGTAATGTGTAGGAAGTTGATACTTGGTAGGGACATTGGTTAGGGGGTGTAGGTGTGCAGCATCATGGTGTGACCGTGATTTGACCTTTGACCTTGCCGTAGTGACCTTGACCTATAAAATCTTGTCCGGGCTATATCTTGGAAACCGTAAGGTGTAGGAAGTTGATACTTGGTAGGGACATTGGTTAGGGGGTGTAGGTGTGCAATGTGATGGTGCAACCTTGATTTGACCTTTGACCTTGCCGTAGTGACCTTGACCTATAATATCTTGTCCGGGCTATGTCTCAACAACCATAAGGTGTAGGAAGTTGATACTTGATAGGGACATTGGTTAGGCAGAGTAGGTGTGCAATGTCATGGCGTGACCTTGATTTGACCTTGCCGTAGTGACCTTGACCTATAAAATCTGGTCCCGGCTATATCTCGAAAACTGTAAGGTGTAGGAAGTTGATACTTGGTGGGGACATTGGCTAGGGTGTGTAGATATAAAATGTCATGGTGTGACCTTGATTTGACCTTTGACCTTGCCGTAGTGACCTTGACCTATAATGCCTTGTCCGGGCTATATTTCAGAAACCATAAGGTGTAAGAAGTTGATATTTGGTGGGGACATTGGTTAGGGTTATAGGTGTGCAGTGTCATGGTGTGACGTTGATTTGACCTTTGATCTTGCATATCTGATGCTATTTTATCTCTCTACAGGGATATGTGATACTGTTTTATCTCTCTTATATCTCTCCTATCTTTTTGCTTGAATCTTTGTTGTTGCACCTTTGGGTGTCTTTTGATGTAGATTAAGCACTGTTAAAGTTAGAATTCATTTAGGGTTTTACTTTTGCAACTCTGTAACAGATGGTATTGCATCAAGTGAGTCGCAGGTTTTGCGCCAACTCCACCTTTTAGCATGTATTGCCACATCTGTATATATGGGTAATATTCAACACATTTAAACAACAATTCGACCATACATAATTGTCATATTTTCATTGACAGCTATTCTCCAGTTCAGAAATTTTACAGCTGCATCACTTTTAGTTTACTGAATTGTCTTGTTTTAATACTTAATCTTTACATGCAGTGCTCTGAAAGTATCCCAATCTGTGTACTCTTTCACTACTTCTATATCTCATGGTGTTGAAAAATATTTCCCAAGGCTGTGGGGTACGAGCATCTGTGGTGCTATTTTTTTCTGTTAATTAGAACCCCTGTTGTCTGATCTTGCTGAGAGAATAAGTTTGTGCTGGCATTATAGAAAGGTTTATAAATAGAAGAGGTATTTTACTGTAAATTAAAGTAGCCACTCTCTGATGTGCCCATGGGCAATGTGAATAAATATTTGCAAAAGTTGGGGATGGGCGTTTACCACAATAAAAACCAGCTGGGCATTTCGGGAAAAAAACCCCGAATTTGGGGAAACTGTGTTTTAGAACACGCCAATGGGAAGTAAAATAAGTGGTTGGTAAACAAATCTCTGAATGTTAAATAACTGCTAAAATAAGGAAAAGTTTGTTGAAAATGGAAATAAAACTAACAAATTAGACTGATTATGGTGTTTTACTGTAGAAAGTGCCTCGAAACAACATATTAGAAATTGATTAGTGATAATGTAAGATCATGGAGGGGCTTTGTGGAAAGCATGGGTGATAAAGAGTGCGGCACTGGTAATATATAGAGTCTGTTTTTTGATGGAGATTAAGTGCTATAAGAATCATATTAGAATATTATAACAATATTCAGTGCCATTAATTCCTTTTCACTCTCCATTTTCTAGTTTAAAAACCTTAAATCCAAACAAAATATGTTTCCATCAAGATAGTCGGATAACAGGGGTTTTGTTGTACCACGGCCTGTATTCACAAAGTAGATCAACCTATATTTGAGCCAAAAATTAGCTCAAGTTGACCTAAAAAACCGATCAGGAGTAAGTATTCACAAAGAAGCTGTCCTGTTTTTGGCTTAACTTTCAGCTCAACATAGCTCCACCTATTTAGGTTGAGTAAGGTTGAATCTTTTACTCTTGATCTAAATAAAATCACCGTAACTTTACCAATACTGATTGTAATTTTTTTTGGCTTAGCTCGATCCTTCTTTGGGAATATGGCATAGGAGCACTGGTCACTATTGAAATAGCAATAGAAAAGCTCTTCTCTGGCAGCTAGATATTACTATTTTGTAATTTTGTAAAATCTGTAATTTTGACACTTAACTCAGATCCTTCTTATGAGAGAGAATTTTCTGAAATTGTTTGTATGCATAGTACACTGTTAGCACTTGTTCCTATATAAGAAATAACTTGAAAAGAGTTATTTCCCTAGTTATACCAGATGTCAAAGTATAAACTTGAAAGAATTAACGGATTTACAATTCACCAATAATATTCTGCAGTTGTGTCAAAAGGTTAGTTAATTGCCCTATAGAAACCAAAATAAGAGGGGTGTCTGATAATATCTGATTGCAATGATCTTTTCTATTCCAGTGGCATTCTAATTAGGTCAGGTCATTTTCTTTGTGCATGGTGACCTAATATAGTATATACCACTCCATCAGAATAGATCTAATGTACAAATGTCGTGTACTATTGAATACAATTTCATCCTATCTTATGGTTGCTGGGGGCTCGGCAGTGTCTTGGTTAACAAAGTTGCCTCCCACCTCCAAGGTCATCGGTTCGAATCCCAGATCCAACCCTAAGTGGGAAAGGTGATAGTTGCTCGTTAATGCCTGGTAGTTTACAGTGCAGAATTTTGGCCTCTCAGCCTGAAAACTGCCCATCGTGGCATGACAATTACAATGTGTTGAAATTGTCGTTGTGCTGAACTAAATTCTCTAGTTGTAACACAAATAAGCAAATAAATACCAAACTAATGGTTTAGTTGGATGAGTGAAAATTTGTGATGTGAAGTGATCGGAAGTAATGTTGATCATTTACAGAGTGATTATACATTGTTGTGGAATCACTGTGTAGATTACAAATTTTCATACCAAATCAAATACGCCTAAAGTTTTAAATATAAGCAAAACCTTCTGATTGTATATTCTGACAAAATAAACCAACATGCAATTCTTTATTGGTTTCAGGAGTGGTGGAGACGGGTCTGTTTGTGGCCATGGCAGAGCGAGCTTACTTTGGTAGAAAGGACGGCTCGGTGTTTACACAGGAACCACACAGTAGTAGCGGAGATGGAGATTCCTGATTTGTACAGGAAAGAATCTTTTCAAAATCTCAACAGACACTTGTCTCACAAGTGGAATGCCAAGTCTCATTTTTTTAGGCTTTACTTCTTTTCAGTGAGGTTGAAGTAGTTAACTGTAGTTACCAATTATCAGGTTAACAAGGCACAATCCTACCAGCACCAATATTATTGCACCAGCTGTTTTCTTATGTATATCCACTCATTAGGGATGGTACTGTAACTTTTGGTGATTGTTAGGCTTATTTATATTGGGAATTGTATCATAGAAAAGGGATGAATTTCAAGTATTTTATGTGTACGTTATCTTAAAAATATAAACTATGATTTTATATGTGGAAATTATACAATAATATTTTCTGTATGAATATTTTCTCTACATTTCTAGCCGTATTGCTTGCAATGTTTACTTTCCCATAATATGCCGTTTTCATATAATTCCTCAAAGATATCGTGCATTGGAAATAGTTAGCTGATTAGTCGATGGTTAATGCCAATCAGCTACTTGATGACCGAATTAACCTAATCATTTCAGCCGTCAGCTGATCATGTAGTTAATCTCTTCCTTTGTTGGCTGAAGTCTTTGTTTTACAGCACTGGCAATCAGGCCTACGTCTATAGAATTCCTAAAACTCGTATCAGTCTTAAAAAGGGTGTAACTCTATCAGTCTTAAGGAAAGGGTGTAACAAAAGACTAATGTCTGTGTCCCTACCATTAAAGTGTGAGGTAAATTTGAATTAATCCCTAGTTCTAGTGTAAGCCATGGCAAGCTTTTGGTGCTTTCAGATACAAAAATATGGACTACATAAGATACTCTGAAACGCCTTAACTGCCAACCCTGTTCTGTATTTTTTGTAACACAATTCCTCTCACCAGATTTTTGCCAAAACTGATCAGTCAGTGGCTGCCATCTGTATTAAAATTGAATGTAATTGCTCCAGGAGCTCAAACATTGGGAAAAAAAATTGCTGGAAATTTCCAGCAGAAGGAATTGACAAAGCTTGTAGTTGTAATCCTGGATACCCTTGATGGATCTGACGTAACAAAACAAAGTACAATGTTTTGACATCAGGTTACCTCAGATCAAGACCCATATTCAATATCGTTCTTATTTTATGAATTTTAATTATTCTTAGAATTTTTCTCAGAAAATATCCATGTTCAAAGAAAAATTCTGAAGAGTTAGAAAAAAAATTGTAACAATAAGAATTTTTAATTTGATGTGACTTTTTGGACTTTTTAAAATTAAGTAAGTAAGTAAGATGGATAAATTAAGATGCAATAGCTGTGTGAAAAACTGGTGGCATTTTAGTGTTTGTAGTTGTTAAGCAGCATGAAAGTATCACAGTGTAGGAAAAAATGCTTTGCAAATTGTAATTTAATTTCAATATAATTGCAGTTTAACCTTTTTTGTTAAACGCCAACGTACAGCATTGATGAGGATAAGGGTAATGGGGATGGTAAGGGTAGTTTATTCAGTAAAAATACTTTTTTGTAGAAATTTTTAGAAATTCTTCACTTGTAAAATTTTCTTTTCTTAGAATTCTTGCTAAGAAAAACGCTTATATTCTAAGAAAATTTATTTAATGTGTTCAGTTGGCTGGTAAACTTGCCACGAATGAAAGTCGGTCAAGTGTATATGATAGTTCTGTCCATAGTGTGAAAGTGTTACATTGTGATTAAAAAGGTAATATACTCAGCGACACCCTCAGTTTAAAAGATAAATTCAAGTACATATAACAAAACTACATTCAGAAAATGACTTAAGGGATAGCAGTAATATCAGAGATTTAATATTAAATAAACGTTTTGGTTGAACAAGGCCGAAAGGGGTTTCAGCCTACTAGCGCAAGCCACAGAACCATTAGTGCACTGAGACGGTCACTCATCTCACTACTAATGTAGCCCATTGCTGCCTAACTTCAGTGATGAGACTGGTACTCATCACACTATGCCACAATTCATGAAAGTCTGGAGACCAAAAAAAAAAAAAAAAAATTGATCCCTCGCTAAAGCTTGCGCTTAAAAATGTGACTGATTTCATTGGTGTTTCTCTTATTCTTGAATTAATTGTCAAGAAAGTCTATATGTAGTTGGGTAGCTAGTAGCTGGGTAGTACAAGAGTATCCTATTCAAAGGGAAAAAAATCACCACTTTTGTCAGCCATCTTGGATTTTAGCGGAAAATAAAACATTGAAAATATCTTGGAAATGGTAAGAGATAGAGCGATTTCAAGTGAATTTTTCATCCGCAGGGAAGTACAGGAGTATCAAAAATTTCAATTTTCGCCACTTTTGGCAGCCATCTTGGATTTTAGCGGAAGATGAATAATGTGAATATCGGAGAATCCGTATTTCTTCCCCTTTAATACTCGGCGGGAGATACCACACCGCGGCAGTGGTCTTGTTAGGTTATATTTTTAGGTGTGTTCATTTTTTGTCTGTCTGCGTTCACTATTATGCAAAAACTTAATGATTGCAGGTTTATGGATTTGTTTATGTGGGCAGGGACAAAGGAAGAGGTGATTAAGTATTAGGAAATAGCTTAGTGGTTGGACCGGTTCTGAAAATAAAAACTGGTTTCTGGGGCTTTGAAATCGAATGAAATCCGGAATTTCGAATGCTGCACTGATATATTGTAATTTTATTATGAGCGTACATGAGCCATAACTTGAATTGGAAATATGTATTTGCGAGATATTTTGAAGTCCAGAAACTTCATTTACATTGGATACAGTGCGAAAATGTAAGATATTTCCTCAAATTTATATGGTTTTTATTGTTTTGGTGAAATATTAACCAGTAGAAAGTCCAATATAATGATGTTTTTAATAACCAGTACTTAAATATTCTTTGTGGATTTTGTCATTTCTACCTTAACAAAACAAAATGCGGTTTATCTTTATCATATTCTGAATATGAAAAAATTGTGAATCTTCAACAGTCCCTTTTTCAGTGATTTTCAATGATTTGGGTCTTTGGTTGAGATTATCCAGGTCATGCTGTCTGGTTGCGAGGGTTAAAATCAAAAGGCAGTATTTGGGTGAAATTACTCTATGAGTATACCCGGCTGCACTGGCGGAGGTTTGCACTCTAGTAGGAGTACATTCTCATTTTTTTAAGTGCTTTTTCAAGTGAAAATGTATCGAGAAATGTTGAATATGGATCTTGTTCCAGAACAGGACAAGATAAGTGTTCCTGTTTGTTAATACAGAACAAATGGAATCCATCTGGAAATATTTCCCTTCCTTCCCTTATTTTCACAAATATTTTGATATTTTAATCCTTCCCTTGCCAAGGAGGTTATGTAATTAGCATTTGTTTGTCTGTTTGCAAAATAACTTGAAAAGTTATGGACAGATTTTTCACAAAATTTTCAGTAAATGTCCACAATGGTGCTGGATCCAGACAACTTTCTGGATCCAGGAATTTTTTTTATCATTGGCATTTTGCTTGCAATATTAGAAATGTTGGTCCTTGGTGGAGGTATGCACTCTCAGAGTACTCTTATTGATAAATATGTTTACATGAGGTGCTGTGTTATCTTTGTGGTACTTCTTGTTGGTTGCAGCTTAAATACAAAATACCCACCTGCGGGTTGGTTGTTGTGTAATGGATATATCCAGCCCTATATTTTACCCCATTATACCTTTAGAAATCATGGGGAACAGGGGTATTTGTAAACCTTGATTGTGTTCTTTATATATAGTTTCATTTAGTCATTAAGGTTTTTAAAGTGTATGTCAATGATTGGGTACTTTTCATTTAGCAGTTTTGTAATGTTTGTTATCAGTTAAGTATCAATGATTCTTTCAATAAAAGGGGACAAAAATCTCATAGTTGTCATTCTTATTTTGCAAAAGTGTTAACCAGCAAGGGAACTCTCTTTTATTTATTATCCACTGTGTGCTGTATGTGACCCATATGGGGGAATATACGGAGCAAAAAATGTATTTTTCTTTTATACAGTTATCCTGACCATGGATAATTAGTGTCAATAACTTCCGATTTTCATTAATATCTGGGAAACTGTGTAACCTACAAATACGTCATGTATATCTTTTGGAAAGGTCTTTTAACAGCACTTTTGCTTAATTTTGTTGCATAAAAATTCAGGTAGAAATGGCTGAGAAATGGCAACGGGTTTATATTCACTGGTGCCTCTGTATTTATGTCAACCTTGTTAGCATTCTCCCTTTTAATATGGATTTAATTTACTCGCAAATCATTCAAATGGTGGATGATAAAAGTAAAACATACCTCATTAGACATATACATATTCGTATAATATTGTTATCTTCATTCGTGATGTAATGTTTCTGTATATGTCATATGGGATCTTTTCCCATTAGATTTGTTAAAAAGCAATCTGGTGGTTACTTGTCTAATCCTGATCATTTTTCAGTGCAGAATCTTCAGCTAGGTTGCACTGCCTTCCTTTATTCCCTCAACTACCAGTTAGGCCTTGACATGGTGGAGATGCATAAAGATCCCCACTCTCTCACAGCCAAGTGATTGGAAGTGGTACAGAGTATTCATGTTAGACCTAAGCACAGGTCAGGTATTAGGTATCCATGTGCTTAATCTCTGAACTGGCGGATTCTTAGGCACACTGTCTAAATCGTAGTGCACAAATCAAAAAGTCGTAAA
The DNA here is from genome assembly GCA_964017235.1 of Sabellastarte sp. h YS-2021. Classification (NCBI taxonomy): domain Eukaryota; kingdom Metazoa; phylum Annelida; class Polychaeta; order Sabellida; family Sabellidae; genus Sabellastarte; species Sabellastarte sp. h YS-2021. The sequence goes on along the minus strand of OZ024932.1, from coordinate 7,055,724 downwards.
ACCGAATCAGGTTGTCACCAAGAGGACCATTCCTGTTCGGTAGTCAGAAAATCTAGGGAGGGAAAGACTTCTAAAAGAGATAGGTTTGAAGTCCCCATAAACATAAACAGAAACATAAAAGGTTAGGAGCAGTTCGAATTTCCAATGGCAAAACACTCAGAGTTTTGGAGCATTATATGAAAAGCATTTGTTAAAAAGAAGTTAAGATTTATGAAGGAGCTGTAAAAAGGAACCTTGAGAAACATCTTTTCTGGAATGTAACATCTTGTTTTAACAGCAAATGTATAGAAAGATAAATACTGGGCAAATTACTTAGGCTTGCGAGTGGTGAGGTACTTGTGCACGAATACAAGGATTTTGAAGATTATTCATTGTTTAACAGGAAACCAGCGGAGAGACGTTAGGGTTGGAGTGAAATGGGAAAATCTGGAAGCATCAGACACAAAGCTTGCCAAACAAATTTGGATATTCTGGTGCCTTGTGATATTCTGGGAAGACAAACTACGAAGCAGAGAATGGCAATAATCTAGACGACTACTGACCAATGCGTTTGCAATCATGACTGAGACATTATAAAGAAAACATCAGATATGATGCAAATTATGTAGGTTAGCAAAACAGTATTTGATCATAGAATTTATTTGATTGGTGAAGCTAAATTTTAAGTCAAACAAAACACACAGTTTGGGAGAGGTAATTTCCCAAAATGTTAACACGGAAGGAATCCTTTAGCCATTTGTACTTATCAATGGAACCAAAGACTATAAACTCTGTTTTTATCCAGGATTTAATTTTAGCTTATTTTTAAGCATCCAGATATGGGTGTCATTCAAACAGGCCTTGAGCTGCTGAAATGAGTTTGCACAGTTTCCAGGAGATAGATGGATGAAAAACAGTCTTTTGCATAGAATTTGTGTTTGACATCCATGAATTTTGCAATCACCCCACTAAGATATTTCCTTGAGAGGAGGTAGAGGCAAGATCAGAAATTTATTTCGTAAATCTCTAATGACATTCTGACCTGACAGATTCTGATTGCTTTGGATTTCAGCACCCCTAGGGGGCAGTTAAATGAAACACCATGACTTGGGTATAAAATTATATTATTTTCTACTGTTATTTGTATCTGGCACAATAAAATGTATAAAACTTCAGGAATGAATCCTGTTTATAAAAATATATAAAACCTCCCATTATAAGTGAGACCTGACTGCAAGATTACTTGGAAGAAAAGAAAGGGGAAAAATATAAGTTTTGATTGTGACCTGCCAGGTCAAAGGTCAGAAAATTTTTTAACCCAATACAAGCGGGAGTCAAGTCAAAGGTCAAGAACAAGGCAGGTGAAGGTCACAGGTGACCTGTAAGGTCACTGTGAATTAGGAATTCAAGGTGAAAAACCTACAAGTCCCCAGAAATTTTTCTTGTTAAACATACAAGCAATCAGGTCTCACTTGTTCAGTGTGTTTTTCAAATGAAATATTTGTGGTTCAATTTACACAATTTTAACATGACCTTGAGAATTACTGGTTTGAAGGTCATGGTCCACATAGGTGGATACTATATCATATCAAATTTTATTTTAACTGAACTACTGACCAGTTCAAGGAATCAAAAGCTGACTGGTCATGAGACCTAAACGTATAATTATAATGAGATTTTAACTGAATGACCCGCTATGTACGACCTTGGAAGAGTTGATACAAGGTGAAAGGTCATGCATGCAATGTTGTATATACGACTATGTTCACTATAGGGTTGTAAATACGTCATATCACCCTTAAATGCGTCATGATATGTGGATGAGATTAAGCTCTATAAAAGGGGTTAAAATAGTAACTGACAATGTCAAAAAAGAATAAAAAACTAAAAGTTTAGCACAATCCTTTGCATTAAAATGACTAGATAAGTTACAAGCAAGCTGACACATCAGTAATGTGGTGTCCATGAGGAAATTTTTTTAAAAAACAGTTTACAATAAAACATAGTTAAATGAACAGATCAAGGTATTGGCTCCGTATCCCAGAATGGCAATCTGCCAGGTATCTGGTCCAAGATGCAAGTGGTTCGACTCCAGATTCAAAATAATTCCTGAGGTCATATGTCAAGTATGGTATATCCTAAATATGAATCCATCCATTGGAAAGAAAAATGGTTGATCCAGTCCCATAAGGACTCCTTATGACCTAATACATTTATAAAGACAATAAAACACACTGAATATTTGGTCATTGTGGCGCCCTCACTAAATATACAATTTATTAACCTTAGTGACCGAACATTACGGCCTCTGCTTAACAATTACCCACTCAAGCCACAATTTGACTGTTGACCAGGGAGCAATGTGCCATTATTTATATCTTTATTTAATATAAACAATTTCTTTAATTTATGTTAGTTTATCAATATGTATATCTTATGAATGTTCTTCTATGATAACTGTTAATCCACACTCCATCCACATCAGGGGCACACAGGGGTGTGAAGAGAAGAAGGCAATAAACACAAATATTGTGTCCTTTTGTAGGAATGCTGAGATGACACACAAGTAACAATGACATTCTCCATGCATTAGCAGCATACATATATATATATAACAACAAGCACATCATCCACCATCATTACGCATGGTGATCTGAAATACAAAGAATAGCAGTAGTCTGTTCTACACATATATTTGCAAAATAAACAATGGGAGGGTAAGTCAAATTTATTATTTTATTTTTAGGGAGGGTAATTCTTGAGTTGTTTCCTCGTGGATGGTCAGCATGCAAATGGAAGAAGCGTGGTCGGTTTTTTCAATTGACCAGTGGTCAGCCAATCACAGTCTGCCACAATGCAGTACAAGGAAATTTCTAAATTTTTTAACATTTTCGTACCAAAGACCCCCCCAGTGCTGACCTTGTCAACACCCACATGCCGACTCGTACAGCACCCCTAGGGGGCAGTTAAATGAAACACCATGACTTGGGTATAAAATTATATTATTTTCTACTGTTATTTGTATCTGGCACAATAAAATGTATAAAACTTCAGGAATGAATCCTGTTTGTAAAAATATATAAAACCTCCCATTATAAGTGAGACCTGACTGCAAGATTACTTGGAAGAAAAGAAAGGGGAAAAATATAAGTTTCGATTGTGACCTGCCAGGTCAAAGGTCAGAAAATTTTTTTAACCCAATACAAGCGGGAGTCAAGTCAAAGGTCAAGAACAAGGCAGGTGAAGGTCACAGGTGACCTGTAAGGTCACTGTGAATTATGAATTCGAGTTGAAAAACCTACAAGTCCCCAGAAATTTTTCTTGTTAAACATACAAGCAATCAGGTCTCACTTGTTCAGTGTGTTTTTCAAATGAAATATTTGTGGTTCAATTTACACAATTTTAACATGACCTTGAGAATTACTGGTTTGAAGGTCATGGTCCACATAGGTGGATACTATATCATATCAAATTTTATTTTAACTGAACTACTGACCAGTTCAAGGAATCAAAAGCTGACTGGTCATGAGACCTAAACGTATAATTATAATGAGATTTTAACTGAATGACCCGCTATGTACGACCTTGGAAGAGTTGATACAAGGTGAAAGGTCATGCATGCAATGTTGTATATACGATTATGTTCACTATAGGGTTGTAAATACGTCCTGATATCACCCAAGCACCAAGTATGGAGCTAGGTGTGTAGGGCAGCTTTGAATGCCCTGGAAACGGGATTCTAGGGACGGGGATGAAGAAAGATATGACCATATGGCGTCCGATCGCCAGGTGCCATGCTTCATTATGTGCTCAAGTGGGACACCATTCTGGAATGCCCAGGACGCCCCAGCCCTACGAAAATCATGAAATGTGACTGATTTTTGAAGACCTAAGTGATGTGAGATATCTTTAAGATGTTTTCGAGCCACTGAATCAGTAAGTGGGACCAATTGCTGACCTCTAGGTATGACAAACAGAGGCTCATTGTCAGACATTGTGTATAACTGTGTCATTAACGCTCGACGATAGGAGAGGGTTATTGTAATCAGTTTGTTTCTGTCTGTCCATCTGTCTGTCTGTCTGTGCACCGTTTCGCTCTTATAACTCAAAAACTATAACAAAAACTATAACACCAATCAAATTTGGTGGGCAGGTATTTTATGGGGTACAGAGGGATTCTTCCAAATTTGGTGTAATTTGTGTGAAAATTAAAGCCAGGAGAGAGTTTTTTTTAATTTTTAATTGGGCTTTTACAGTGAAAATTCTGCTTCTCTGTCTGTGCACTATTTTGCCCTTATAACTCAAAAACTATAACATCAATCAATCTCAAATTTAGTGGGCAGGTATTTTATGGGGAACAGACGGATTCTTCCAAATTTGGTGTAATTTGTTTGAAAATTAAAGCCAGGAGAGAGTTTTTCTTATTTTTAATTGGGAATACACAGTGAAACTGCTTCTCTTCATCACATAGGTAAAAAAATCAATATTTTGCTTTCTGATGATGTCATTACTCCATGATGTCACAATGCAACTGTCATTGTGAGGTCAAAAACCTAGCTTGTGATACTTGCTGTCTTTAAGTAAAAATATTTCTTCTCATTTTAATAAACATAATAAAGAGGGAGGTGGTATATTCATCATTTTTATTAATTACTATTTCTGTTTTATTTTCTCTTTTTTTCTTTCAATTCCTTGACAGTCCATTACAAAAAATTTACCATGCGTGATTTTCATCAAGAAGTGACCTTTAAGCAATATTTTGACCTCCACCAGCAGTTTAAGTTTTTGTGTGCTGATTGTTTAATTGTCTATTTGTCTGGGGTTTTTTTGTTTTTTTTTTGGGGGGGGGAGGTTGTCTGGGGGTGGGTGGGTGGGTGTGTGTGTGTTTAGATTACTCCAGAACTAATGAACAGATCTTTATTTAAAAATTTGTGGGTAGGACCTGACTGAAGGAAGAAGTTACTAAAAGAAAGATCTGGATCTTATTTTGGATACAAAAAAAAAATCACGATTTTTCAGAGGTCCCATTTCAATGTATTTTTAATGACTTTAGCTTTCTACTTGATATTTCTATGAAGATTACTTTACATGTTTGGTTTTATTTGTCTTCCTTACAATACTTTATATCACTTGAGAGACTGGTCACATGGAGTCGAGCGTTTTGCTCTCTCTGAGTGCATCTTGTTCTGTCTAGTGCTGCCATCGGGCAGAGGAGTGACTTGCCTAAAGAGGGGATTGGAATAGTTACAATATCTTTCCTGTTCTGAAGAGTCTTCGACCATTTTATCAACAACACTGCTCCATTTGCTGCTGGAATATAATCAGCTCTGGCCAACTGCCTAGTATGATCAAAGGCTGGTACAGAATGGGGAAGGATATTAGATAATCTTAAAAATGAGAAAAAACATAACAAATAAAGTGATTTGAAGATGATTGGAAACCTAAACATGTCACACGTCTGAACGATGGCTTCCAGGAGATGTATATCTAAGGAGGACCGTCTAACTGGAGCTAGAGGAGCTTGGATCTTCAAGGATTTCAAGTACAAAGACATTCTCTCATCCTTAAATGGTAGAGTATTGAAACCATGAATAATGTGATATGCTCTAATGGCAGCCATATAATTAGCTATGTTCCTATGAGACTGAGAATTTTGGAAAAGGTATTCCATAAATGATAATAAAACAAAAACATCCACCTGATTGAAGGACAGCCCAGCTGCCACCTTGAAGGCTTGAAAGTCCCACCACATCCAGGAGTACTGACATTTTGTGGCTGGTCTGAAGCCATCTAGCAGCCTATGCGAAGCCAAGGTGGCCAACTGGGCTGCCTCAGGTGGGTACTCTGAAACAAACGACATTATGTAAGATTTAAATACAAAAATTCAAGGAGGTGAGGTCTATGTGAGTAGGGATCCAGATAAAATCTGGAACTAAATTTTTTAGCCTGTCATTATCCAAGCTTGAACCTGTCCACCTAGACAACAAGTCTGCTGTGATATTTTTCTGACCTGAGATGTGTTGAATTTTTATTTGAAAATTATACATGGCAGATATAAGCCAAATGTTTCTGGCACATACTGCAAGAATATTGTCTTTACATCTGCCCGTGGTGAGAAGCTCCACCACTGCTTGGTTGTCACACCAAATTTTTATTCTCTTATTGGCACAGTAACTGGTCCAAACTTTACAAGCTACCACTATGTTGAGTATTTCTAGGTGCACTATGCTATATCCCATAAAACCTTTGGGTAATGGCAAACTATAGACCATATTATGAAAAACGGCACCTAGGCCTGTAAGTGATGCATCCAAGTGCATTTGAAAGTGACAATTTGAGTGGTCATAATAAGTGACTCCATTATAATGCGTCAAGAAGGCGTCAAACCAGCCCAGGTCTAGGAAAAACTCCTTTGTTAAGAGTATTTTCTTAACATAATTGTCCCTAAGAAGCTGTAGCATTCGATTGAGAAAAAACCTAGCAGGTTTGACACACTTAGTGATGTAAAGTAATAGGCCCAGAAGAGACTGCAGATCAGTTTTACTACAATATGTTTTATCAAACCAGGATTTACATGTTGTTATAATTTCTTGTAATTTTTCCTGTGTTATAGATATAGTTCTGTTAATAGAATCCACTAGTATTCCCAGACAAGTAACAGAGGTGGCTGGAGGAACTAGCTTCTTTTGACTTATGTCTAGGCCAAGATCTTGAAAAAGACCCAGTAAAAACTGATATGAATTCATTATTTCAGAGGGTAAACCAGTGTATATAAGGTCGTCAATGTAATTAAACAAACCTGTATGACCATGTGACGTCATAATATATCTGATAGCGTCAGAACACCTCTGAAAAAATAAAGAACCATGACGAAATCCGAACGGCGTCAAAACGTCAATATAATGACGCTGATCCACTTGGAAACCCAATAAGTCAATGTCTGCTGGGTCTACCCTAAGATGGTGAAACGCCCTGCTAATGTCAACTTTATATAACTGAGCAGCAGGTCCTAATTTTACCAGTGAATCTGTAATGTTATCAATAGAAGGATAGTGAAGTTCATAGATAGTATCTAGATATACATTTTTCTTAACTCCAGCATTTACCGATAAGTTCTGGGGCCAGCTTAAGTCCATGATAGTTCTTTTCTTGTCTGAATATTGTTTTGCCCTAGTCATTAATGGTGACACATGCAAATCGCATGGAATAGTATTAAAAGGGCCAATAATCGCCTCATGCTGAAGTTCTTCCTCCACATACCGCCTAACATGGTCAATATCTGTGAGAGCCGAAGTGTGGTTGTCACTGGTGGAGGCAAGAGGACAAGTCCTGTCGAAGTCTAGAAAAAGTCCACTAACTGTTGGTCCCAATAATCTTTAAGATGATATTGCCATCTATCTATATTTAAGTGGGAGTTAACTGGTATTCTACACTTTAAATAATTATGAGTACCACTGTTTTTGATTATTACATGAGCCTGTAATATGTCTGGAATGTGTTCCCATTTGATAGAGGGACCTTGATATAGTTTAAGCGAAGTCTGAGGTACAAAACCAAAGTATCCACCAGTCTGTGCAATACATCTCTGTTTTTCAACACACATTCCATTTGTTTTGCATCCCCAGTTTATGTCAAAGACATGTATGGGTTTGCAATTTATCTCATGAATACTATTAAGGCTACAGTTTCCGTTTAAATTCATATTCAAATCAGTCACGTGATTATACACGTTCTTCTGATCCTGGCCCTGCCATTCACTACACCCCTGAGTATGGATTTTTGGATTGGTTTGATTAACTTCCATGGAGGTTTGCTCCATGTATGTATCACTATTCGGTTGTATCTTACAACTTTCACCTTTGTCACCATTGGTAACCCGTTGGCCGTATGAGTTCAAATTTTTAGATTGACTAACCATATTGTGAGATATTTCAACAGTAGGGACTGAATGTGTTGGCTCTTGAGTACAACTACAGTCATTCTGTATATCTTGTAATGGAAGAAATCTATTCTGTAAAGATATTTGAACTTTCTCGGGCACTGGGGTATGCTTACCCCCGGCCACACTACCATGGAGTTTTGGAAAAGTAAGTTGCTGTTTTTGTATGTCATCATTTGTCTCTCTGGCAGAATTTTTTACAACATTTTTGTTGCCTAAACATGCAGGAGCTTGATCAACCACTTTGGATTTTTTGACAATATTCGAACCCAATTGTTGAGCTATCTGGGGGCCTTTCATGCCTAATACCAATGCTTGTGCGTACGTTTTTCCAGGAATTATATTTTGAAAAGTTTTCCAACTATGGAACCATTTAAAAGCCAAATTCTTGTTTGCCTGATATTCATATTGTGAATTAGACAGAAGCTTGCTGTGAAAAATCCTACTGTTTCGAGTCAGGGCATGTCCCGGAATTTCCATGCTCCGACCTAATCGTTTTTTGTTAAATTTTTTCAATTTTTGTTTCGACATTCAATTTCTGGGTGGGGGTATGTCTTGCCCCCCCATGGCAAAGCATGCTGCATAAATATGCTTGTACGTGATACCCTTGGTATCATGTGTCTTGCTAAAAGAACAAGTTCCTTGATTAAAGTACGTACAAGGCACTGTCTTGTTGGATTTTTGAGTCTGTTTTTGACGTTTGAGATATTGTGGGATGGAGCAAGGTGCCTCTGTGCATTCGCACGCCTAATCCTATCAATCTTATCAACATCTTTGTAATTTTTTACATCACCCTGCTCCATCCTACACAACAGTACAGCGTGGCTGGCTCTTGCCGCATCCCAAGAAAAATCTTGGGCATCTTCTAAAAGTGATATTAAATAATCTAACATTGAATCTTTATTTTGAGCATCTGTCTCATCCCTCATGATGCGACAAAAGCCAGCCACCCATTGGGACATTGATAACTGGTCATACTGTACACGTTCTTTCTTTGATCCCGCCAAAACGTACTCTTGAGGCCACTTGACCCTATGGGGAACCACAACTTCAACAGACCCACCCCTAAGTGATTTGATTTTTGTACCTGACTTGCTATCCTCCACCAAATTTTTCAACCGTTGCTCAACCTGCGCTTGTATGTATGCATCCTGTCTCAACACACTTAAATTTGGAAGTGTTGGAGCAGATACTTGTGACGGAGGCAGTGTGACCGGGGGTTGGGGCACAACAGTGTGTTTTTTAGATTTGTTTTTCAACTTTCTAACATCGTTACTTTTTTTACATTTTTTACTACTTTTTATCATATCTAAACGTTCAGTAATACTACCTAACTGTGCTAATATTTACAAGTTTATCTCTTGCTGAGAAACCACTGCAGAACTAGAGGTGTTGGAGCTACTTGAGCTACTTGGTACTTGTTTATCAACCCCAGTACTCTCTCACTAGCCCCTAAACGCTCAGTATCTGATTCATTATTTGACATACTGTCGTTACTTTCACTACCAGAGTCGGAGTCCGACACCTGACCTGTTTTGGAAGTATTCTGTTGACTCTGCAAGAGACTCGAGATAAATCTGTCATCTGACACCTCAAATTGGACGGGTATAACAGCCTCACTGCCACCAGAATGCAAGTTGTAAGCTCTCCTGTCATTCATGACTATCACAGTAACATAAACAATAAAAACTAAAAACCCTATAACATAGAATATAAATGTATTCTATGTAAACTGGTAATATAATTCTTGAGTTGTTTCCTCATGGATGGTCAGCATGCAAATGGAAGAAGCGTGGTCGGTTTTTTCAATTGACCAGTGGTCAGCCAATCACAGTCTGCCACAATGCAGTACAAGGAAATTTCTAAATGTTTTAACATTTTCGTACCAAAGACCCCCCCAGTGCTGACCTTGTCAACACCCACATGTCGACTCGTAAACATCACTTTTATAAATCATTCATTACAGGAAATTCAATGAAAAAGTAGTGATATCAAATTGTCAAGATTCTGCACATTCACACACATTCTGCACATTTATCTGCCACTGTGCCCTAGCGGGTAGCACACTTGTCTAAGAACTCAAGGACGTGGGTTCAAACTCGGGTACAGGCGGTCCTCTGTCATAAGGTCCTATCCCCAGTACCAGGCTATAGAACCTCGAGGACATTGATAAATGGTCATCCTTGAACTTCCGTCTTCCAGTTAAGGGAATGTCAGTTACTTGTGAGTTGGGGCTGTACCTGTGCTGTCAGATGGGTTTCAATAGCGCCTAGAGTCATGTAGTATACAGAGATATTGCGCCGAGTGTAAATACACAATAGAATACAATAGCGATTTGCAAGCAACTATCCATAATATTTCGAGAGTTTTAATAGCAACTCTACTAATAAAATTGCTATCATGATCTTTTTCTGAAAATGCTGCAAATATTATTAAACAAGAAAAACAGCAAAGAGAAAACACTTCTAAATGGGTCAAGTATAACCGCATGTGACTTCTCTCCCAGTAAGTAAACTGATTTGGCACACTTGTTACATTTGCATTTTATAAAATGCAGTTAACTTTGATTTTGATTGCGTTAATGGATCCTATACAATGGACAGTTGCTAATCTGGTCGGCACAGACTGGCCTACCAAACGACAGAAAAAGCCGGCCTAGCACTGTGCATTCGCCAGGTGACACATCATACTTCCTTTCTGTCTAGACAGCGCGATGTCATGGAATCTTTTTCCATTTGGCGCATGTACTGTGTAGACAGATTTTTGTGAGATCAAGTTTTTGGTGGTATATTGTGAGAAAACTTGGATATTTTACTTTTCTGTTGTTTCAACGGGTAGTTGTCAGAAAATAGCTCATTATGTCCTCACTTGGCCAGAAGTGAGGAGCATGCAACTATGTTATGGTGACTTTTGACAGCCATTCATTTTGTGTCAGATGTAGGGACAAAGGCAAAGGCAAGGACCCCTGCGTGGAGTAGCCGCAATGTACTGACTGTAAGTTCTGTATCATTCTCCTGAAGAAAGATCTTAACTTACTACACCCATCTATAAAAATAAAAAGGAAAAGCGTGAAGCTAAGAAGTTAGAATCTGATCCTTCACCAAGTAAAGACAACGTGTCACTCACCCAATCCCTCTCTTGTTGACCCGGCCTCTGTGTCAGTAATAGGTGCAGTAATGGCCAGGGGACTTTGCAGTCTCCTGGTTCTAGTGAGCTTGCTGAAAAGAAGAAAAAGATGGACAAGGACAAAGATACCACGTCTAAGGCCAAGTCTCACTCAGAGAAACCTGTGAAATCTGTCAGCAGGCTGGCCAAAGACACTACAGACTTGAAAATTGCAGAACTGGACCAGAAATGGTCAGATCGCTTTAACTGTTTGGAAGCCTTACTACTGGCCAAGACCCTTGATAAAGAGCCAACCTCCCGAACAGTCAAGGTAGCCCCATCTCACTCTCCACCAGCCAGTGCGGTGAAGTCCACTGAGCTGTTCTTCAGACTGACCGTCCCATCTGCTACACATTCTACACCAGCCTCTTCAAGGTACCGACTCCTCTGCTGAAAAGCATCAGTCTTCTGGCAAACCTTGGACAGACCAACCCAATCTGACTGGCCAAAAACTACCAAACCAGCTATCACCCAACCCTCTGCCTCTCACAGACAGGCCTCTAGGAAAGACAGTATCTCCAGTCTGGAGTTGAAAGCAGTGAGTTTTCAGACCTACCACCTTTAGACATGTATGTGGAAGAAGGGGAATTGTTGGATGACCAGGATGTTACTGTCACCAACTAGGACAAAGCTGCCTCTGAAAGCAAACATATAGGGAGACTATGCGAGGCTTTCGCTCTTACATGCTCTTGTCCCACATACCAGACATGGATACATCCACTAACTCTGCTGAAGACCATCTGTTTGCCGGCCCAAAGACTCAAGTGCCCTGTAAAGTGTCGGTCCAGATGCCAGTTGATGACTGGTTATGCAGGAAACTCAACAAACTAGACACTACTCTGGTTGAAGGATACCTTTCCCCAAGTTAAAGGGCCGGTGACCTGTTGAAGGATCAGTTTCTTAGACCAGCGAAGTCCCAAACCAAGTGGTATGAGCTGTATTCTGACCACAAGGGTGACTCCACTGCTGTGTTGACCTGGAACACTGACACGTCATACCTCATCTATGATCTACTCCACTTACTTCCCATCATATCTCAAGAGAACTTACATAAGTGGAAGAAGTTGGCAAGAGAAGCTACTATTGTGTGTAACCAGGCCATGAGTTTAAAAAAACAGGTGCATGTTTAAAGTTCAACAAGACATGCAGTCCCAAAACAAGACTCTCAGAAGCAAAAGCAAAGACAAGGGTTTTTCAAAAGACACAAGTGCCACTAATGAACTGCAATACCTCATGGATTTCAACTCCAGTATCGCCCAAGCAGTGGCAAAAACCATGGAACACCTCAAAGACTTTTCGTTTCCATGGAGAACTTAACTCAAGCCAGGAAGGATTTTCTTTATGTGACACATGTTAAGACAGGCATCAAGCCGGATAATTTGGCTGCACTCAGGACTGTCCCACTTCAGGTTGAAACATGCAGAGGATGACATTGCTCACTTTGAGAGGAAAGGACAGTCAACTTCCCATGTAGAAAGGATCGGTACCATCTTTATGAACGTTTTGACAGAAGGTCGGATAAGAGGTAGGATAAGCCGGCTTGGAAGACTATCGGCAACAGAGGACAGAACAGGAGAGGTAAGGATAGATGTACAACCAACTCATCCCGACCAACCAAGGGGCTGCAGTCTTATAAATGACAATTACTGTGTAGACAAGTTACAGGGAAGACTGCTGGCTGGGAGCAAGCAAGCCACAGAGACATTGAACATTCAGACACCACTGAGTCAAGTTGTAGATTTTTCTGTTGTAACATCTGTACATTTTGCAAAAGGGCATTCACAATAGAAAGATATAATTCCCGTTGTTATAAATTTTTGTAAACAAGGAATATTAAAATATGTGAAATGTGCTTCTTGTGTCACTCAGTTGTCTTGGAAAACCTCTAACAAATGTACAAAATGTTGCCTGTAGGGGTAAGACTTCAAAACCTTTGGAAGGCTTGGTTGGATCTGAGTGCCGGCCCGAAAGTAATTCAAATCCTGAGAGAGGGTTACATTCTCCCATTTCAGATCCGACCGAACTTGTCAAGGTCACCCACCGCCATAAGCTTTTATGCCAATCATCACAGGAACCTCTACTTGTTAGAGGCATTGCATCAGCTTATGGACAAAAATGCAGAAGAATTGGTCCAAAACCAAAAATCTGTGGGATTCTTCAACCGGCTTTTCTTGGTACCAAAGCCGAACAACAAATGGAGACCTATACTAGATCTAAGCAATCTGAACCAATTCCTCAAGGTGTAAAATTCAAAATGGAGACACCGGAAACCATCAGAACCTCCAACAAGGGGAGTGGGTTATCTCAATAGATTCCGAGGACGCTTACTTCCATATTCTGATACAGGAACCATCCAGGAAATATCTGAGGTTTCATTCACATCGGAGGCAAAACATACCAGTTCAAAGAACTGGCATCCAGACTATCCACTACTGCCATGGAGTTCACTGTTATAGCAAAGGAGGTGAAACTGATGGCCATACACAAGGGTAGAAGAATCCACCAGTACCTAGACGACTGGTTGGTGAGAGCCAGATCCGACTAAACTTGTTTCCAACATACATAGGACCTAGTAAAAATCTAGAATCTGGAAAAATCAGAGCTGGACCCCAAACAAGTCTTCGACTCGGTAGGTTACCAGTTTGACCTCACAAGTGGCCATTTCAGATTGACACCGGACCGATGGCAGAATCTTCAACAAAAAATACAGAATCTCCTCTCCCGAACACCCAGTCCAATCGGTCCAGTATTCAGCAAGTGGCGCTGTATTCAGATAGATTTATTTGCCACGAGGTTCAACAAGTTACCTCTGTTTGTGTCACCGGTACTGGATCCCCTGGCCTCAGTCGATGCTTTGAGCCTACCATGGGAAGATCTAGGTGCATATTCTTTCCCACCAGCAGCCAGTTTGGGCTGCAGGACTGCCCATGCAAAAGAATCATTCTGATCACTCCAGGGTGGCCCAACATGTCTTGGCTCTGTGATCCAGTGGCCAAATCCCATTGAGCCTACCCTGTCTGCCCAACCTGCTAACAGCCTTGCAATCAGATCCCTCACAGAAATCTGACAAATCTCAATCTCCATGCATGACTCCTAGAGCATCAGCAATCAAGGAGCAGGGCTTCTCTGACGCAATGGCAGTGTGAATTGAGGCCAGATCAGATTCAACCAGATCAGTCTTTGAGGCAGTAGGAGCGCGAATTTAGGCCAGATCAGATTCAACCAGATCAAGAGGCAAAATGAACCATTTTACAAAGTGGTGCCACACTAATCATGTGGACTTCAGGGCACCCCCTGTTAAATCAATAGCCGACTTCCTTCTATACTATGCTTCAAGTCAGAAAGTTACAGCCAATTACTGACAAACTAGGGAGTATCAGCCATCAAACAGACTGTATCCTTGTACCCCTCACCCAGCTTTCTCTCGAAGTGCCAGCTGGCCAAGGAGGGTCCTGACAGTGTGGCCCCAGTGGTAATACCAGCCCTGGCTCCTACTCTGGATAATTCACTCAAGTCTGATAGGTCCATGTGTTCAGTCAGAGCACTGTGCTACTATTTGGACAGGACCTCAGATCTCAGGCAGAATAAGGAGTTGGTCTTTGTCTCCTTTAAGAAAGGCTTCGACAAGGACATCTCACCTGCCACTATCTCCTCATGGAAGTGATCTTATGTTGTGAGCTCTCTGGAAAAGAGGCCCTCACTGTATATCAGGTTAAAGCCCATGTGAGGGTATTCACAAAGAAACAAACTTACAAAAAAATGCACCCCAAAACATTGCCTCCTGGTTGAAGTAAGAGAAGGTCATGCTGTTTAACATATAACCATTGCAATTGTTGATTTTGGCTTTAAGTTACCAAAAGTTGTGGCATCAAGTATAGTAGAGTTCTAATTTTAGTTTTTCTTTTTTTACACTTAATATCTGTAATAAAGACAGACAAGAAAAAAAACTGAACTAATTAGGTTATAATGTTTTTTTGCAGAAGAATAAAGTTTCAACTTCTTTCTGGGTGAGAAAAGAGAAGTGGCAGAACAAACATTATCAGGCAAATCATTCAAACTGGTAGGAGCTTTATAAGTAAACCTACGATCCAATTGCAGAGTAAAATTATGTACTGCTTGAACAAACTGTTTAACCTCTGGCATGATACAATCTGTCTGATTTATGTTAGAATTATAACACTATGTCTGGGTTTAAGAAAACGTCTAAGGTAATGTTGGAAACCATTCATGAGAGACGTTTTCATCAGTAAAGCAGTCTTGAACACCCCAGATACCGTTCAATTGACAACCAATATAGACTCTAAAATACAAGAGTTCTGTGTTACTGTCTGGATGTACTAGACTAGTGACAATTCTGGGAAGACTGTTCTGGACATATGCCAGCTTTTGAAGATCAAATACAGAGAGAGACTAACATTGCAGATACATTTATAATAACATACAATGGTTTCATCGCATTTCACATAAAATTGCTTAAAGCCATCACACACCAGCCGGTGCACCACTTTGTACAAAGATAGCTTAAAACAAACGACATAAATCCATGGTTTAATGAAACTGCCATGTAAATTTTAAGTTATAAAATCTGTTTTAAATCAGAAAAATAAACAACAAACGTGGCTTTTGTGACTTGAGCATAAAACACTTTTATATTAGTGTCAGAATGCACTTGTACAAAGCATTACAGAATATAACTTCAAAGGACTGTAATGTTCAAGGAATCTGTTCTTTCTGGAACAGATTTTATTGGAGAGTCCAAAAATTGTCAAATAAAACTGGCTGTATCTAAAAGAATCATTGATTTGTTACAGAAAAAAACTAAACATATAATCAACCTTATGCTTTGTCACAAGTGGAAAATTAATCTATTCTTTGTAAATAATTAATCTTTTCAATACTTACAAACACTATATAGTGCTGCTTTCATTACCAAATATCACCACTATATAGCATAAATATTCTTTTTTTACCTAATTTATAGAACAGCATCTAATTCATAGAACAACATCTCTTTGAAAACATTCTTTTAGCACCTTTAATAAATATTCAACAGGATAATTTGCCACTGTGGCCTAGTGGGTAACACACTTGTCTAGGGACTCAGAGGACGTGGGTTCAATCCCAGGTACAGGCAGATACATAGTGCCTCGGATGACCACTTAAAGCTGAGGTCCTCTGTCATTGGGTCCTCAAGGACGTTGATAAATGGTCATCCTTGAGCCTCTATCTTCCAGTTAGGGGATTGTCGGTTACTTGTGAGTTGGGGCTGTACCTGTACAGTCAGATTGGTTAAATAGCGCTTTGAGCCCTGTAGTATATGCAGATATTGTGCTGAGTATAAATACACAATACAAATAAAGAAACTTGAAGAAAATTTATTGCTTTGGCTTCTGAGCTCTCCTTCCTGCAAACTGTTTTGGGTAGCAGCCTAACTGCTCAACTCTCAGGTCTTACATTTTATTTGCTGATCCATTCTAAAGTTGGAAACTTGGTAGTTACTTGCAGGTCCCCGATAGTTTTCAGTGCAATCAATCAATCAATCAATCAATCAATCAATCAATCAATCAATCAGTCTCTTAGGAGGGTCATATAACCTATTTTTTTAGGTTATCAGTCTTCCATAAAATTCTTTATCTCCAGTTTTATTATCTCTCATCAGCGGCTGATGCTGTGGTTGGGAGATTATAAAACACCTTCCATATGTGCGTGCGTCTATGTTCGTTCGTCATGTTTTTACATAAACCTTAATATTTCATTCATTTATCTAATTATCTTCACCAAATTCGCAGGGAATATTTATAGGTATGCAAATATTTTTGTGCAAAATTTTGGCCTCATTTTGAACAAAAACAAACAAACAAAACAAATGGCCATCATAGGCGATTGTTTGAAAATCGTTAAGATGCTCTAAACTATAAATATAGAGCATGCTTTACCCAATTTGCACAAAAGATATATGGCTAGGAAAGATAGCCTGATAGTATTTTTGACCTAGTTTAAAACACATTATGGCCGCCATATCACATGTTTAGTGTCAAATGAGGTTATCCTATTAAAAAGACCTTATATCTCCCTTAGCATTGCTCTTTGGGGTTCGGAATGTGAAAACAACTTGTATGAAGTCATGGCCTGGGAATCTTTTCCAGGTGTTGAATTTTACCTTTGACCTCTGCTTCAAGGTTAAATGGGGTCGTCATACTAAAACGCCCTTATATCACCCTTATTATTGGTCCTGGGGCTTCAGAATGTAAAAACAGCCCATCGGAAGCCCTGGCCTGCAAATGTTTTGCCTGTGAACAATTTTGGCCTCATTTTGAAAAAAAGCAAATTGGCCGCAATAGCCAATTATTTCAAATCATTAAGATGCTCTAAAACTTGAAATTTTGCACCTACGTTCATCAAATTTGTACAAAAGATATATGGCTAGCAAAATTAGCCTGATAGTATGATCTAGTTTCAAAAACAAATTGGCCAACATATGCACATGTTGAATGTCAAATGGGATTATACTATTAAAAAGGCCTTATATCTCCCTTATCATTCCTCCTAGGGGTTCGGAATGTGAAAACAACTCATAGGAAATGATGGCCTGGGAATCTTTTCCAAATGTTGAATTTGACCTTTGACCCTTTCTTCAATATCTAGTGAGGTTATTTTACTACAAAGGCCTTATATCTCCCTAAGTTCTCCATTATTACTGATCCTTAGGCAGGAGAGAACCACTGTGGCAGTAGTTTTGTTGTACACACAATTTTGGAACTGGTAAGATGAAGTAAAAGTTACATTGTCATTGCTTAAAAGGTTACAGAGATAGATAAATATATGATTTGAAAAATGTAAATAGCCCTAAATTTGTTGTAAATATCCTCTAAAGTTTGAATAGTGCAATAGTCAGGAGGTGACCATCAAACAAGCATCCCTGAAGAGAGACAGTTATTGTGGTGGAAAGGCCAGTTTGTAAAGAAAAGTCATTGTTTGTGAAAAACAACCATAACTGTTTGTGACCTGATTGTGAGTGGTAAGCTAGTTTACTTGGATGGTGCACCAACTGCAAAATTCTGGCCACCAAATTGTTTATTAGAAATGCACTAAATTTTGGGAATTTACCATTGCAGACAAGTAAGAAGGCTGATTTGTAGGATTCAAATTAAAATGATTACATGCTATTTAGGATGTTAGGATTACCTCGTCAGAGCAGGTCAAAGTGAATAATGGCAAAACCCATGTTATGGCCTACAGTCAAGCTTTAATCTCTACCCACAGCTAAAGTCAAACACATTTTGATCTCAAACAGTTCAACAGTTTCACTTTAGCAGTCGAGCTAATACAGATCAGCCTCTATTACTCCAACGGGGGTCATATGGAGTTGCATCATCAAAGATCTGTACACTGCCATTATCCCACCCTCAATTCTCACAAATATCCCAGGATATGCCTCACAACGTCAATTAATTTTGCCGCCACAGATACCTAGATACACCTACACTGACTCTAGTGGATGTTTTGTCCAAACTTTGGTCCCAGACCAGCCTCTCAGCCAAAATTGTTTTGGTGCACAATGCTCTCAGCACTCAGTGATTAACGAGTAATGCAGCCCCCAGCCCTGTGTGACTGTCGGCACATTGAACATTAAGGGTTAGCCGAACAATAATCACATTATAAGATCCGTAATAATTTGTCAAACTCTGATATATTTTGTTCATGTGAAACTCTTTTAAAGACAACCAATCACTTAAAGTAGAAAACTATAAAGCTTATGTATGCTTATATTAACTATTTGCCAAGGTATTTATTTGGGGTTTTACGTTGCTTTCAACACTGTACAGGTCATATCACGACGGGTAGTTGGAAGGGCAGAGGAAACTAGTACATACAGTTCGCTAGGGTTGTGTACTGTAAACTGCCGACCAATGGCAAGCAACTACCAGCTTTCCCACTTAAGGCAGTCATGGGGATCGAACCCCGGCCTCAGAGGTGGGAGTTGCTAGATACATGTCCTGACTTTATTTACTATCTAACTATATTTCAGAACATTTTCGTCAGTCAGTACTGTAAACTGATGTTTATTTTAGTGTGGTGTTTCTTATTAATCTGTACCATTTCTGTATTTATTTAATGTAATATATCCCCCCCAAAGGGCTGGATAGCTTTAATAAGGTTATTTTGAAAGTTTTACTTTATGTAAAGTGGAATACAGCCGCTTCAATAATAAATAAACTTATTTAAACATCTAAAATCGCTATTAATAGCAATATATAATTGTTTATAGGAGTTGTGTAAATATAAAACAACATCATAACACATTGTACACCATATATGCGTGCAGTAATTCACTAATGTATTAATAAATATGTTTCAAAAGCTTATATCCAAATAATAATAATCATTTGACAAAAACAATCTCAGACCCAATGGCAATCAAGAGAAAAGCCAATCATGGCAGTGGCCTCTTAGGCTTCCTATTCGAGTAAAAAGTCAACATCAAAATAGCCTGAGAAATCCTTAAATGCAATTAAGAAACATTAGTCAGAATAATATAATCAAATAGTCACTGCTTTGCATCACCTTTGATTGTCTACATGACATTCTCTTCCACAGAGATTAAGCTCTATGAAAGTAGAATTAGTTTATATTATTGAATAAAGTTGGCGCAGCACCCACTTAAGATGGTGCGCACATCTCGAGATGTTTGCCACAACTCACCCCCGTGAGTTGGCGCAAGGAACAACTCGAGTTGTTCCCTTCCGCGAGTTGGCGCCTAACATAACCACTCTGCCACCGTGGCCCCTTGTTTTCTGTGTCATGTGACCTTTTTTCCCATTCAAACTATACTATTGGTGACATATATCCTTCATTTAATACATTTTATCTAAGGAAAAGTGCTGTTTTGAAATGGAAAACCTTGTTACCACATACAAACTCCCAAAGACTGCTTGAGTGAGGTGTTTTATATAATTATACTTTATTTACATCCCTTTCAAATTTTGAAGTGGAGAAAAGTTTATGGCAGCCATATTTAAGTCCTCTACAAAATTTAAGCCCACTACCAACCAGTCTTAAATTAAGTTGAGCCCTTGGCTAAGTGTAAGACCGGTCTTAAATTCTTTGTGAATACCACTATGCCTAACCTAAGACAAAAGACTTAGCAGTTTTTGGGCAGAAACTTGAGACAAAAGTCTCAACTTTAAGCCTAAGCCCTGGCTAAGACCTTTCAGGAATATGGACCCTGGACTGTAAACTTTGCAGCGTTCTTCTTACAAGTAATTATATTTAATCTGGCATTTACCTATAATGATTTCTATGCTGCTTAGTGGACTCAACTCTAAAGATTAGCAGCATTTATTTGCATAATGATTAACTTGTATACATCATAACTCGAATATTACATGTATTTTATAATAAAGTGTAAACAGTATTAGCATTAGTATTTTGTACATATTCATACATATCTTGTTGTATCTAAATAAAGCTAGTATATCCTCACTTGTGTTTGTTCACTGTCTCTTTGTGGTGGGGGGGGGGGGGGGGGGGGGGGGGGCACTAGAGCTTTATTTTCTGATATAAAACCCATACACAGATGTAGAGGAGAGACATTGTCGAGATATTCGTCACAGAGACATTTTTGACATTTTCAAGAAATAAATAATTTTAGAAAGGTAAGTAATTTGTGTTTTTTTGGGTCTGTACAAAATAAATATCTATATTTTAACGTAATGATTTTTATGGAATTAAGCTATTTAGTGGCATACATAATTATAAATGGGCGAAATTTACAAACTACTTTGCTACTGCCTATACGTTTTTTAGTTTATTTCTTTATTATAGTGACATGTGTTATACATGAACAGTTTATACAGGTAAGAAACAAATTTAACACCCAGCCCCTTAGGGCTAAGAAGTCGCTTCATTTATAAACTTTTAACATTTGTTGGGTATATTTCGGCCAACACAATATGTATAATTTATAATTTGGTGTTGAACATATTGTACAAATTGGAAACAATAATGATAACCAATACTATTTAAACAACAGCACCTTTCTGTATTCCCATAGTCCCACAATAAAATTACCAAAATTATATCACAGTTGTGTTTTCGGCAGATCATAATTTTATTCATATTACATTGGACAGATTACTGCACTATGATAATATATTATTGCTATAATGTATGTAAATTGTGTGTGTAGTATAACTGTATTTATTTTGACAGCAAAGACTGGTAACTAACCCTTTGTCAGAATTTTAACAATCAGGGCTTATTTAAGATACAATGATCAAATGTTAGGATGGTAGAAATTTACATCCAGTAATATGGCCACAATTTTGAAATTACCTGATTACGGACCATATTTAAGAGAAAGAGGTTTAAGCTGAAATCGGAAGGTGAGTTGTCGGTGTGATATAGCATAAAATTTTTGACAAAATTTTACTTCTAGAAACTGAAACCTACCAAAATTGAAAAATAAGAAAAAACTTCCCTTGAATTTATGAAGTGAATGAATTTGTGAAAAAGACATTATTATCATAAGTAGAAAAAACATCTCACCCTGTCAAATAATGCATAAGCAAAGTAGAAGAGTTAATCAGTTTATGGGTCTAATATTGGTGATTTTTTGACTTTGAACCTAAATAACACAAAGAGTGTTTCAGATATTTTTGATGTTAATGTTGAGCACCAACTCGCGATTGGGAACATCTCGAGACTGTCCTTGCACAAACTCAAGATCTTGAGTTGAGGCAATCATCTCAAGATGGGACTCCCATCTCGAGATTGGGCTGCACAAACTTAAGATGTTTACCTAGGGTTGTGATTTGCTGATTAATTGCGGTCAACTAATAACTGATTGGCTAATTTAAGTCACTGGGCAATATTGTGTGTGCTCACTCAGTCAGGTAGTCATTTCCATTTATAATTGCAATTATTGTGACATTATGATGACTCCTTTGTTGATTTTTCTGTATAACTACACAGAATTAGACAGTTATAAGTATCCATGTTTACAGGAAATGTGATTTAAATCTTTGAATCTGGGTTTCAGACATAGCTCAGAAAATGTAGTGAAGAACAAAAAAGTCGTCAATTTTAACGATTAAACATTTATAGTTACGATTTTATTCCAATAACTTTTGTGTTGGAATGACTATCTTAAAATGTCAAGGGTAAACAACATTCATATTTTATTAACCTGTTAATAGAAGGAGTCAGTGTTATTAAAGTGCAATTAGTAATCTAGTAAAGGGAAACACCTGACAACATACCAACAATTATAGAATTGCAATTAAGAATCTGAGAAAAATTCAGGTAACAGTGTATACAAACAAATTTCTTTGAACAGACAATCAAAGAGTTTTATATTCAATACCATTGTTATCCTTTGCCAGATTATATTAGGAAGCCACAACCATGTTTAGAGCTTTTGATAATATAGGGAAAGTGATTATAGCTAAGGGCAATTGTCTAAGGTATTATATCAAACTTAGCTTAAGTTTGTGCAGCCCAATCTCGAGATGTACTGCCCAATCTCGAGATGTTTGGCTCAACTCAAGATCCTGAGTTTGTGCAAGGACAATCTCGAGATGTTCCCAATCGCGAGTTGGGGCCTAACATTAATACCTCAAAAAATAGGTGTATTATCCCATTAATACAGTGCTAAATATTAATATCCTTATATTTATGTAAATATAAAACACTATTTTACTGTTTCTAATTGAGAAAACCCCTTGAGTCAGTTTATGGTCCTATTTTGAAAAAAGGTCACACTTGACTGAACCCACAGTTGTTTCAAGTTTACCATATACAGACTGTAACCCAAGAACAGTGACCAAATTGTGAGCCTATTTTGCCAAATCAATTGTATAGTGGTGTGTCTTCAAGTATTCCAATTAAAAAAAAACTTTAGTATTTTTGATGTATCTTTACAAGTTTATGCAGGTGTTCCACTGGACGCTGACCCTTCGATTCAAAATATATGTAAGGTCGGCTACAAAAGTCAAAGGATCGGCGACAAAAATCCACAAAAAAAAGGCGGGAAATTTTTGAGTCGGCTTCAACTCCCCGACAGGACATGAAATATACAGGCTTGTCTGAAACTAGAGGCCGACCTGCCGTGGGGTCGGGATGTTTTGTACAGACTGGTCTGGAAACTACATGTACCAGGACAAGCTCCAAAGAACTAACAGACATGCCCTAAATCAATAACAGACAAGCCGTAGCAGGTCCCAACAAGCCGTACTGACAAACAGACAGGCCTGGATAAACATACAGAACCCCACGACCAGATCTGAAGTCGGTATTGTAATAACAGTTTTTGGTGAATTTTTGGGGAAAAAGAGGATCAAGTGTCGACCAATAAACAAATTTGAAACTAGGTCACTAGTAAATATTTGGATCCCATCACATGACCTAAACGTCCAAATTTATTTTATTGTTATTTTAATTGTAATTTCCAGGTTTTTGCTTTGATATTATATAGGAAATAAATCAATGTATGTCTGCTTCAGATTAATGAACGAAAAAGCCTCTTAAAATAGAAAATTTTCATTAAAAATGGTACCATCTTTTCCATGTTGCCTCTCTTATTACTTCTTGAGAACTACATGGCAGTAGGATGTGTTTCTAGCAATAGCTCACGTGACAATCAATTCTCTCTTGCTTTTTGGTGGCTTTTATACTCCAATTTCGAGCTTCTGGGATCGACCCCATCAAAGTTGCGTCCCTCTGAGCAATTTTTTCTACACATTTATACCACATAATTTCGAGCCTCTGAGAAAGCACTTTTTTCTGGATGTGAAGGTAAACACCCTGTATTCTGGTCATGAGATGGGATCCAAATCTATTGACCCTAGATTTAGCATTGTTGATTGGTCGATACTTGATCCTCTTTTTGCCCAAATTTTCTTTCCTGAAATAAGCCGGGATTTTATTTTTACTTAACCAAATAAAAACAGTTTTCAGGTTTCTTAATTAATTATAGCATATATGTGGAACTCAATCGGAAAATTACGATCACTTGCACTGTTTTTTGGTCATTCTTGACATAATTTTTAACCATATTTTTACCTCACATCATGCCGGAAATGGACTGCAAATGAGCAGTACCTAAGCTACAAAAGACAAGCCAACTACATATTACAACAGGCTTGCAAGTCTGGAAAGGTTACAGACAAGTCTGGAAGACCCTTAAGTTAACCGACAGGTCTGTTGCTATAGGCCTGAAATTAGGCGTCGGATATGAGTTAGTAATGGTCATAGAAATATCAATCATGTTTGATATTTCAACGACTCTCCCTGACAGGCCGGGAACTTGCAACGGACCCAAACCGACCATGTAAACATTGGTCCTGACTCTTCAAAAATGCATAGTTACCAAACTGTCGGCTCCAGTGGAACACCTGCATTGAACACATATCTATAGGATGTTCTGTGACAATAGTTTTATTCTTCTGTTCTTTCCTAAAAAGAATAAAGCATGTGGATATGATCAAATTTATAATGACATTTTGGACAACATGGATTGTAAATTAACTCTAACTACACTCTTCAATGCATGCTTTGCATACAGTAAAATACCAGAATGCTGGCTTAAAGCCATTATATCACCTATTCCTAAGAGTTCCTTGAAGGATCCATTTCTTCCACTTTCATATAGAGGTGTTTCATTACTTTCGCATGTAGGGAAACTGTACTCACAGATATTAAACAAACGTATTATAAGCTATTGTGAAAATGTAGAAATATTCTGTGAGGAACAAAATGGATTTCGACATGCAAGATCCTGTGAGGATCATATATTCACATTGACGTCTATAATTAGGAATCGTTTGCATGTCAATAAAAGCACCTTTGTAGCATTTATAGACATGCAGAAGGCTTTCGACTGGGTTAATAAAGATCTCTTGTGGTATAAGTTATTAATTCATAATATAACAGGGAAGATTTATTGGGCAGTACGATCCTTGTATAAATCAACCTTATCCTGTATTAGATTAAACAACTTATACACAGATTGGTTCAGAGTAGATTCTGGTGTTCGACAAGGTGATAACCTTTCTCCAACGCTTTTTGGAATTTTTATCAATGACTTGGCAATCGAAATTCAAAATTTAAGCTTAGGAATTACAGTAGGAGATAGGAAGGTGGCAATACTTCTCTATGCTGATGATATAGCAATATTAGCTGAAAATGAGGAAAATTTACAAACTATGCTCAATAATGTGGGTGTTCCACCACACGACTAAGGCTCCCGATTAAGGGTTTTGGGGGGTCGGTTTGAAATATTTGCTTAGTCCCAGGCTTCCTGTAAGGATCGGTTGTGGTCGGTTGAGGCCGTGTGAAAAATCAAACATGTTTGATATTTCACACGACTACAACCGATTCCTATTTCCCGCCGTCAACAAAATGTCCAGTCCCAGGCATCCTCAGGCCTCCTCAGACCCAAATTTACAGAGTCGGTTGTTGTCCCAGGCGTCCTGCGACCCTTAGTCCCAGACATCCGTAGCTTAGTCCCAGGCGGCCGGTTCTTAATCCCAGACTCAAATATGATGCGTATGAATTTCATGCGTCTGAAAGTGAGTCGGTTTCATTAGTCCCCGGAAGCCTCAGACCGTCTGCGGTGTCCTGCGACCCAAAAATCAAGGTCTGGGACTAAGAACCGACTAAGGGTAACCGACCCTAACCGATCCAAACCGGCCTCCCCAGGACGCCTGGGACCACGCATTTTCAGTCTGCGGCGTCCTGAGGACGCCCCAGGCGGCCTGGGACTAACAACCGATTAAGAACCGACTGTTTTCCGCGCGTTGGAAATTAAAACGAGGCAATGAGCAGGTCTGGGACTATATAAGCGACCGCGCACACTTTGTCATTGTTACTGACTGTTTGGCTACTGAGAGACGTGTGTCACTGATTTGTAGGGGTTTTCAATTTTTATTTTACATTTTATATACTTGAGCTTAAGGCAAATTTCACAGTTAGGAGACACATTTTACTATTTTTTTATTATTTTGTCGACTGGATCATGAGAAAAGAGAAAGGAGGGAAGAGAGGAAGGAAAAAGATGGATGAGAGGGAGAAGGAAAGTCAAGTAGAGGAGAGGAGTGAAGTTATTACAGAAGAAGGAAGTGAGAGGAGAGAGGAGGAGGAGATTCAGGAAGATCCAGCTATTGGGGAAGCTGTGGCAGAAGAAGAAGAGAGGTGTGAGGAAGATCCGGAGTGCCATTCTTCAGCCAAGAGAGCCAGGGTGTGTGCCACTTTTACAGACAGTGATGAAGTTTCCATTGTAGAATTCGTCAAGCTGCACCCTGAACTGTATGACAAGGAACATTCACGTTTCCACGACAGGAACAGAAGAGAGGCTCTCTGGGCAGAAATATCTGCAGAACTTAAGCTCCAGCCCTTTGATGTGAGAAGGTGGTTTGAGTCCCAGCGAACCCGTTATGGAAAGCTGTCTAAGCTCCAATCTGGCCAAGCCCCGAGGGAGATGACCAAGAGACAGTCCTGGGTCTACCAACAGATGGGTTTTCTTAAAACCCACATCAGAAGAAAGGGGGCCAATAGAAGTTCAGGTTTTGAGGCCAGTCCAAATACCAGCAAGCAGGACGAATCACGTGGGTCAACTACTGACACAGAACACCTCGAGTCCAGTGTCCTGAGGGAGAGGAGTCAGTCCATCATTACATCAACACCCGTTTCAACTACAGACTCCAAGATTCTCGAACACTTTGAGCAGATGAGGACACTTATCTCAGGTTTTCTGCATCAGAAGTCAGACAGGCAGCCCTTCTTTGACTACGTGGCATCAGAGGCCGAAAAGATGACACAAGAAGAATTTGAAGAATTAAAGGGCAAGATATTCAGAGATATCGAAAATGTTAAGAGTAACCGCAGACGTCAGCCATTGCCCAGAAGATCAGCCACTGTTACCACGGAGTCCCAGAGGGTCGGCCTACTGCCAACAACCACTCCACAGGCGTCAAGTTCCACTCAAGCAGCAGCTAGCAGCAGTTTTGTGTACTATACACCAAGCCCCATTGGCTTCAGCAACCCTACATCTGTCCTAACTGTACAGGACGAAGGGAGCAGACACAATCTGAGTGGAATCTTAAGCCAGCTACCAGATCTGACATCAACACAGATCGTCGAGCAGCCTCAGCAGCAGCAGCAGCAGCAACAACCACAGCAGCAGCTCTTTACTATCACCACTTCAGCACCGCCTCAACAGCAGCAGCAGCCTCCTCAGTAGCCATCCAGTCAGGGCGGGTCTTTGACCTGCCAGGCCCTTTTCAGGGCCACCAAATCTTCCAAAAACAATTATTCAGCTACGTGTTCTTCCAATTCCCCTCCCAAAACAAAAAAGTTCAGTACAAATACTTATCACAAGAAAAAAAAAATTAAAGTCCAACACTTACACCACCCCAAACATGAAACAAATAACCCATGGTACTACACATAACCAAAAAGGCCACATAAAAAAATATTAAAAGTAACTCCCAATATGGCCATTAATCAGCCCATTTTTAGATTAAAATCCATGGGATAGTTTAAAATCTGTAATTGAAAAGTCCAACACTTGCACCTTCCCTAGAGTTAAAAGGCATAATTACATACTTACCAACCCACAAACAGACAAACCCAATACCAAACATAACCCCCAAATAACAAACCCAGTACCAAACCTAATACCCAACTACCCCCAAAAAACCCAACCCCATTAACCACCAACCAACAAACACCCAAACCCAAAAGTAAATAGAACCCATGCCAACGAACTGACAAACTATTTAGCAAACACAATCCCCCATTATTGAAAGCAAAACTAGTTCCATGGTTATATTTTCCAAATTTTTGTGATTAGAAATGAATATTTAAAATTGAATATTTCCATAAAAAAATTTCTGCTACAAATAAGTTTCCCAGCCATGAAAAAAGAAAAATGTTTATATTATGATGTGGATTTGAAAATATATAAAATAATTATTCAATTTAGGATATTATGTGTCACTTTGTGTTTCGCTTTTGTTTAACAGTGGGTTTGTCTGTTTGTTGGGTGAGTAAGTTGTGTTTGTATGTTTGTCTGTCTGAACAAGTTATGTTTGGCATGGGGTTTGTCTGTTTGTCTGTCTGAACAAGTTATGTTTGGCATGGGGTTTGTCTGTTTGTCTGTCTGAACAAGTTATGTTTGGCATGGGGTTTGTCTGTTTGTCTGTCTGAACAAGTTATGTTTGGCATGGGGTTTGTCTGTTTGTCCGTCTCAACAAGTTATGTTTGGCATGGGGTTTGTCTGTTTGTCCGTCTCGACAAGTTATGTTTGGCATGGGGTTTGTCTGTTTGTCCGTCTCAACAAGTTATGCTTGGCATGGGATTTGTCTGTTTGTCCACATAGCTGATTAATTGTTTTTGGAATATTTGGTAGTCCTGAAAAGGACTGTTATAGTTAGTCCTGAAAAGGACTGTTTACTGCAACAGGACTTATATTCTGCCATCTTGCCAGGCCACTGCTCCCTCATTATTGAAGTAGTCCTTCAGGTAATCCCTCTGTCTTTTGGCCTCTCTAGCAGGGTTTCTGTCTTGGCCACCACCAGCAGCACCACCAATCAATCCACAATCACCAGGCACATCATCATCATCATCATCCCCCCCAGGCTGCTGACCAGCAGGTTGACCTTGATACTGGCTTCTGAGTATATTGTGCAGAACCACACAGGTCATGACCACTTCTCTAACTGTTTCTGGGGGTAGTTCAATGGTGGTCCTCATGACTCTAAATCTTGACACAAGGATGCCAAAAGCGTTCTCCACAACTCTCCTGCCCCTTGATATTCTGTAGTTGGCAATCCTTTCCTCCCTTGTTAACAGCCTTCTGCCATAGGGTTTCATGAGCCAGGTCTTCAGGGCAAAGGCATCATCTGCCAAAATGAAGTAGGGGACATCTCTACCACCCTGGGTTATAGGAGCTGGGTCAGGGAAGCCTATCCTGCCATCTTCAATCCTCCTCTTCAGCTGAGAGGCATTAAATATCTGGGCATCTGAGCAAGACCCTTCTGTACCCACATCCACCCATCTGAATTTGTACTGCCCATCTACCAAGGCCAACATGACAATGGAAAAGAACCCCTTGTAGTTGTGGTAGAGGGCTCCAGAGTTCTTGGGTTTCTTCAGGGCCACATGCTTTCCATCCAGGGCTCCCAGGGCATGTGGAACATTCCACCTGATCCTGAATTCCCTTTCCAGTTCTTTCCACTCATCTGGAGTAGTAGGACATTTGAGGTACTCTCTGGTGAACTCATCCTGGATGGCCCTGCAGACCTCTGGTAGAAACTTGGAAATGGTGGATCTGCCAACCCTGAACTGACAGGATAATGATGTGTATGACTCTCCAGTGGCCAGATATCTGATGGTGAGGGCTAACTTCTCCCCAACACTGATAGGAGCTCTGTAGTTGGTGGCCTGCCTGGCTAGACGTGGTTCCAGTCTGGTCTTCATCATTTCAAAGAATTCTGGGGTCATCCTCATGTAGTTGGTGAATCCTGGAATGTCTGTGGCATACAGATCAGCCATAATGTTGTGGTAGGCCCCCCTCTCCTCTCTCTGCAGTAGCCATGGCCTGACCCACATGTTGTGCCTTCTTCTAGGTCTCTGTATGGGTGCTGGTGGTGCTGGTGGTGGTGGTGGTGGTTGCTGTGCTTGACGTAAAAAATGGAAATACATGATTATTTGTAACTGAATAAAAACCAAAAAAGCCCTAACTTGTTGTTGAATCTGTCTTCCATTAAAAGGTGGCATCCTGGTGTGTTCCTAGAAAAGCAATGATGATTAGATCGCAAATTTTATATATATATACTCAGAAAATCCAGCAACTTTGCAAAACAATAATCAGGGATCGTGGTCTGGGGAGGCCTGAGGAGGCCTGAGGACGCCTGAGGACGCCGGTAGTTAATCGTGTGTTAGTCGGCTCTTAGTCCCAGGAGGCCTGAGGCGTCCTGGGACCCAGTCGGTTTGTGTCCGACAGGATCGTGGTTGAAACCGACCCGAAAACTGGCTTAGTCGGTTCTTAGTCCCAGACCAGTCGGGGACTGTCTGCGGCCGCCTGAGGCATCCTGAGGTGTCCTGAGGCGTCCTGGGGACGATCTGTTCTTAATCCCAGACTTCAGTACCGACCCAGTATTCCCGCCCATTTTTGTCTTTTTTCAACCGACTGTGCACGATTAAGGGTCGCCGACAGGATCGGGGCTTAATCTTTTGGTGGAACAGGGGCATTAACTAAATGAATGGTGTAAAAAATGGCAACTTATGATTAACAATGAAAAAAGTCAAGTAGTTCATTTTAGAAAAAAGAGAAAAGTTAGAACAACTTTTTCTTTTAGCATAGGGTCAATGAATATTAAAACAGTTGAAAGGTATAAATACCTAGGTGTAACCTTGAATGAAAATTTGGACTTTCGTGAATCTGCACAAGAATTAGCAGAGGCAGGAGGTCGGGCACTAGGGGGTCTTATTTCAAAATTTAAAGTACACAAAAATATTGGCTATCATACATTTACAAAACTGTTTGATCATGGTGTTAAGCCGATAACAGATTACTGTAGTAGCATCTG
The DNA here is from genome assembly GCA_964017235.1 of Sabellastarte sp. h YS-2021. NCBI lineage: Eukaryota > Metazoa > Annelida > Polychaeta > Sabellida > Sabellidae > Sabellastarte > Sabellastarte sp. h YS-2021. The sequence continues at coordinate 7,025,049 of OZ024932.1, read as the reverse complement.
GGGTTTTGCAAATTATAATTTCCTGAAAAAGTGCAACTCAGAGCTGCAAGATATTTTATGGGTGTAAACTCAAAAACCCCAATTCATGTCCTAACGGGTGACATGATGTGGTTAACTACGAAGGTAAGAATATTCCTAGAGATTATTAAATATTACAACCGGCTTATTAAAATGGACCATAGCAGATTAACATATAAGGTATTTGAGTATGACCTACAAAATATTTCTAATGAGAACTGGTCTGGAGATCTGGAGACTATTCTGAATCAGATTGGTATGACAGAAACTATCTTCACAGGCACTGAGATTGACTTGGATTCAGCAAAAGAAAAATTGTCTGTTGTAAGTGACCTTGATTGGCAAGGATATAGGGATAACTTTTTCACATATATTTGCAGAAATGTTTCAAAGAAATTTATGAATAATGATGCAGTTGATAAATTTATATTTCTAATGAAGTTAAATGGTAAACATATTCGCAAGTTTGCAAATTATTTAGTATCAATCTGGGAATATAGAAAGTCTGTTTTATACACTAATAATTAGGGTAATTGATATATATATACTTCTTTTGTCCTATTCTCATGTACACACTTTGTATTAATTGTATGAATTAAACTGACTTGTAAGCCTTTATGGCTGGGTGTTAGAAAAATATATTATATAAATTGCATTTTGATATTGTATAACACAACGTCAGTATAATAAAAAATTTATCTATCTTATCTATCCTTGGGAAACAGTATTGGGTACCATTGCATATAGAACTTACATTGTAAGTTATACAAAGGGGCATGCCAGAAAACACATAAGAGAGATAAAATGTATGCAAAGTATCAAAACAAAGCAATCCAATAGCAATATCAAATTATTAATAAGTTAACTAAAAGTTATGAAGCTGGACAATTAATTAATTAAAGTACTGATGCCAATGGAAGTAACAAAATTAGGTATAATTACATATAACAAGAGTATTTGGAGAGTGCACAAACAAGACAAACAAACAAGAAGACATGCATGAAAATAATACCTCCTAGGTGGAGGTAATAATCGGTTGCAGCAACCCATATATCATTGTCATAAGATAAATATGTTTCAATTATTACTGTAGCAAACATTCAGACAAAGGTCAAAGGTCAGACTAAGGTCATCCTTAACCATTATTCCTACCAGCATCAATATATCCTGTATCTAATGGATTCTGAGATACAGGCAAGACAAAATATATATATATACCCCTGACCACCTGCCCTCCCACCAGTCTGCACAGCTAGATGCCATGGGTGAAAACAGTACCTACATTTGGACAATTTAAAATCATAATTCAGTCACTTCTCGGGGACTGCAGATAACAGTACAGATGTGGTAACACTCTCGCCTCCCACCTCTGAGGCTGGTGTTCGGTTCCTGGCACGGCCTCAAGTGGGAAAGCTGGTAGTTGCTAGCCGTTGGTTGGCAGTATATATACAGTACAGAACCCTGATGAACTGTATATACTGTTTTTTTTCTGCCTTTCCAACTACCCATCGTGATATGACCTGTACAGTGTTGAAAATGATGTAAAACCTGAAATAAATAAATAAATATAAGAAGCAAAGAAAAAGTGTGTTTAATATTTAAACAACAATAATAAAGGATGACATCTGAGCTACCAAACATGAAAATAAATGAAACACTGTGCGTGTTGTTGAGGTTTGAAGGAAAAAAAGTCACCCCAAAATGCATGAAGTGATCATAATACTTCCACCAAACAACATTTCATTTACTAGAACTAAAAACATGCAGAGGCACTACGTCAGACTTGAAATTGGTCATTATCTGATTACTGACCACATACAGTAATACCATATATGGCAAACTCCGAATAGACCGTTTCATAGGCCATGCCCACTTCCTGGTTGGAAAACTCCTGGTTTATGGTATTTTAGTTGTCTCCATGTCAGGCCTTGTCTGACAAACAAATGGCGAAAATGGCGGGAAATCAAATGCAAACATTGAGTATTTCAACATATACGAGAAATAACATGTATTTTAAATGATTAGATGGAGCATATAATAAGAAATTATATAATAAAGTGTATTTGTTTTATTCTGACAAAAATTAGAAAATAAATAAATAAACATTTTATTGATCAAAACAAATCCTCGTGCATTGCAGTAAAATGTAAACAATGGCAGCTTGGGGACATATATATACATTTCAGACATTTTAAAGTAGGTAGGATTGATGATACAATTTTTTTTGTATCAAATTACACTTTGGTTTCATTTTGTTCCATTATAAGAAAACAATAATATTTACAAATATGTCCCTAAAAATGGCCACGTTTTTGTAATTCAAAATGGCGCCGATGAAAATCGGAGGAAATGATTGGTTATTGCTAATGTAGTAAACAGGATATTTGCCGATTTGCGGTATTTTGATTGACACCGTGGAAAGGTTCATAGTTGAAGTATTCATTCAGTGTTTACCTTTTTCTCAAAATAGACCCACAAACTGATTCAAAGGTTTTCATCAGTTAGAGACAGAAAAAGTAAAATTTGTACTATTTCCATAAATACTAGGGCAAAGAACTTGGTACAGCGATAAAGGGATGGCACACCTATTATTTATATAAGCTATTAACATAAAAAAAAAACTTGAAAGAGTCTTTGTGTTATTAAGGTTCAAAGTAAAAAGTTAACCAAAATTTGACCCATAAACTGATTAATGCTTCACTACAAGGCAAGGTCATAAAAGATCAAACACGCTACATAATATGAAATGATATCAGCTACTAGCATTGTTCTAAAATATTATGACTAGACCAGCTGAGAAATATAAAATCTTAATATAAAACAAACATGATAATACTCACAAACTGAAAATTTGAAATGATGACATGGCTGAAATATAACTGATGCCATCAAAACAGCAATTAGGTATGTATATGCTGACGTAGCTCATGTACAACTGTAATGTCAGTTAGGGGAATACATAGAATAAGTAGAATGAAATACTCAAAGATTTAACTGCAGACAGGTTGCAATTATGATGCAATCAAAATGAATATGGTTAACTGGCAGTGATAATGTAAGTAGTTAACATAAAATACATAAGTCAAGTAAAAAAAAATAGTTAAAAGTGGCAAGAAGTTTGACTTTAAATCATGTTACAAAAGGTTAAGGCTTTGACCTCACATAAAATACAGCCATAGCAAATTGGAGAAGAGTAAATCAATGCCTCTGTAGTACTCTTGAATTCAAGGACAAATAAGTAAAGGAGACACCTGAAATGTGGTGGTCCAACCAGTCTCCAGCAGAACCACAGACAAGGTCTCCCACCAGCAGAGAATGATACATAACAGCTACTAACCAGTAGGCAACCATAAACATAAATTATACCACCCAGCCAACCACTGAACAATTACATAGCTAAACAGGGGGAGGTTATCATTAGGGTAGGGTGCAAATGTAGGCATAGCAAAAGTCAAGTCTTCAGCCAATCAAAACCGGCCATTTGGCCTACATATGGCATTGTTATAAAAGGGGTGATGGGATGAGTAAAAATGGCACCTCAAATGCAAGAATATTCTCGAATATAAAGAAATGTATGACAAATAATCTATTCTGCAAAATTCTTTATTTTCGCACTAGGCTAAAAACATGTTGAATAGTGATAAGTCCAACATCACAGAGTTTAAAGGGAATACAGGAATCGCCCCTTAAAGACACTCATGAAATATTTATTGCCCTGATTTTTCAATGTCACATATATTTATTTCTGTGAGTGAATGTTTTAATCAAAAGAAACTCACCCTAATTAAAGTAACACAAACAAAACTTATTATATTATTTATTTATTTTTTTAATTTTAGTGACATGTAATATATTATTTCATTTCATAAATATACAAAACAATGCAAAAAATAAATTATTTCTTTCATTCTATATTCAACAAGTTACCAAGTATTCGAAAATGATTTGTACTCAGATATCAAAATGTACTTCCATTGTTTAGATTACTGAATCAGGATTTAAGATGGTTATATGTTTCATAATACTCTAGACAAATTAATTCTAATTTGGCACAAACACAAAGAAAAGTGAATCTCATCCTCATTATTACAAAGAGCGCAGGTCCTGTTTTCCAAAACTACATTGGAATATTGTGTCCCGTGGTGCTAATTGTCAACAGTGGTGGTATACGTAATATGAGTGTGCAGCATTTCATGAGTGAATTATTTTTCAGAGAGAGAGGTATTTTATTTATGTGTCACATGTGATACATTTACAATCAGCAACCACCCCCCGAAAAAAAAGAAAGAAAATTAAAAATAAGCTTTAACATTCTCACCCAGCTCATTGTAGGCTTTTCAGACACATTCAAACTTTTTTTGACATGAATTTGGTCTTTTAATTAATAACAGTTGGGTAACTTAGCATTTTTCCCCATTTTGTCCTTTGGACGGAAAAAAAAGTAAAAGTTTACATATATTAGAAATAAGTTCCTATCTTTCTTGAGAAAATTGCTGCAGTACAATAATGTGTATTTCATCGCTAATATACTTAATAGGTGTGTGTGTGTGTGTGTGTGTGTGTAATTTTTATTATCTATCATTTCTAGCCTATTCTCGCTTGTTGTTTATTTCTTAGCAATATCACGGTGGTTATAGAATAAGTTCTGGTGTCATGCCTTAGTGGCTGCTTTAAAAGAGATTAAGCGCTATAAAGTATAGAATTGAATAAAATAGAATAGGTTCATATTTACAAAGAGAATGCAGAGAAATGGTTATCTCTTTCTTGAGAAAATTGCTAAGATTATTGATGGGAACATGCACTGGACATGCTTTTTTAGCTCTCCAAAACTTGGGTTTTAATGAAGGACATTGCTGTTGACTTAGATACCTGTATAGTGTAAAGTGGAGCTATATGTACAAGGAATCCATGGATACAAGTATTATAGTAAAGATAAGTTATTAAAAGTACTTAAAAGATATTTTAAAACCTAAAAACTTTGTATTAGGTTTTTAAATACAAGACTATAATACAGGGCTTGACCTAGTTCTAGAAGTGGTTTAGTAATTAATTCATTCATTGTGATTAATTGGCCTAGTGTTAATAAGAGAGTGATTTCACTGGTGTGTGGAAAAGTAAACTAGGCCTAATTGGATCACTTATAGTGTTAATCAGCCTGTGTGACATATCACTTTTGCTAAAGGATTGTTTTTACAAAAGAACAATGTCCTCCACTGGCAGCTCTGTAACAGGACGTAGAAATAGGTTCTGTGAAGATTGCAAATTACCTGGACCAGATCTGCAGTGTCATGCCTCTGGCTACCTTTTATGCAAACCATGTAGAACCAAGCATGATAGTGTGGTTGCATCATCACCAAGATGCTACCATCGATAAATCCTCCAAGGCTTCTGGCTGACAGATTTGTGGAATTCTTCACAGAAAAAATTGAAAAAAATGCGTTCAACTTTTCCTACTTCCCTGAAGTCACAACACATCGCCCCGACTCTCCTCCCCCCAGTGCTTTCCACTTTCTCTACTGTAACCAAGGATCAAGTAACCAAATCATGTTCCCTTGACCCTTGGCCAACTTTTCTTTTTCTTGATTATCTGGATATTCTCATCACTCCCATTACTTCAATAATTAATGCGTAATTAATGTCCTAATTTCTTCAAGCAGACCTATGTTACCCCCATCATCAAAAAAATCATCCTTAGACAAAGAAATCTTCAAAAACTATAGGTCTGTCTCCAATCTGAACTTCATTTCAAAGATACTTGAAAGGGTAGTGGCAGTTCAGCTTGACGAAGTTGGCCTTATGACTGCCTTCCAATCGGCGTATAGAAAACACCATTCAACCAAAAGTACTCTCCTTAATATTCACGACATTCTCCTTAATTTGGCCAAAGGGTCTGTTACAGCCCTTACCCTTTTGGATCTATCAGCCACGTTAGATACCATTGACCACACCATTCTCCTGGACAGACTTAATGTTTACTACGGTATTAGTGAACTAGCACTTGGCTGGTTCAAATCATACCTTTCAGGAAGGACACACTCGGTCAAGGTAGGTAACACACTGTCTCATCCTGCTGCGCTCCAGTATGGGATCCCCCAGGGCTCCTCCCTTGGTCCAATTCTTTTTTCCCTCTACACTAACCCAATTAGCTCAATTATTCACTCTCACAGTAGTATAAACCACCATTTCTATGTTGATTTCTCTCACTCTATACAAAAACTAAAAAACTGCCTAAGCAACATTCAGAATTTCATGTCTGCGAACAAACTGAGTTTATTCTGATAGGCTCCAAAAATAACCGTAAACAACTCCTTTCTCACTTTCTGATCAATATTCTTGGCAATCAGATCTCACCAGCACAAAGTGTTAGGAACCTTAGAATGGTGTTCGACTCCAATTTCTCATTCTCAGACCATGTGTCACAGGTCATAAAGTCCACCAGAGTCCATGCGAGAGACCTCTATAGAATTCGTCCCTTTCTAGACCTTAACACATCAGTTCTTTTAGCAAATGCTTTGGTGAGCAGCAGACTGGACTACTGCAATTCCTTATCACTTACAGATTTTGAGTTAAGAAGATTGCAGTTAGTCCAAAACTCACTCTGTAGGGTTGTCTCGCCTGGTCTTCGAAATACTGTCACATTACCCCTCAACTGAGAAAACTCTATTGGCTCCCTATCAAATATAGGATACAATTCAAAATTGGTCTCATTACATACAAAATTCTCAACCAGGGTCAACCAGTTTACCTAAGAGAATTAATTTATCCCTATACCTCTTCCAGGAATACAAGGCGAAGTACCCCTAAACTCAAGTTCCTTCACACCCCCACATTCGACCGTAAGGTTCATAAATCAGTCAAACTTTTCTCCAATTCTTTCAGTCACTATGCCCCGGTTCTTTGAAACTCCTTCCCCTTCCAAATAAGAAATAACCTAACCACTCTGTCGCGTCTTTCACGAAACACCTCAAAACCCACCTCTTAAATTCCAGTTTCGCAACTTAGTTTCCTTCCCTCTTGGTCACACCCACATCTCCGGATTAACTAACCTTGAACACCCCTTGACTTTCCTTATGATAATGATTTTGTTAACTCAGCGCACTGAGTTCCCCTTTGTGGGGAAGATGTTGTGCCTGCAAAGCAATAGATTAGATAAGATCATTAGAACACAATGGAGAATCACATGATACAATTGTTAAAGAAAGAGTGGGTAATGAGTTGAACTCTATTCAGCACTCAGCAAAAACATTTTCCCAAGACAATCAACCAATAATTAGTGAGTTACTTTGCTTCATAAGTAACAAGATAAACATATTGCCTTATAACGTGTTGGTCAGATTTTGTGTCCAAAGTTATGATGAGGCTACCATTGAAGTAGCAAAGGACATACTGTTTGACACAGCATTCAATAATAGAACAGCTCCGTGCAAGGTCCAATGACGTGGCTCCAATAAAAAATCTACTGATATTCAAGACATCTTGAACATTTTCCTTGAGTTTCCTAGCCACCATGTCCCAATGTATGTTGCCAAAGACCTGTCCAATCTGCCTCCTCTTTCAGTGGATAACTTTTATATTGCTAAAATTATCAAGGATATTGAACAGCTCAAAGTAAATGCTGCAATTCTTCAAGAGGTTCAGAGCACAGTATATAGAGTCACATGTTTATCACACAAACCAGCTGGTAAGAACAAGTGAGAATATGAATAAAATGGGCTCCACCCAAATTTCAGTATCTACCGAGAAACCTTCCGCCATTGATGACAGTAATACTTCACTTTTAATGGCACAGTCTTTAGGGGTTGCTGAATTCAAGAAGCCTGACAGTCACTCTGAAGAACCCCCCCCCCAGCAGTAGTGCTCACAAATGCAACCACAACCATATGGCTGAAAGACAGAAAGTTGAAAAAACACATGATTCTGAGGGAGACATCTCAGATGTGATGAGACTGGCTAAAATTCAAGGCATTCAAACATCCCAGCCAGGAAGAAAACAAAATACGACATACTCTTATCCTGACAAGACACAATCCAATGTTACTAAGAAACAACATAATACTCTCCCTTTTGCACTAAAGCCAAGTAGTAACTTGGGTAGTAACTGCACTAAAACATCATCGCAGATCAACCAAAGAAAGTTGTCCTCATTCGTCAGTCGATCGGATCAGATCATAAAGGGTATAGGTCGGGATTTTCAGCTACGGTCTTCTGTTGGCAAACATGTCAAGTCAGTATCTACAAAAAGACAGCAGATAGACATATTTGTCCCATGTTTGGCAAAGAACACCCCAGCTATTCATATTGTCCGACATGTAGAGAAAGAGATTGGTCTAAAAGTTTAGTGTGATATGCTGAAATCACAATATTCCACTCATCAATCAGCATGTCTCTGCTTGCCAAGGAAAGACCACAGCATCTTGCTTGATTCACAAATATGGCCTTTTGGTACCATTGTTAGACCCTACTATGATTATTTACTTGCCTCTGGCTGCCTGAATTTGGTATGTTGATATCATTCAACAAGATACTCAAAGTACTTTCTTTTAATTGTCATGACCTGTCCTCTTCCTTGGGTGATGTAAAAACCTCTGCAGAGACTATGACATTATTTTCCTCCAAGAAACATGATTTCACCAAGATGAACTGCCTATCTTACATTCAATACACCCCAAATTTGAAGGACATGATACTATGGATGTAGGTGAAAAGGTACAGTCTGGAAGACCCCATGGTGGAATTGGTATTCTCTTGCACAAGAATCTCTCCCACCTGTGCTTAATTGTTGATTTAGAAGACTGTAGGCTACTAGCCTTAAAAATAACCACATAAAAGGACAATCTATATATGATTAATGTGTATTTGCCTTATTTTTCCCATGAGAACTATGATTCATATATGTACTATCCAGGAAAGTGGAATGCAATTGTATCTGATTTGCCTTATAATGAGATAGCATTCTGGGGATTTTAATGCTCATATCAATGGTATATTTCACAAAGAGTTGGTTAACTTTTGTCAAAATATGAACTTTGTGATGCCCGATTGCACACTTTTAGGCGAAAACAGCAAAACATTTACATTTGTTAGTGATGAGCATAATTCAACATTATGGCTTCATTATGTATTATCTAGTCATGCTTTTCATGGTTGTATTGACAGTATAACTGTTCTTGACAAGTTGTCCTGTTCGGATCACCTTCCTGTCAGTATCAGCTTGATGTGTAACTGGTCTAAAACCCTCAACTGAGTATATTGACGAGACAGTATAATAATAAAACATGTAACTGGAGTAAGACTACATCTTCAGATATAAGAACCTTCTCGAGGCTTACAAAAGATGGTCTCATACAAATCAATATTCCCCAGCATATGTTATCTTGTAACACTCTCAGCTGCAAGTACTTGTCATAAAGATGAATTATCACAGTTGTATGATGGAATTATTAAATTACTTTTAACTTCGAGTAATAAATGCATCCCACAATCCAGAAGCAATCAGAAAAAGGGCGTGGTTCCTGGGTGGACTGATCTTGTCAAGGAACTACACTACAAAGCTAGAAGGGATTATATATTATGGCATAACTTAGGTAAACCAAGATCCGGGCCTAGCTGCAAAGAAATGAGACACTCAAGATTGTGTTTTAAATATGCACTAAGACAGTGCAGGGTTCATGAGGAGAAAATCAAAGCTGATAAACTTGCAAATGACCTCAAAAATAAAGATAGTATATCATTTTGGAAGGCTGTATCTCACACTTCAAAATTGAATATCCCCCTTCCAGAAAATGTAAATGGTGCTTGTGGCTCTATTATTGTGGTACAAATGTCGAAGCAACATTATGAACAGCTTCTTAATTGTGTTACCACAGATATAAACAAATCGTATGTACTCTCTAAGATTACCAAAATTAATGCAAAGGGTATATCTGTATCCCTGTGGTAGTAAAAAATGCCATTAAGAAACTGAAACTTGGTAAGTCTGGTGGCCATGATGGTTTAAGTGCTGAGCACTTTAAGTTTGCTGACTATAGTATTTCTTTTTTACTTGTCCATACTGTTCACATCTATTATAAGTCATGGTTATGTACCTGAAGACTTTATGAAAAATGTGCTGCTACCAATCATTAAAAGTAAAATTGGTGATATGCATGATGTTAACAATTATCGTCCTATTGCCATTGTTAATGCCTGTTCGAAGCTTTTTGAGTTGATTCTGTTTGATTTTATTGATGTGTACCTTCAGACAACTGATAATCAGTTTGGATTTAAAAACAAACATGCCACTGATATGTGTATTTTTACAATTAAAAATGTCATTGACTACTACAGAACACGGAATAGTCCTGTCTATACTTGCTTCTTGGATGCTTCTAAAGCATTTGACTGTGTGAACCACTGGACACTATTTTCTAAACTAATTGCAAGGTGCCATTCTTACTTGTACGTGTAATTGTATACTGGTAGCTGTTTTACATCAGGTGGGGTCCACATATGTCAGACAGTTTCAAAATCTCTAATGGTGTGAGACAAGGTAGCATTTTATCCCCTAAGCTGTTTTCTGTATATTTAGATAAGTTATCTGTAGCACAAAACAAATCAAGCATTGGCGGCAATGTTGGTACTTGTGCAAATCATTTGTTCTATGCTGACGACTTTTGCTTCTTGACTCCTACAGCCATGGCCCTACAACAAATCATAAATGTTTGTTATGAATATGGTGTTGACCATGACATTGTATTCCATGCAAAGAAATCCTACTGTGTAGTTTTTAAACCATAAAGGTATAAACTAAATTGTCCCACAGTGTCTCTTGACAGGAAAGATGTACCAAATCTAAATTCTGTCAAATATCTTGGAGTTATTCTGACTGACAATTTACAAGATAATGAAGAAATAATGAAACAAAGTAGGAGCCTATAAGCCCATGGTAATGTTCTCCTTAGAAAGTTTGGTCTCTGTTCAAGTGAAGAAAAGCAAGAATTATTCCAATCCTACCGTGCTAATTTTTACTGCTGTTCATTGTGGACCAGTTATAACAAAACAACTTACAATAAAGTTAAGGTTGCATATAATAATATTACACGCAGGTTAATGGGGTATGACTACAGAGACTGGGCTAGTCAAATGTTTGTCACTAATAATCTGGAGTCTATGAAAGTTGTTCTGAGAAAAAATATGTACAATCTAAAAATGCGTGTTGAAATATTCAACAACTCGAGCCTGAAGTAAAATCTATCTATCTATCTCCCCATCTATCTACCCATCTTTCTTTTATTACGGCCATTGATGACAATCAAAATTTTATTCTTAACTTGTGATTTCTAGCCATTTCTGAATAGAATTTAATGCAAGGGAAACCATCAGAAGCTCTAATGGTGTATGTATGTATATATGAATACTGGTATTCGTAATTGATCATGGAATAAGCATATTCCCTGAAATTTTTAAGTGAATACACATATTCCCTAGTTTTGTCAAGCACTTGCTTCACATATTCAATAAACCAAAATCATTGAATATGTGTAATGGGTCAATTTTAAAGTTTTACACTAGAAATAAACCAGATATAAATTCAGATATGAATTTAACAATTTAATGTCTCACTTATCATCATCTCTTACTCTATGTAAGTTTACTACAAAGCGTACTTAGTATACTAGAAGGAGGGGAAAAAGGTACATTCTATAGTAAAATGTAACAGTTTACCACCTAAAAGGTGATATATATTAATAAGTAAATATTGTAATATATTGCAACAAGTCAGTTTCTCATATTTTGGGGAGTAAAATATATATCAAACTTTTAAGTTTGTGTAGTTGTTTACTTTAGCTGTGTGCTTGACCATTAGAATGGATGTTTTTTTTCACAAATTAAAAGAATTTTAACTTATTCATGCTTGACCCTTATTTTTAACAGAAGACATTTTAGTTGCAAACTGAATGGCTTACTGTAAGATTAAAGTTGTAATAACTGTAGAAATATTTCTTTCATCTTAATCACCCAATTTGATCACTGAACTATGGGTGGCTACTTTGTGATTAAAAGTATAAAAGGTAAAAGAGCTAAGTAAAGACAAATAACAAGACTGGGATGGCAATTGGATTAAGTGAGAATGTACAATTAATAAACAAAGCCTTGAGAGAAGATTACTATGACAAGCTGATATCTAATAAATTTTACGCAGAGTGTTCAATTAATAAAATATGCAATATTTCCAGCTTCGTATTTTATTTTTGACAAAAATATATTTAAGTTTGAAACTAAATTTCATTTAGCTGTTTACATTGGGTCTATATTTAATTATTGTGTGCTTTTAAATTAAAACTAAAATATTAGTTGTTTCAACTTAATATAGTTTTTAGTTATTTATCCTTTACCCAATATTTTTTTGCATGCTGGACACATATTAGATCATAATAAGTACAGTTAATTCCAAGGACTTATAAGCCAGAATATAAAATATTACACTGTACTACACTCTCGCAGAGGAGTGAAGTATTATATATACTCAAGCTGGAGACAGTTTTCAAGGAGAACTATTTGATAAATACAAGAAAACTAACAAGAATTTGATTCTAAAGGATAAGTATATATAGTTCAAGTTAGTTCAAACGACTAATAGCCATCAAACTTAAAACAAGGCAAATTTTTTTTATAAAAATACAAAGTTGCTTTCTCACTAATTTCTAGTTAGGGAATACATATATTCCCTGGTCAACAAAACCAGGGAATACACGCTTCCCTGAAAATTTTAGGGAATACACGTATTCCCTGACTGGGTTAGAGAATAAACATATTCCCTGATTACACATATTCACTGTGACATATATACCATATTTGTAGATGCAAGGTCATCCAAGTGGAATCAGTTACCGCTTATATTCAGGTCATAAATAACCATAATTTTTTTCAGAAACCAACTTGAATTACACCCGAGAGTTTATCATTTGTCAGAAGTGTCCAATATATCAATAGATTCTACCACTAATGCCTAGTCATTTCACTCGGTGATTAGGCTATACATGGAAGCCTAATACATGCACACACATTTCTAAAGAAACCCTTTAACTTTTATTTCAACTCAAATGACCATAAAACCCCCCAAAATACATAACAGAAATATAGAAATGAAAAGTAATGATGTTAAACAATGACTTTAAAAATTACAGATCAAAGAAGGAGTGTAATTTAAATAGGTTAATAGCCTCTCAAGTGTCCAATATTTAAAAATAATGGAGTGTTAATTCGGTCTGACACTTACATGACCTTTCCTTAATGTTACTTGTTTTTGTTTTTTTTTTTGAAACCATTGATCGTTTGAAATCGCTTAACAAATCTGATGATTTGAACCGAGGTGGAGGGTTTTGAAATGGGTTGGCTGCTTTAAAATCATCTCCCTGGTTTTAACCAGCGTGTTTTTTCGAGGCTAATTTAAAAGTATATAATCATAATTGTTATAACTTTGCATCTGCACTAAAATATAATTACTACAATACTTTTTATTATCGACAAAGTGCAATTTTGTTGTCCAGTTTTAAAAAGCTCTGCAGTTGAAAAAGGGTGAAAAACAGTCTTAATTCCTACCCATTTTATCCTTTGTTATAAATAAAGGTCTTTTATCTGTTTCCTTTACAATAGGGGAAATCTAATCAAGGGAAATCTTAGGGGAAATTTAATCAAGTGATTACTTGGAGAGTAATTGACCAATCAACACCAAAAGAATAACCACTGCAAAAACAAAAATGCATATTCACTACTACTTGACTCTAATATTTTAAGCTTATGACTGTATTTAATTTTTGTTGTTGACTGAGCACAATCAAATCAACATACACACATCTTCATTGAGTCTGTTCCGATAGGTTTTAAAATGGTCAAGTATTATTTGGCTATTTCAAAACGGTTAGGGTTGAAACAGCCAGGAATACTTAAGACTTCATTTTTATGCAGTGTTTCCCACCTCTGAGGCCGGGGTTCGATCCCCGTGACGGCCTTAAGTGGGAAAGCTGGTAGTTGCTTGCCGTTGGTCGGCAGTTTACAGTACACAACCCTAGCGAACTCTATGTACTGGTTTCCTCTGCCCTTCCAACTACCCGTCGTGATATGACCTGTACAGTGTTGAAACCGACGTAAAACCCCAAACAAATAAATTATGCAGTGTTTCCACTGGAACTGACAGGCCAGTAACTATGCATTTTTTGAGACTTGAGACCAATGTTTACATGGTCGGATAGGGTTGGTTGCAAGTTCCCAGCCTGTCGGGGAGAGTCGGTACGACCGTTACCGACCCTTGTATCTGACCCTAATTTTCAGCGACCAAGCAATAGGGCTGTCGGTTAACTTAACGGCTTGTTGGTTACACTTCCCGGCTTGTCAGTTAATCAAACAGGCCTGTCTGTAACAAATATCTGGCTTGTCCCAAATATGGACTTCCAGACTGTACGTGATGACTCACCTACAACCCAGAAAGTGTTACAGTACGGTCGGTAACTTTAGCCGGCCCGTCTGTAACAGTTCCCGGCAGGCCAGTAAAGTTTATAGGCCAGTCGGTAATTTTAACAGACTAGGTCTTAGAGTCAGGAAAATTTGTACCAGACAGGCCTTAAACTCAAACAGACAAGCCGTAAGCAATAACTGACAGGCTTGTAACACTAACAGACAAGCGGGGAACTGAAACAGACAGGCCGGCAATATTTTTGCTTCTTACGGCCTGTCGGCTTCAAAATCTGCAACAGTTTCAAAGACAAATAGAAGAAAGAACGACTTTGGGAGCAGCTAGCAGCTACCTGAAACTTGCCAGTACAGACAGTGAAGAAGTGGTTTGAGACTCAATGTACCAGATATAGCAAACTCACTCAGACGAAGTCAGGACAAACAGCTGAGAAGAGTACAGAATGACAGACCTGGCTGAAGAATAGTTGCAGTTTTCTACGCGTCACATCAGAAGGAAGGGAGTTTCCAAGTCTTCTGCATTCAAGTCACCCAAGGGGCCTTCTGCAGTCGCAGCCTCAGCTTCAGTTCCCGATATATCCAGAGACAAGAATCTGAGATGGAAATCAGCATCACATCAGATGTTACTCATCAGCCTTTTAGCACCAGTCCCAAGTCATGACAGCCTCCAGTTGCGACTGGAACCACTTCTGCAGATCCAGAATGAGGTTGACGATTTCAGCATTTCTGGGTAAACGCCCGGGCCCCACTTCAAGTCCAAGACAGTCATTCTGCAACCATCTCCACTCTGAGATTGAACACCTGGAAGAAAAGGACTTTTTTACCTTCAGGAATGAGACAGTGAAGCTTCTCAGTGAAATACAGAACAAGCCCGATATCGCAAGAGACAGGTCACCACAAGTCAAGAGGTCACATATCAACTTTCATAAGCATCACAGGCCACAGCAGGACATGAATACATACCATACCTGAAACTCAACCAGTTTCCATTCCAGTTGTACACGCTACACAAACATCCACAGAAGAGCCTGTTACAGTGATTGCCAAAGTACAGCAACCATCAATACCTTCATCAGCATCAGCACAGCCGATTTCTTACGTAGTTGTGGATGACCAACAGTCTGGGACTTCCAGACAGATGATTTTCAACCCACCTTCAGTTACACTTTCACAACAGGAGGAAACACAGCACAACACTTCAGGATTATTCAGTCTCTTTGGAGCTATTGCGAGTGTGCTGCAGTATCAGCAGATCTAATCTAATCTATCTAATCTAATCTACTGCTTTGCAAGCGCAATATCTTCCCCACGAAGGGGAACTCAGTGTGCTAATTAAACAAAATCGTAATCGTAGGGAAGTCAAGGGGCATTCAAGGTCGGTAATCCAGGATTGTGGATGTGACCGGGAGGAAAGAAAGACTAAGTTGGGAAGCTAGACCTAAAGAGGTGAGTTTTAAGGTGTTCGATAAAAGAATGTGTTTTCCATCTAGAGCACCAACTGCATGGGGGACATTCTATCTATTTCTAAATCTTTCTTCAATTTTCTTCTAGTCTTCAGGATAAGTTGGGCACACCAGATACTCTTGCTGAAATTCTTTCAAAATGGCTTTGCAGACCTGGGGTACAAATTTGTCTCAAAGTAACTGCCAGTTTCAAGTCGACTTCCAGTGGCTTCCTGAAGTTGGTGATTGACTTCTTGAATTGGATGGTGATTCTTTCTTTGATCAAATAAAAAAATGCTGGCTCCATCCTGGTGAAATTTCTGTAGCCTGGTATGTAAGTAGTTATCAGTTTGTCTAAGAGTGTTCTGTTGCAATCTTTCTCCTGTCTGCGGTATCCAGGGCAGGACCCATGGATTCTGTGGCTTCCTTCTCCTTCTGAGTGGTGGGGGTGATGGTGATGCTGGCTGGGCAGGTCCTGGGTTTGCCTGTCTTCTGTGTGTTGAAATCACAAGACATAAAAATAAATTCAACTCAATTAAAAGCAAAAGGTTCCTCAAGTGATCTGTCAGTTGCTCTTGATGTATTTCTATCATCTTTGATGTGTGAAATTAAAGGCATGTCACATGGGAGGGGGTTTATATAGTGTGGTATGGATCCTGATTCCAGATCCCGACTTTAGATACCGACACAAAAGCAATCAGTCCTGTTGGGAAGGTTGTGATCATGTTCCTGGCTTGTCTGTTTGTCTTTACGGCTTGTCTGTTTGTGATCTGGCTTGTCTGTAAGGGGTTTAGGGCTTGCCGTAGTAGGACTGGCCGTGCAAAAAATGTCCCCAACCCAATGTCTCGTTGGGATGGCCATTACGTCCTGTCTGTAAGTGTACCATCCTGTCGGGGATTTCATAACCGACTCTGCATTTTTGCACGTTTTCCCGCGCTTTTTCTTATGACCCTACAAATTTTGCAACCAACCCTAGGGTTGTAGAGTTGCTTACAGGGTCGGTTCTAGTGGAAACACTGCATTAAGCGTGAGCTTAAGTAAGGGTTCTGCTTCTAGAGATCAATTTTTTTGGTCTCCGGACTTTCATGAATTGTGGCTCAGCATGTTGAGTATTTGTTCATTGGCAATGTTAGTACTGGGATAGCTAACCAATTCTTTGCACTTCTTGTGTCTCTAATGGCTTTGCTCCTGCTCATAGACCAAAAGCCCTTGTTCAGAATTGTGTTCCCATTACCATGACTGTGTCTTCCCTGGGGATTATGTTTTTTAGGTTTACCTATCTTGTTATTGGACTACCCTTTTTGGATTCATGCTATCTGTTAAAAGTCACATTATACCAAGATCGGTCAACTTTGATTCCAGTATTGCTGAGCTCACCAAGTGTCTTTGCTTGCATTCAAAAATGGATGGATGGTGGCAGATTGAAACTTAATCCAGAAGACAGAATTCACTGTCATTGGCGACAGACAGGCCAGGGAGTCAATTATGCAATTTCCCTCCCAGTTTCTCAGAAATTCAATCTCCCTACAAATAAAGTAAAGAATTTAGGTGTTACTTTTGATTCTGGAAACACATTTGCCAGTCATATAACCAAGGTTTGTTATGCATGCTACTGCCATCTCAAAGATTTCAGACGTATTCATTCCTCAGTGTGGAGACAGCAGCCCTGCTGGCCAACCCTATGATCAGTAGTCAATTGACTACTGTAATTCCCTACTTTATGGTGTGAATAAATACAATGTTGCTAAACTGTAAAAGATTCAAAATGCACTTTGCAGAATTGTTGTTAGACTTGATAAAACAAGCCATGTTACTTCCTATCTGCAAAAGCCACACTGGCTTCCAATTTCATACCGCATCCTGTTCAAATATATTCTTATTACATTCAAGGCTGTCAAATTCCCTCAACCTACATACTTATCATCCTTAATAAAATCCAGTAGCCTTGCTCTTGAAAATCAGCTTTCTCTTTCTTCAATTCATCCCAAGAAGGCCATTAGTAGGCAAGGTTTTGTAATGGCTTCTCCCACTGAATGGAACAGATTCCCACAATTGGTTCGATCACAGAACACAATAATAGGGTTTCGAAGCCAGTTAAAGACCTAATTGTTTAGACTTGCATAACATCCACTATAGTATACCTCCCCTTGTGGGTACTAAATTTGGATCTTGACCTGGCGTGTCCCTCGACTTTCACTTTTTGCCTCAATCGCATTAGATGTCACGTCAGTTTTGGGCTATATAATTGTTTCTATTCTATTCTAGCTTATCAAAGAAGATCCGATGACTGATTCGAAGTTTTATGGATCTTAGATAAACCAAAAGTTTGTGACAAGTGATTCATTAACTGCAGGGGACCAACACAATGGAAGTTTCAAACAGATAATAGGACATAAACCTAGAAACCACTCCCAGGGTGCAGACCTCTGTTAAGTAATAAAGTATATGATCCAGACCTTACCTGAAATTTAATGAATTATTTCTTGGGCCAAGCCATCTGCACATAACATTTCAGAAGGATCTGTTCATTTTTGGAGTATTTTTAACTTCAAACACCAAATAATTCCAAACGGGGCTATAAAAATGTTTGTGATCTTAGGTATCCAAAATATGATCCACACTGTAAACACTGTTTAATCACTCCTTCATTTGATCATGTCCTACCTACACAAAAAATTAGATTATTGTCTTGATACACTCCTTTCCAGTATGTCAGCTAGGTTTGGCTTTGCTGGTTCCACATTGAAATGGTTTTGATTCTACCTCCAGGATCGTTTTTAGTCAGTCAAGATTGGTTCTGCTGTTTTGAAATTGTTCATATTGAAGTTCGTAGCCCCCCAAGGTTCTGATTTTGGTCCTCTTTTGTTCTCCCTCTACACATCACCCATTAGTCAAGTCATCAGACAATATACTGGAGTTAAATACCAATTTTATGCTGATGACTAAGCTGTTCATAAACATATCTCAAGTTTTATGTGTCTCAAATGCCTAAAAACATGATTGAATGATATATTCAGGTCTGGATGTCTGAAAAAAAAAACTCAAGCTAACCCCTGATAAAACAGAATTCATAGTTTTTGGTGCCAAAGATAGATACAAATGGCTCAATGACTCATTTCTAGTCAATATCTTGGGAAATGTCCCCCCCATAGATGTTGTTCACAATCTGGGTGTTCTGTTTGATGCAATGTTTTGTTTCAACAATCATGTAAATTCTGTCATCAAATGTTGTTTTATTAGCCTCAGGGACCTTCATTGCATCAGGAGGTTTCTTTCCATTGATACATCAGTGGTAATTGTAAATGCCCTGATCTGCAGCCGTTTGGATTATTGCCATTCTCTATTGTGTAGTTTGTCATCCTGTAATGTTACCGACTCCAATACATTAAAAAAAGCTCTTGCACGGTTTGTCACTGGGGCTTCTAAGTTCACTCAAATTACATCCAGCTTAGGCACTTGAAGACACATTGGAAGACACTTGAGACTTAAAGCCACATTCCCTACCTATCAGACAATGTATTATCTTTAAAACCATAGTTCTTGTGTACAAGCACCTCACTACTGGCCAGCCTAAGTATTTTGCACCATACCTCTCCTTCTACTAATCAGCAGTTACAACAAGATCTAACCCCAAAAATCTGTTCTTCCAGGTCCCACATTTTTGTTCTTCCATCCATAAGTCAAAGGTCCACTTCAACGCAGTTTTTCATGTGATGTCCCAAAGTTATGGAATGATCTTCCACATGATATATGCAGTACTCCAAATCTCTCTGTTTTCAAAAGTCAACTAAAACCTACTTATTTCAGAAATCATTTCCACCTTAGTTTCTCACTACTGAACACCACATTGCCTCCCTGGTTATGATTCGGAATATGCCCTGGATTTATTCCTGAGGAATTGGATGGTGAGTCTTAGAATCTGTAGATACAGATTAAGTACTTGGACAACTGATTGATTGATTGAGTGATCAAATGGAGTAATTGCAATACAGACAAGAAACAGATAAACAAACATACAAACATACAAGCAATTGCGCCCGAAAGTAACCTTCTTGGTAAAAGCAATCGTTGATTAAAATAACCAAAAATATACAAAAATGTACAGCAAACAAAAGCTGTCATTTTATTATATTTTAATTAGTTTTTTCTCGTAGTTGCCTTTTAAAATGACCCTTCTTGTTGTTTTTTTTTCAGGGCACAGTGATGTATTTCAAGGTGTTTGTATTCTTGACCATTGTCATGTCCTGCCATATGGCGCCACCACTGTCCAAGATCCAGAAAATCAGAGAATTACTGGAGGAAATCCGCGTATTGCAAGAACATGTCAATCCACTGGATAGTGGAGTGATGGATATTGTGGAGAAGGTGTACTCTCCTGACCTACAGACAAGACTAACCAGAACTAACGATGAAGAAGACAGGAACTGTGATGAAGGCTGGAAAATTGATAAAGGTTCTGTATTGCTGACCATCAGTAAGCAACTACCAACTTTCCTACATAAGGTCTGGGGTTTGAACCACAGACCTCAGAGGTGGAAAGCCAGTGTGTTACCACATAGTAGAATATATAATTTAATAAGATAATAGCCCAAACTTCTGTTAACTTGACCAGTATATGAAAATTGTAGAGTCTATTCGATATTTCATAGTACTATTGTTTCTAAGAGAATTCTTTGAATTCAGAAGTGGGCTTGGTTGTGTAATTGGCAATACACTCGTCTCTCAACTCAAAGATTTGAGGTTCTAACCATAAACCCAAACCTATGTGAGGAAGTTGGTAGAAACTTACCAATGCCCAGCAGTTCACAGTGGCGTACTAACTAACACAGTTGGCCAACTAATATGTACTGGTTTTCTCTGCCCTATAAACTACCCGATGTAGTATTAACCTATACAAGTTGCAGAAAGTGACGTTAAACCTAAATAAGAGAGTTACATTCCATAATGAAAAAGAGAAGGGAAAATTGACATTAACGCAAGGGCAAGTAATAAAGAGAGAAATAATTAATTAACAAGAGGATTCTGAGAGTTCATGTACCTCTGCCAAGGCACATTATAATAAGTAAGTGAGAAAATCTGGATTATTTTTTGGTATTCAGACAGTGATACAGATCATTCTATCAATTTACTGCAATTTAAGTTGGACTGAGATCCCTGATCTGATATTTTGAAGGAAGATCCAACCAGAAGTATTTCTGTAATTCTGCTGACAGACAAACAGACAAATAAACAGTAAATTTGATAAATCATTACCAGAGGTAAATAGATTTCACATGAGAAACAGTCAGTTAAAAGGCTTTTTAAAAAGCTCTTTTGAAGGTGATTAACATAATTTCTGCTTGAAATCAGTACCTCAAAGATCAGAATTAACCAATCAACATACATCTTACAAGGCTGTATTTTTTTGCTATCAGTGATTCTGGTTGGTTGGATGTTTTATATATTTGTGGTTATATACATTACATTTGTGTCAAATTTATGCCTGTGCCAATTTACATATCCAACACTTGTGATGGTTAAAATATTTACTTATACTTCACTTTTTATTTGGTTCTGGCAGAACACAAAACATTTATAATTTAGGCTTTCTAATGGAGGATACTTACCAAAACAATAAAAACACTGTACAAAATTGTAAAAGTAGATCAAATATTTACTCTATGTGGGTTAAAATTGAGTTGATTAACTTAAAAATATCTTGGGAAGACATACTTCCTGTCTTTAAGTCATGGCTCATGTACGATTGCAGTGAACTTTCACCATATTAATGACAGGGGTAAAAATATTGTGTTTCATAAGATTCAAAGGGGCAGTGACTGTTTTTTTTTGTTTTGTAAAACCTGCATTCCTATTCAAGGACTTTTGAGACTGAGGCACCGAGTTTGAAGTTGGGGAGGATCAGGCTAGAACAATGTCCGAAAATTCTGGGTCCAGACCCTTGCGATTACATTAGGAACTTGCTTGCTTTTACCCTGACCTATATAATTTTAAGATGATACAATGGATTATTGATGAAATAAATTTGTTCATATCCTAAACCCTCATATCACTTGCCAACGTTTGGTCCCCATGTCAAAGTTGACCAAAGTTGAGAATATGGAGTCACCACTTAAACAGTCTAACAACTTATAGACAGCAAATAGACCAGGTACTGTCTACCATTAAGCAAAGTGAAAACTTCATCAAATTATTTACATTAATAGGCAGGTAGGCAAACATTTTCTGTATAATGATATACTGGAGGCACAAATCTTGTATGGCCAAGTTGATTTGACCTTATTAATAATTATAAAGCTACTTTCCTTCACTGGGGCCAGTTTCATGAAGCCTCCTTTGGAAAGGACCTCCTTTAGTAAAGGAAGGTCATTTTATTTCCTTTGGTAAGGATACCTTAAATTTCAATTTCTCTGAGCCTCGTTTAACTTTCCTTACCAAGTCTTTCCCTGAAACTTAAGGAAGGAGTAAATGTCCTTTAAAATTGTTAAACATTCTTTAGAAGACACTTCCTTAACTTAAAGCTAAGTCCTTAGCTTCCTTGAAATTTAAGGGAGTATACAAGGTTTCCTTTAAGGCAGGAGCCTTTCTGAAACTGAGAATTTTAAAGGAGGGAGAAATTCAAGGATATCCTTAAATTTAAGGTGACCTTTATCTTGAGGAGGTTTTGCGAAACTGGCCCCTACTTTTTACTTGTTGAGGTCCATTTATTGACAAAGGAATCACTCGATATTTTTAGACTATGTCATCACAATATTTGTGTCATCACAATAGTTGTTCTATAAGGTGACACATAAGATTATATTATTCTTATCTATTTCTGCACTCCCTCTGCCTTACCTATAGGAGGCTATATGATCTTTGGATTCGGTTTGTTTGTATGTTAGCAAGATAATGAAAATAACTACTGCACACATTTACATCAAAGTAATTACGGTAGGTGGGCCTAAGTCTAACATAGAGCTTATTTCACTTTTGGAGGGATCTGCAAATGATTCTGGGTGTAGAATTTTTAAAAAGGATTTTGAGCTTTGGCCGAGGCTGTGTTCTCTGAGTGCTCTTTTGTTATTATTGTGGCCGAGGCAATACACCAAGTATCACAAATATCTGAAGACTTCATTTTAGACAAAGCCTTTGCTCTGTGTGATATATAGCCATCATCTATATCTGAGATGGATTAGGGTCTTGTACATCTCTATGTAATACAGACAATTAAAAAAATATAATGTTTTATCAGTAGACACCAGATACTTAGACAAATGCTTTCATACACGGAGTTATTTTTAAATGTTGAAAGACAAGGTGGTATTATAGCTTTGTTATTATTATTTGCACTATCAATCTGTGCTCTAAAATATCTAACTGTTACTTATGACAGCTTAGAGCCTCAGTTTCTTTTATCAAATTTTATCATTTTCTAACCTAAGTATTCAAGTCACTAACTTGTATATTTAAATTAGTAAAACAAAAGAAAACTTGAATCTATAACATATATATGTACATACACTGCCAATATCTGCCAAATGCTTGCCTTTTTACTATTCATTGATATTGTTCCTTAATTGCAACGGATCGTCACCTAGTCCTTTTTTTGATCAAATAACTAGAAATATTTTTTCTATTTCTTTTACAGCCTGTGACTTCAAGCTTTGTGAACAAGGAACCTGCTTCACACTGTGTGATGCCGAGAAGCTGGGTCAAGGCCACAGTGGGAAATATTGGTGCAAATGTATTGATGACTACACTGGAGCTTACTGCAATGATACAAAGAACAACAAGCAGGAACTATGTGAAAAAGTCTGTCCCACTGCTCATAAATGTTTTATGACGTCACAGAGCAGAAATGGCGTGTACTGTTATGATTCTGCTTGGGCCATAATAAACCGTCATGACTTGTTTCAAGCAAGGAGGTAATATTGTTATTATTATTATTAATATTATTATTTATATTAATAACTTATAATGTATGAGATACACAGAGGGATGGAATGAATGCTCAGATTTAACTTAAAAAGATTTCACTATTATCTCAATAAATTGTTATTAATAACCATAAGGTTCTATTTTTACATACATTCGTTTGCCTGTTTGTCTGTATTTGTGGTTACTCCACACATGATGAAATGGGTCTTTATGAAATATGTGGATAGGTCCTGGCCAAAGGAAGAAGTTTATTACATCTTGGGAAATATCCAGGTTATATTCTTTATAGAAACAAAAGCCAATTTACAAAGATTCCATTTTCAATATATTTTGAATTACTTTGCTTTCTAGCTGACATTATTCCAAAAGTAATGAATGGATCTGGAAGGAAACATGTTTATCCACGCAGTAATTTTTAACATGTAGGAAAGACACTCTGTAAACTGTCTATTAGGACCTAATGACACTTTTCTGTTTTATGACTTTGTAATTATTGCTCCATGAATGGACCTTGTATGTGGTTAGTGTACATTTAAAAATGAGCCCCTCCTGTTTAGTCATTCTGGTGGCCCTTTCACCCCTCGGGCCTCTACATTGTCAATGCATATTTATAGTAAATAAAATGTAAGGTGACATTAATGCCTGTACTGTTTAGTCATTCTGGTGACCCTTTCATCCCTCGGGCCTGTACATTGTAATTGTGTAAGTAAGTAAATGAAATGTAAATTGATGTAAACATCCTCTAAAGTGCTGATGTCCAAAAAGGGATAGTCCAGTTACAAAAAGAGATCTGTTTCCATATTAACATTCAATAGGGGAGATAGGCTATGGTGGAGGATAGGCTAATCTGAAAAGATATATATTTTCACCTGTTTTCTGAAATTAGAAATGCTTCCCATGGTTCTAATGACTAGTGGAAGCTTATTCCACTCTATGGGAGCAGCTACTATGAAGTTGCACAACCCTGAGCATTTATTTGGTTTAGATGAGGAAATTGATAGGTTATTGCCTTGTGTGATGTCACTCTGCCTAATCAGAGAGGAAAGATATGGACGTTGGCGGAAATGAATTGCTTTATTAGTAAGGAGATTATATTTGAAGATGGTAGTAAGTTATGCAACATAGCTTAGCCAAGTGTCTTTGCACTGAATTTTCAGCATCCAGGATGACACCAAGGTTATTGACCGATTCAGCTGGTTCCATGATGTTGCTAAGCAAACTCACTGGGGAAGATGACTTCTAGGAGCTTCTAATTTGATCATCACCAATTACTATAAACTCCATCTTGTCAGGATTTAATTTAAGATTACTATTTCCCATCCAAGCCTGGATGGCCCCAAGACAATTTGTCAGTTAAGTGATACTAGAATCAAAGTTCCTAGAGTCAAGTTTCAAGTAAATTTGTGTGTCATCTGCATAAAAGTGGTGAGTCATATTGAATTTAGATATGGCTGAACTGAAAGAGGTTGTATATAGTGTAAAAAGGAGTGGCCCCAGAACTGATCCCTGTGGAACCTTGTAAGGGAGTTAAAAAGCATCTGAAAGATGTCCATCTATTTAGATCCGCTGTTTCCTTGAGTTGAGGTATGACTGAACCCACTTAAGCACCATCAATGTCGTACCAGTGCTGAAGGCAGTTGAATTGAGTCATCTATTGTACTGAAGGCTTCAGATAAGTCCAGAAGGACTAATAATCTAACAGCTGCACCCTTGGGGTGGCAATATCATTTTGTATTTTTAGCAATGCCATTTCAGTTGAGGGAAAAACTCTATATGCAGACTGATTTTTGTTGGATATACCCTCATGAGCAATGTGCTCATTTATCTGCCTAACCACAGATCACTCTATGAGTTTGCAGATGTAGCTGAGGTTGGAAACTGGTTAATAATTCTTAAGAGTGTTTCTGTCAAGACCAGCTTTTTTCAACAAGGGTGTGACATGTGCAGTCTTGAAACAGGATGGAAAACTGCCCTCCTGTTGGGAGTAGTTCACAATATTTGTAATAGGAGTAAAGAGTATAGTGATACAATCAAGGACCAGTGATTTTGGGATTGGATGCAAGTCACATGATTTATTTGGTGTGGACTTAATGATTTTAAGGACTTAGCTCATCTGACATGGTTCGGAAAGAAACAAACTTATTTTTGTAGAAACCTGAGACAGGGGGATTGGCACTGGTAGACAATAATCCAGATCTTAGTTTAGCAATTTTGTCTGCAAAATACTTGCCAAAAGTGTTGATTAAACTGTTGATGGTAGTGTGATCTGGAAGTACAATTTTTGGTGATCTATGGAGGACTTCCAAAATCTCACTGCTTAAGAACCCTTTGTTGACATGTTATGGAGTTTTGCATGCTTGTCAAGTAAAGGTATAAAAATACTGGTGTGATAATAAACATGCTGTTTTGTAAGGAGCCTGGATAAGCTCAGAATTTGCAAAATCAGACATGAATTCAGTTTTGTTTATCTTGCCAAGTTTTCTGAATTTTAAGCATTTCACTCTGCAGGACTTTTTTAATCGAAATGTTGTGGTGAAAAAAACAGCCAGGTGGTCTGACATACTGTCCTTTACATAATGATGAACTGAGGAAGTTAGGGATCTACTAGTGCAAAGCTCAAGTGCATCAAGGATATGTCCTTGCATGTGCATAGGTGTTAACACATTTTGAATAAAATCAAAATCTGACAGAACTGTGTTGAAATTATATGTCCACCAGTTTTGACTGTCAAGCTGGATATTGACATCTCCCAGGATAATGTTTTCATGTGGTGACAAAGCAGCCACTTCCATGAAACAATTGAATTCCTCAATAAATTTGCTTTTACTGGTGCTTGGAGGTCGGTAGATGACATGTACTAAGAGTTGGCTTGACTGATACTCTAACAGTTTGATGGTGATGTTTTCAAAAGTGTCTCGCTGATCAGTTTGACAAAGCTCGCTATTGATGTCATTCCTGACAAAGACAGCAACTCCTCCTCCTTTCATGTTTCTATCAATGATGTCAAGGTCCTTTGACAAAACAAAATCGCTAAAGGCTGATATTTTGTTACACAATGACTGGGCATTCAGCAGACAGGCTTTGATATTTCTGATCGATGGACCCGGGTTCAAGCTTATGTCAAGTAACTGACATTCCCCTAACTGAAAGACAGAGGCTCAAGGATGACCATTTATCAACATCCTTAAGGTTCTTTAGCCTGCCACTGGGGATAGGACCCAATGACAGAGGACCTCCATTTTAAGTGGTCACCCGAGCCACTATGTATCTGCCTGTACCTGGGTTTGAAACCATGTTCTCTATGTCCCTAGGCAAGTGTGTTACCTGCTAGACTACAGTGTCAGATGTACATCTTAGTTAAGCATGTGGGAGGGAATGCACAAGTACAGCATAAGCTCTCGAGTAACTGACATTCCTCTAGCTGAAAGACAGAGGTTCAAGGATGACCATGTATCAACATCCTTAAAGTTCTTTGGTCTGCCACTGGAGATAGGACTCAATGACAGAAGACTGCCATTTTAAGTGGTCATACGAGCCACTATGTATCAGCCCGTACCTGGGTTTGAAGCTATGTCCTCTGTGTTCCTAGGCAAGCGTGTTACATGATAAAGCACAATGGCAGTTGTACATCTTAGTTCAGCATGAGAGAGGTTATGGCAAGTTTATCAAAGAATTCTCGTGTCATCAAAATGTTGTCTATGTTCAAAATGTAGCATAAACAATGGAATCCTGGCTTATTAAAACTTATGACTACAACCAAAACATAAAATACATCGAGCCAGAAATGAGCCAAGATGAGATATTTATTTTGCACGCCTTTGCAACTCATGAGGCCAGCATGGGACATTGTGATCTAGGTATTATGTTACATTGCCACTGCCACAAGATTATCAGCACCATTAATTAAATGAAATACAATATTGTTACAACCTTTCTTCACATTAGTATTAATATGCAATTCATTTATAGTTATGGGTAGATATTTTTTCTCAATTTAAAATTATATTCAGACACATTGATTTTGATGCCACAAAACAGGAAACTCTGTAAAATACTTTTTAATGGCCAAAATAGACATTGGTATTGAAATATTTTATAAAAATTGTCGGATGTTTACACATTCGTGATTCATAATTCAGTACCTGAGAATGTATGAAGCCTAGCCTGTGGGCAGAGATGAAAGAACACCATCGACATTTTCAATCCATATCAATCCAACTATGAGGAGGGCGAGGCCATGGGTAGACCTCACCTTGTGTGAAAATATAAGTCATATCCCAATAAAGGTTTTCTGTTATGCAGGCAGATATTGCAAAAAACAATTCCAGATTTGGGATCCGGATTATAGCCATCTTATAGGAAGACATGATATGGTAGATCCTGCCTAGTGTGAAAATGTGATCTGGATCTAAATCATAGTTTTTGAGCAATGTGCAACAATATTCTTACAGTCAAACAAAGAAACACACACAATTACACTACACTCAGGTATTATCTGAGTAAGCCAGCCAGGGGAATAACAGTTGTTATTCAGTTCCTCGTGTACCAGTAGGTTGGCCAGTGACCTTGAGTTAATTGGAAGAAGGTCAAGACAGTATTGCGGTTAATAAATTTTATTAATACAATAATACATTAATAGTTGGTTCTACACTAATTGTATTTACATATCAATAACATTCCAGGAGGCATAGGGTCACCTTACCTTGGGCACAATTTAAGGTCACCTTAACACAAAGATGAGGAGGGGAAAAACTTACACATGAAGAAGGTAACATTTCAGAAGAAAAACTATATAAGAGTGCCTTATGGAAAGGTGACCCTATGACAATATAATGTTAGATTCAAGGCTACTATGAGAATAGATAAGGATATATTTAACTGATAAAAGGTTATAAAACAACTTGTTCACCCACATCACATACAAGGTATTTAGTTGACTAGATCTAATACATGAATGCAAATGATACATTGATCTCCACGTATAAGTGGTTACAAGTACGATTACTGACATGTACTGTTTAGTGGTTGTACTGACCACTGTAAATGTAAAATGAAAACATACTTTATACAAAGTTAGTAAATAAGTTAAACAGGTTAAAAGTCATGTATAAAACGTTATCAAGATGTAATGCATACGAATACACGTTGCTAGTGACAGAAATTAATACTAAATTATAAAATGAATAGAATTACCATAATTACTGGTGATGTGGAGTCATGATGTTGACTTATTTACTCTGCATTATACCCTCGTAAGAGGTCTACTGGGACAGTTGGCGCTTACAATGATGTGACAGTAAGATATCTAACCGATATTGATCATGGTAAGTCCTGATAACTGTAGCAGTACCGTGACTGATGTAAATTATTTGACGGTACACAGGCAACCTTTCAGATTCTGGCTTCATGCCACGGTTATGGTTGAATTGCCTTAACTTAACACAGTTGCTAATACAAGAGTAAGGATTAAAATGTTGACACTACACTCACTGACAGTTAATTAAGAAAGCAGCCCTGAACTGTCACATTATATGCATGTTAGTTGTTATTCAGTTTTTCGTTCCCCACTAGTTAGATCCAACACATTCCATGTGTGGCAATAAAATGCTATAAATGCTATGAGTACTGGTTATGAAACATTTCATGATGAATGTTTGAAAAACATTTCCAGCATAACCTTCATTTCTTAAGCTATTTTATAAGTGTTTAAAAATGTTTCCAGTCAAACCCAACTGCTTGAGTTATTTTATAAATGTTTTCAGTAAAACATTTGTATAGAGAATGTTTATAAACATTTTAAAAACATTACAGCATAAATGTTTACTCGGAAATGTTTAAAAACAATGAGATGAGAGTTTAAATAGGTGTTAAAATCGTTTTATAAACATTTAAACCATTTTAAAGCATTTCTAATGTTTACTGGGTTGATAACTGGCCTTATGGAAAGGATTGTCATTGTTATTGTGTATTTATACCCAGAGCAATATCTCCATATACTACAAGACTAAAAGTGCTATTTAACCCAACTGACTGCACAAGTACAGCCCAACCTCTCCAGCAACTTACATTCCCTAACTGAAAGACAGGCTCAAGGATGACCATTTATCAATGTCCTTGAGGTTCTGATGGGACCCAATGACAGAAGATTGCAATTTTAAGTAGTTATCCAAGCCACTATGTATCTGCCTGTACCTGGGTTTGGCCCCACGTCCTCTGTATTCCTAGTCAGGATTGTTAGTGACAGATGATTGTTACTTGTCAGTACCTGATGGTTTACCATGCAGAATTTGCATAGCTTTCCTCCATCACTTTCACTAGCTGGCTCTTTCAATTTGCAAGTATGGTTCAAATAATCATATAAATATCTGTGTATTTGCAGCCTGGAAGAACTGTCAGAAATGGGGATGTTCGCTGAAGTGGTTGAAGGAATCTTGAGGAGGGAGATAGGAAATGTGGGGTGACAGTGACAGAAGCCTTTCAAAGTGACTGTTTTATGGCTGACTGAAAACTATTGTGCCTTTAGCTCTCCTGCTTTGGTATTGTAACTTAATCCCTCTTAAACATAACAGAAAGTAAAGTGAATTATAAAACTCAGACCTCTGTTATTACATCTCTGAGCATTTCAATCAATCAATCAATTAATCAGTCAGTCAGTCAATCAATCAATCAATTAGTTGTCCAAGTGCTTAATCTCCTTATCTGCAGATTCTAAGGTACACCATCCAGTTTGTCAGGCATAAATCATCAAGACATTAGGCATTTTTCAAGTCGCACCCAAGGAGGCCGGTGTTTGGTAGTTAGAAACTGAGGTGGAAATGATTTCTGAAATAAGTAGGTTTTTAGTCGACTTTTGAAACATGAGAGATTTAGAGCACTATGAACATCATGTGAAAGATCATTTGATAACTTTGGGGCATCATATGAGAAACTGTTTTTGAAGTGGACCTTTGATTTATGGATGGAAGAACAATAATGAGGAACCTGGAGGAACAAATTTTTCGGGTTAGGTCATCTTGTGTTGATCACTACTGATCTGTACAAGGAGAGATATGGTGCAAAATACTTAGACTGGCCTGTGGTGAGGTACTTGTACACAAGAACTGGGGTTTTAAAGATAATTCATGGTCTGATAGGTAACCAATGAAGTGTCTTCAAGCTGGATGTGACTGAACCGGTGACAAACTGTGCAAGAGCATTTTGAATGTATTGGAGTCTGGTAGCATTACGGGATGACAAACTATGCTATAGAGAATTGCAATAATCCAAATGACTGCTGACCAGAGCATTTGCAATCACCACTGATGTATCAATGGAAAGAAACCTGATACGATGAAGGTCTCTGAGTCTTATGAAACAAAATTTGATGACAGAATTTACGTGATTGGTGAAACAAAACTTTGCATCAAACAGAACACCCAGATTGTAAGCAACATATGTGGGAGAGAGACAATTTCCCAGGATATTGACTGAAAATGAGTCACTGAGCAATTTGTATCTGTCTTTGGAACCAAAAACTATGAATTCTGTTTTATCAGGGTTAAGCTTGAGTTTGTTTTCAGACAGCCAGACCTGAATATCATTAAAACAGGATTTTAGGTGGTCTGGATACTTGCAACTATCTTGAGGGGATAGGTGTATGAACAGCTGAGTGTCATCAACATAGAAGTGGTACTTATCTCCTGTATATTTTCTGATGACTTAACTGAGGGGTGTTGTGTAGAGGAAAAACAGAAAAGGGACCTAAGACAGAACCTTGGGGTACTCTGAACTTCAATTTGAAAAAAAATTCGAAGCAGCAGAACCAATCTTGACTGACTGAAAATGATCCTGGAGGTAGGATCGAAACCATTTTAGTGTGGAACAAAGCCAACAAAGCCAAACCTAGTTGACAAACTGGAAAGGAGTGTGTCATGATCAAGAAACTTATATCCACTGTTTCAATCTACAAACATCGATGTAGAATATAATCTCGAAAATAATTTTAAAAGGCTTAAACAACCAATAAATACAATGCTTTGTGAAAATACATAATCAATATTTTACAATAGAGATAAACTACTTATGCTTCAGTGATTCATTCACAAAAAATATCCTCCAGATAAAGGACTCGGGTTTTCGGTCTCTGCCCTTTATTTGGGGCTATTTTTATCATTGAATAGCTGATTAAGTCCAAGCATACACAGTTTATTTCTAAATTAACGTTTGACGGTGCATTTTAAATGTTGATAATACAATTTTTATTTACAATCGGTGCTCAAATCGGCACAAATCTCGGAATCTCCATTAAGAAATCTATATTGATATATGAGACAAGCAGATACACCCAACCTGGTAGAGGAAGTTAATGTATTTCCATTGACACTTCAACCATAAATGGAATGGTATATTTACAGACATTCCAGACAGTGTACACCATAATGTAAACATGTAATATTTTTGTCATAATGCACACTTTATCAGAGACCTTTCTAGTCTGAGAGACAGTGTTCTCAGATAGATAAGCTAAATATTTATATGAAAACATAATGAAAAATAACTGCAATATTATGAATCAAACAGCTGTGTCTATATCATATATATTAAAGCCTGTTGCACATTCCTCCACCCAAAAGATTTCATGGTCAAAGTTCAAACTTGTGACCTAAAAGGTCAAATTTGTGAAGCAATTAAGATATCAAAGTATAGGAGTGATTCAGCTAACTCTGTTACAGTTGCAGCATTTAAATTACTCATCTTTCATTCGACCAGATACTTACCTCAAGGTTATTATTATACATAAGTTCTATGACTAAAAGCTTCTTTTAAAGACAATAACATAGATATAAACAGTACTTTAAAAATGTTTTTAAATTTCAAACAAGTGCACCACGGACGGACAAGGTGCCTCAGTCCGCAGTGCCATTAGGTTGTGGACAGTGAACATAGCTACGGGCAAGCCTGGCACCAAACTAGAAGTTATTCATTTTTACATTAAAATTGATATATATCAAGATGCAGGTGATTCATAAGGTACTCCTAAAGGTGGAGTTTTTTTTACATATCCTACAAGAAATTATAATATAATACCGAATGATAATTTTGACATACAATAACTTCCTAATACGGTATGATAGAGTAAGAATGAGAATTGTATGCCACAATTAGCAATAGCATTTAAGAATGAGAATTGTATGCCACAATTAGCAATAGCACTTACCCAAGTTTTATAATTGTAAACGACAAAGGAGGTTAACCTCAAAGAAGTTAAAGTTTAGGTGAAGTGAGGTATGAAATAATGTTAGACAAGCTAAACCCAATGAAAAATGCCCTTGGAAAAATTTTCCCCTAAATTTCCTTACTTCAATCAGTAATAAGAAGAAGACATGATAATAAAACAAAGAACCATTCACCCTCAATTATACAATATAATGATGATGATAGTAGCTGTACAATATGACTAGAGGCCACCAGAACAACAAAATCTATGCAAAATAAGTATAAAATTTATATAGTTATAATAAAAGAAACTAACATACTTCTTGGCCCAGTAAAAGGTTGCCATAACATGTAAAAACTAGCTGGTCACCCAAAAAGCTGAAGTATTTACTGGCGCCAGTCCTGCTCAGGCCACCAGGGATGTTACTGCTACCCAGCCTGGTGAGGCTCCTGGTACGAGGAGGGAGAGTGCTGCCACCATGATTGCTACCCAGCCTGTTGAGGTCCCTGTTACAGGAAGATTTGCCACCCAGCCTGTTGAGGCTCCCAGTCCGAGGACAGCAACCCAGCCTGTCGATGCCTCCAGTGCTAGTAAATTCTGTCATCAACTGATGTGCACTCTTAGCCGATTGGTACCAGTAATGGAGATGGCAGTGCAGTGGATTGGTCCATCACCAGTACTAGAACTGTAGCTGCAGACAATACTGGTGTATCTGACAATGAAGATGAACTGTGTAGTGAACCAGATATCCCCTGATGTGGTCAGTGACCGGGAAGTGTTGTCAGACATAGACCCAGCCAAGGCAAAGACAAAGGCTCACTTTGAACCCCTTAAAGATTCCTCCCAGAAGCACTTGACCTTCAACGCTGTCTTCTTGTTTACCTTGGGTTCAGACAAACGCAGGAGATCAGACTGGTCCAAGGGGTTCTTGTATCTATCACCCAGCTTTCTTTCCAAGAACCAGCTGGCCAAAGAGGGTCCAGAGAGAGAGGCCACAGTGGTTATCCCAGCCCTGGCATCCACATTGGACGAGACACTCAAGGGTAACTGGTCTTTATGTCCAGTAAGAGCAGTGCATTATTATTTGGACAGGACTGCAGGAGTTGGTATTTGTCTCCTTCAAGAAAGGGTTTGATAAACAAACTGTGATCCTATGCTATGAGCTCTCTTATCAGCAGACCCTAACCTTACATCAGGTCAAGGGGGATAACGTCAGGACCTTTGGTGCTTCTAAGGCCTTCCAGTCAGGAGTTTCCTTGGAACAAATTCTGTCAGCCTCTCACTGGAAGTCTCACAACACCTTCATAAAGTTCTGTTTGAAGGATGTGGCTTGGGCTGATTCAGAGCTCTTCCATTTAGGCCCAGTGGTGGCTGCTCAACAAGTCCACCAACAAGCCCAGAAATGAGGAGATGTGTACATCATATGTTTATATCTTATATGTGGTTTATAAGTATATAAACAAAAAAAACCCCAAAACAACAAAACTGTGACATGCCTCCTCAGAGCATGTCTATAAAAAAAGGGGGGGGGGGGGGTGTCGGTATATCTCCGGTTAACCAGATTCTGGTATCCCATCTTGGCCTTATAGGGTTTTCCTGACCTTTAGGTCAACCCAGGCCGGTGAATTGCTGTTTGTTTATGAGTTCACCTAAGACCCTAGTAACTTACCTTCTGACTAAGCGGTAGTTATTCAGGAATTTTCCATTGGATAGGATGTATTAATGCAATAAAATTGCAATTTAATTTTAAATTTAATTATATTTTTTTTTAGGTTAATACCCTATCCAATGGACAGGCAAGGCCCAAACAGCCCCGCTATCAGTTTACTAGGGGTCTTATGAGGACTAGACAACAAAAAGATGCTATGATGCCATGCTGTCTAGACAGGAAGGAAGTATGATGCACCACCTAGGGAATGCATACTCCATGACCAGTCCTGCCAGTAGAAAAAACAGGGCGGCTTTTTCTGTCATTTAGCGGGAATGGCCGTGCTGACCGGTAAAGCACTTGTCCATTGGATAGGGTATTAACTTATAAAAATTTAATTTAAATTTGCAAAACAACATACAATGTATTGTTTTTAAATTTTACATAAAATTTGTTTAAAACCACACTAGCCAATGAACCAGTTTGCACAAAGATAACTATAAAGAAACGACATAAATCCATGGTTTTTTGAAACTGCGATGTAAATTTTAAGTTTTAAAAATCTGTTTGAATTCAGAAAAAAAGCAAACAACAAAGGTGACTTTTGTGACTTGAGAACAAAACTCTCATATTTATGTCAGAAAGCACTTCTACAAATCTTCACAGAATTTAAGTTCAAAAGACAGTAATGTTCAAGGAATCAGTTCTTTTTGAAACAGGCTTTATTGGAAAGGTAAAAAAAAACTTGACAAAAAAAGGGTTGTATGTTAAAGAATTGTTGATTTGTTCCAGAAAAACTAACCATATAAACAATCTTATGCTTTGTCACAAGTGGAGCATCTATCTATTCTTTGTAAATAATACATCTTTTCAAAACTTATAAACAATATATAGTGCGCCCTTTTCATTACCAGATATCACTACTATATAGCATGAATATTTAGAATTTACACTATTTATTGTTTTACACACCTAGTATGGTTTTACTGTGATGGGTAGTTGAAATGTTGGAAGAAACAGTACATGCAGATGATCAAGGTCCTGTACATACTGCAAACAGCTGACCAACGGCAAGTAACAACTAGCTTTCCCACTAGACTTGAGGCTGGGGACTTGAACTTCAATCAGAAAGGTGAGGGGGAGCATTTAAAAAAATGTCTGAGAGAAATTTATATGATTGAAATATAAATAAGGTGCCATTTTGTCTTCTAAATAGGACAGTGTAATTCTATGGCTCCAGAGCCTTAGGGTATACACGTAGTGAAAAAGAACAAAGCCAAATAGTCCAGGGTAAATTAATTTAGGCCTTTTTCCTCTCTTGTAAGCCTATAGCAGAGAGAGTTTTGTTATACACAGATTCTAATTGATTATAGTTCAATATTACTTTCAGTATTATTCAGCATAAAGCTTTTAGTTTTTTTTGGAAGAAAAATAAAGAAATAGTCAATTTTATTCCAATGGATGAGCTGATACATATATCACCAGATGCACAACACTAAACATTGCCCGCTTATCCAAAAGTTAATGTTTATTTCCAACAACTTCTATAAAGAAAAAAAGTAAAATTATTGAGAGCCAGAAAAAACACGTCCGTTCCACACAGTTCCACAATACAATGTGTACCATAGGGTATACCACACGATAGAGATTAAGTGCCATGAAAGTATTTATATTACATCACATAACTAAACCACAACTAATTAATGTAACGGCTTCTGAGAGATTATTAATGACAATATCCACTTTTAGAATCTGCTAATAATAAAACCACATCACAAAATCGTAAAACTACTATTTTTAAAACCTTTTACCAACAGTATCCTGTTTTGGTTAGAGTTTGAGTTAATTGTTTCATATTTACTAGTGCCACTTTTAGGGTGTGCCAAATTAGTACAAGGGAAGGATATTCACCGTTTTCAATTTTAGAATATTTCACAAGCCAGTGTAAGAGATTTGGACAATAAATAGATTCTTTAGTTATGTATACATACTGAACACAGTCTTTCTTTGCCTAATTTATAGAACAGTATCTCTTTCAATTGTCAAGTGCATCTATAACTTACTTGTCTAATATACTGTTCATCCCTCTCCGCTGTACCTTT
This sequence comes from Sabellastarte sp. h YS-2021, assembly GCA_964017235.1. NCBI lineage: Eukaryota > Metazoa > Annelida > Polychaeta > Sabellida > Sabellidae > Sabellastarte > Sabellastarte sp. h YS-2021. The sequence goes on along the minus strand of OZ024932.1, from coordinate 6,988,278 downwards.
GATGTTCCCTTATCTGATGAGACCTATTTCTTTGATTTGATTCTGACTTTTTTCAACATATTTTTTTGGTTCTTTTGTTGCATACATAATTCGAATAAACTATAGAAGTTATCCGAGGAATGTTTTTTGGCTTTAAAAGCATTCTTTTAGCCCCCTTAATAACTTCAACAGGGTAAAGAAATTGAAGAAATATTTGTTGTTTTGGCTTCTGGGCTCTCCTTTCTGAAACCTGTTTTTGGTAGCACTCTAACTTCTCACCTCTTAGTGTGTTGATCTTATTTTGCCGATCCATCCTGAAGCTGGAAACTTGGTACATGTAGTTTCCTGCAGGTCCCGGATAGTTCTGAGCACAATACTCTCTTCTTTGCCCACAATTGCCTTTTGTATTATGAGCTATACAATACGTTAAAGCCAGATCAATCAATCAATCAATCAATCAATCAATCAATCAATCAATCAATCAATTCATATATTGACTGATCGATTGTTCGACTGACCAACCTACCAACCAACCAGTCAGTCAATCAATCAGTTAATCAATCAATCAATATCTTAGAGGGCCAGGCATTATCATATAACATTTTTAGTTTACCAGTCCTCCATAAATTTCTTTATCTCCATTTTTATTACAACTGTTTTTCCTGATACACACAATCTTATAACTGGTAAAAATGAAATTAACTACATTGCCATTGCTTAAAAGGTTACAGAGATGGATGATAATATGGTTTGAACAATTTAAATAGCTCTAATATGGTGTAAAAATGTCCGATAAAGTTTGGATAGTGCAATTGCTAGGTCACCATCATTAGTGAGTCAGTGATTAAATTTTGGGTTAATATCCGGATCATTTTCTAGATACCCCCAAAAATATTCAAGAATATTTCAAAAGGTCCTATTTTTAATGTATATTCAATGATGTTGACTTTCTGGTTGCCATTATTCCAAATGTTATGATAGGGTCTTTATGAAATTTTTATGTTGGTGGCCAACTGAACAAAAAGTGATTACATGCTGGAAGAGATTTAGATCAAATTCAAGATCACCCCCCCCCCCCTCCCCCCACTACATTGTCAAATAAATATGTCCCTGGTAAAGGTCTCTGATTCACGAATGCCTGTCTTGTTGATCTTTGTTCTCAAAAGAATAGTGCATAGCATAAGATATTTCTCAGCACTCCTTATCAGTTTTGTAATATATAAGAGTAACTTCTGACCTCTCAAATTCTAAAATGACTGTTTGAAACAAAAATAAGATTAGACATATACATCTGGAATGAGTCCTGGGCCCATATTCACTAACATGGATCAATCTGAGCGAAAAAATCAGCTCAAGATCTGGGGCCGTATTCACTAAACCTCCTATATTTTTAAGGTCCCTTTATTAAAGGAAGGTGAAAAATCTCCTTTGGTAAGGTGACCTTTAAAATGCTATTCACTAAACCTCTTTTATGGTTTCCTTACCAAAGGAGACCTTAAATAAAGGATCCTTTATTAAAGGAGAGCATCCAGTCATCTGATTGGTTAAAAACGTTTGTTCATAAAGGCTCCTTTATCTTTCTCTTACTTTTGTATTTTCTTCTTTCTATGTTTATTATTTCTTTGGGTTTGACAACATATTAACTGAATATCCCAGAAATTTTCAAAGAAAGACGTATGGTGATATAAATGATGTAGTATATGGACAAAAAAGGTGCAAATGTCATAACATTTCACCAATTACCTCAATTTTTACTTAAAAGGTCAAACCACCAAAACTTCCCTTTATCATAAAGGTAGCCACACACTTACCTTGAAAATTAAGGAAAATAACCAAGGATTCCTCAGTAAAGGAAGGTTAGTGAATATCAAAATTCAAGATTCCCTTGAAAGTTAAGGATTTCCTAGATTTTTAAGGTTTCCTTGAAAGTGAAGGAAAGAAAGTTAGGCTCCTTTGTACGAGGGAAGTTTAATGAATACAAAACAAAGGAAGGGGCAAAATATAAAGGAAATCCTTACTTTTTAAGGGTTCCTTGGAATAAAAGAGGTTTAGTGAATACGGGCCCTGGGGCCATATTCTTCAACAATACTTAGACTTGGATTATAAGTTTGTCTCAAGGGTTTACTTAGTTAGATCAAAATGGTGTCGATCAACATTCCTAACTCTAAGGTCACCTTAGACCTCTTCTTAGATTTCAAGTTATCTGCAGAGGTACCTTAGATGATAGAATGTCTTTAAAATATGCAGTTATTGCAGGGAATCTGTGTTTTATTGATAATAAGCTGTGTGACACAATATTAAAAACAGCATTTTCCTTCAAGAAAATGATCTTTTTCACCATTTTTAACAAAGTACATGATTTAGTAAAAAACAAAGTAGTCCTTACGTAAGAAGTATTGTTGAATAACACTCTTCCTAACTTAGGTATACTGGTTTCCATGTTTACACTTACAGTACAGAGTATAGGGAGTTTTCCTAACTTAGAATCTAAGTAATACCTTATCAAGTAAAGGTTGATGAATACAAAATCTAAGTAATACTTTGTTAAGTAGAAAACCATTCCTAACTTGGAGCAGAAGTGACCTTATCAAAGTCTTGTTGAAGAATACGGCCCCAGATCAGGATCAACGAAACTGGCTCAGCTGATCTTTGGGTCAAGTCTGTATTAACAAAGGAAAGGTCAGCTGAGCATAAAATTGGAAGTATCTCACATAGCAACGTATAAGTTAATTACTTCTATACATTGTAAATACTCTTTTTATGCCTGGGTTTGAACAAAATTTACATTAATCTAAATTTAGTTCATTATTATTTCCTTGCATAAGAATAATTTGGGGTGGAGAAGCAAAGTGGCCAATTTTTTTTTCAAAAGTTTCAAACATGTTCGTATTCTTCCCGAATTTTACCGACCTTCACAGTTTTGTTTCCCGACCTGTACAATAATCAAACTTGTAAGTAGCTTGTCTTTTCCTATATATAGTCTATTGAGAGATTGTGCTCAGGTTTTACGTCGTTTTCAACACTGTACAGGTCATACCACGGTGGGTAGTTGGAAGGGCAGAGGAAACCAGTACATACAGTTGGTCAGGGTTCTGTACTGTAAACTACCGACCAACGAGAAGCAACTACCAGTTTTCCCACTTGAGGCCGTGCCGGGAACTGAACCCCGGCCTCAGACGTGGGAGACGAGAGTTTTACCACTCTGCCACTGTGAAAAGGACTAGGAAAATCATGTTAAAAAAAACTATAACCAGACTGAGCAATATCAGTCATATTTTAATATTCTTAACGACGATGTTTTGTTTTACTTAGGAAAATAAAACCATTTTTTTTCCATATATAATTTAGATGTGAAGAGTTATGTACATATTTACATATTCATCAAACAGAATATTTTTTGTGTGTGTGTATAGCCTTGCATCAGACGATTCAAATTCAATAAATACAATTGGTTTCCACAAAACATTTAGATATGTTTAAACGTATTCTTATCATTAAATCCACCAAGAAGGTTATGCATGTACATTTGTCTGTTTGTTAGTGTTCCAAAAGAAGAATAATTTAAATTTCGGGAAAGATTTGATCATAGTTTGGAATAATAAAATTGTCATCAGTCCAATTTTCAGAGTCTATCCTCTAGGGGCCCTTTCTAAGTATGATTCCAAATATAATTGTAATGACGTGCATTACTAGAACATTGGCAATACATTATGTATGTAGGTTAAAGTAATGTAGCTTGGTTTACTTGTCAGTTGGCCTTGAAGAGGAGGGCTGGACTTTTAACAGCTCAAATCCAATCACTGGCTGTCACCTCTGCGTGGGGAGATAATTTCATATTAAAATTATATTATCGCCCATAAAGTCCTCAAAGACATAAAAAACTTATAACTTTCTAAACTTACTAAAGCCTAAGTTTTTTATTGTAAATTAAGGAAAACGTTCAGTTCAGATAACAAAGTTTCAGTTTCAATAATGTACTCTTATATATACTGATAACTTTATTGGCATACTATATCTGTTTGATGAGCTTATATATCTCCTAACATGTACATATGCTTTATGCATACCCAGGGGTATGGTACAAAGTTGAGCCTTAAGCAAGGTCAATAAGCTTCACTTGCAACCAATAAATATTTACTCCAAAGAAACCGACCCTAATATATTTGTAACAAGCTCAAAGCAGAATTTGTTTTTTTAACTTACCCTAATTACCGCGGGGAATAATAAACAAGGCGAGATCTTGTAATAAACAAACCTTTAGCTTTTCAGGTTTCATGTTGCCGAGATGCTATATTATTTGACAAGTAGCTATTATCTCCTATTTCGTCGTTTTTATTAAAAGTGGGTCATATAATTCACAACACCATGTTATAGTCCAAAAAGGGGGTATATTCTAGTAAATTACCGTATTATTGCTTGTGCCTAGTTCACACTTGTCCGATCAGAAGCTCAGCTGTACCCACATATTTATTTATTCAGACATTCGTCTATGTATAGAAAATATACAGATTTAAACAAGTAGGGCACATAGATTAGACAAAGATATATTGCAGAGAAGATATAGGAGTATAAAATATAACATTGAAAGTAAGAAACAATAGGAAAATAAACATCAGTGGATGCTGATAACCCTTATAATTTCCCCAATTTCTGTGTAAAAACCTTAAATTGTTTACCATTAAAGGGTGAACTTAAGAGGCACCTGAGACCTTCTTGCTGTGCAACAAAGAAAGACTCAATATATAAACTCAAAACATATAAACTGTGTGTTGAAGTCTAACATAGTCCGTAAACACCAGTAGTAGTGGTAACACACTCGCCTCCTGCCTCTGATATCAGAGGTTCAAACCCTGTACCATGTGTGGGAAATGTGGTTATTTCTTGCTGATGGTCAGCAGTTTACAGTACAGAACCTTGACCAACTGTATGTACTGGTTCCCTCTTCCCATAAAATTACCCATCGTGATATGACCTATACAGTGTTGAAATGGACGTTAAAATCCAAATAAACAGAAGACTATATACAAAAGGCAAGGAACATGTGTAGTGGGGTCATTAAGTGCAAACCAATTACCTTGGTATAAAATGAGAAGACAGATAATGGTCACAATGCATAGTAGCTTGTAGGTCATAGTAACTTGTATATAAATTTAGGTCCACGAGCTGCCCCACAAATGGGCTTTGTATGTTTTGTTGTGGCAGGTTTTTCTGAACATTACTATGATTACTATGATGAACGTTACTATGATGAGGTTTTGTACCCATGACCACAAGGACAGCAACTAGGATATTGAATGCCAAAACTAGGCTAACCGGATACGTGTGAACAAAGATGACAATACACAATTAAAACTAACCCCATGGGTTTTGGGGGTTAAGTGATAGTGACATTTTATCCAGGTTTGTTTGGCTTGTAATCAGTCATCAGTGTCAGCTTCTTCAAACGGGTCCCCTTACAGTACATGCAGTTTATTTTGCTTCAGATTATTTTCAGCCACTTGGCTGGTGGTCTTAATAGAGGATAGGGCAATGATCTTATTTTTCAGGTGAATAAGTTGCACCTAGGTTAGGGATCCAACCTCATGATTTTGAAATTACCCTGGTGGAGGCATCCATTTCTTTGATACAGCTACATTCCTTTGATATTGTCTCCCACTATGTAGCAGCTTCTAGCTGTTTGTAGCTATACAGGGCAGTACAGTACTTGGCTGAATGTATGGCCACATGATGAAACGTATCACAAACGTATAACATAGACTTAGTTTAGAGCATGGTCCTGGAGGTCGTTAGTAAATCCTATCAATAAGTAACTGACTGTAGGTCTGACTTGTTGGGCACTTGATAGACACATGATGTTTCAGTTCCAAACAGATCTAAAAGTGAGGCAAAGTAGTGCCATCCTTCTGGCAAAGTAGTACCATTTGTCTGACAGAGAAAGGTCGTGGTATGTTTCAAAATGTACCACAAATGTGAAAACATATCACTTGCATTAAAATGGACTAATTGCTAAAAACATCTGAAACCTAGAACTGCCTTGTTACATGTGTGGGTGTAAATGGGCCATGAGGAAAGGCCATAACACCGGTACATCATTGAGGTCTCAACAAGATGGCAAAATCTGTGTGTCAGGCAAACTTCAGATATTTACAGCCTGCACCATACAAGGTTAAGGTATCACACAGTAAATATGTCTCAAGTCATTCAATATGCAAATCAATTCGAGTTTGTAATACCTATTGCGTGGTGGGGTAAGTAGTCTTGGTCTTAAAAGGTAGCCTTGTTTAACAGGCGCAAACTTAATTCTCTTATTTTATTCTATTCTATTCTATTCTATTCTATTCTAGACTTTTATGGTGCTCAGTCTCTGCCTAAGGCAGACTCTAAGGTGCACTACCAGTAGCCAGTTCAGTAATCATTGTTGTTTGTACCTTGTTTCAGTTATGTTGCAATGGGACCACCATTAAAGGGTTAGTGCAAGCCCAGAACCCAGGCAGGTGTAGCGCGAGATAATGACTCCCCTAGATTACTGACTGGGGGGTCAGTATCTTGCAAGGTGGGTTGAAATATTCTGACCCCCCTGCAAGATTATGACTCCCCCTTTACCCCCCACTTCCCACTTAATTGAGTGCCATTAAAGCACATATTGGTGGGGTTGTGTACTCATTTGTGTGCTGGGCAATAAGTTATTAATATTATTTATTCATTTATTATAGTGACATGCACCAACAATATATGGGCTTATAAGTCACTTTTAACATGAAGATATAGTCATACATGTGGTTGTTTTTCCAATGCAAAACAATAATCACACACATATATATATAGTCATTAAATATGTTCATGTTTATAAACATTTAATACTGTTATAACAATGAAGTGTTACACACAGCAATTAATATTTTAAAAAATAGACACTATTATCAATATTGATATCATGTGCATATTACTATGCATATTGTTTATGTTTTTTTTCCTGTAAATAAAATTTTCAAAGAAAAGTGTGTGTGCCTTTGATCAACCTATCCAACTAAAAAAGTTGAAAATGACTTGTTCTAGGTGCAATTGACCTGATTCAATGTGGACAGACAATAAACACCAACATGGACCCCCCCCCCCCACTTGCCCACATTATGTAAATGAGCTGGAGAAATGAAGATCTCACTGATTAGCTCAAAGTGTACTTTTGCCTATACAAGTTGAGAGACAATAACACCACCCCTCCCCATTTGCCCCCAATTGAATAGGTGCAGAAACAATAGAGGGGAGTCAGTTTCTGAATGGGGGGGTGAGTATCTTGCAAGCAATATTCTAACCCCCCTAAATCCTATTGTTTGGGGGGATAAATGTTGTTTGCAGAATAATGACTCCCCCAAAAGATCAAAGGAGAGGAGTCAGAAATAGAGGGGAGTCATTATCTCGCGTTACACCGGTCACTCATCAAGTGCTAACTGAGCACAGTACTCATTAACTTCAGTGACCAGACAGGTTCTGGTCAAGCTACACTACACAGCTAGACACTGGATTCTTTGGACACAATCATCACATTTAGCTTGAAATTACTTTTCCTATCAGCAATTTCGAAATTCTACAAGCTAAAATATCTGACATTTCTTGAAAGTATTATATTTTCCCTAAGCAGTTTTAAAGTTTTAAAGTGGGTTAACAACAATAATACTAATAATGGTTTGAATTCAATGGCGTGAAATAACGGAATTTGAAATGTACAGTCTGGTCTTGGTCAGTTAAGAAGTTTATATTGTTGATAGGCTTCACTGACTAACATCTTAGTTACAATACTCTATTAATTTTGGTCAATGAAATTTTAATGTTAATATTAATCAATTACCAAAACATAAGCTATTACACTTAGTGGAATAAAAACTTTATTGTGATACAAAACCTTAAGCCTGACAAACTAAATGTCTCCAAACACATATAAAAGTGTTTAATGAATGTATCAAAATCTTTGTGTGCAAGTTTGAAAAGCCTCTTAGTACATATTTAATCCTTCAGCAAGACTAGTCTTGAAGAAAAGCATGAAAAGATGATGACGTCATAAAGTTTATGATATTTTTTAAAATTTTGAATTATCATGAAATATAAAAAGATCATATTATTTGATATAATTAATCTAATCGAATTACTATTTATATTTTTTGTGTAGTTTTCATATCCTATGGGGATACAAAAAATCATTAATAAAATTATGACGATAATATAATTAATTGCTGCAAAAAGTAAGAAAAGAGTGATGAAAATTGGCTTTGAATAATAACAGACAGTGCCGAAACCTATAAACTATGTGTAAATGAGCCTCATTGTGATTTATATCACATTCCCTCTAGATACTCTCCCAGTCCCTACAGATACTTTGTTATTTGCTCCAGATACTATCTCATTCCCACCAGATACTATCTCATTCCCACCAGATACTATTCCATTCCCACCATACACTATCTCATTTCCTCGAGATACCATCCCATTTTCCTTACATATACTGTCTTATTTAATCCCATTCCCAAAATACAACCTTATTTTCTGACTATTTTGAAGCACTGATTTAGTATCTTGTGGGAATGAAATTAAGAGACCAAGATAATATCTTGTGTTAACAATATAATATATAAAACATCACCCCTATCTGTGTCACTTTAGGTGCTCCGCATTTACTAACTGGGTGTGTCTATTAAAGATGTTTAGGCTGACTTGTTTTCATATTTGGTATTTATTCACTTGTGTCTAACCCCTATGGAGGTGGGTTTAAATCCAGCTCGAAACATAAGGAGATTTACTGAGGGTCTGAGGCCTGATATGGCCCTAGCTATTGAGAAAGCACTAAGCCCTAGATTCAATAAATAACAGAAGACATAGGGAGGGCATAGCCTTGCCACAGGCGTTTATATGTATAATATAGACACAACGTTTTGATTGCATTGTAAGTATTTTTCATAATGCTCTCATACATTTACTTAGCCTAGCTTGCTGAGTTGTCTCCCAGACTAGAAAGGGCCTCTGATACAGTGTGCATTATGGCAAAAATATTTCACGTTTGCATTATGGTTGAGACAGCCAGCTAGGGAGGGCAATACTTTCACCATAGAATGACTACAGTTACATGGGGATTGTGTCCATGTTCTCTCAAAACCTTGACAGAAACGAAACCCTTTTTTCAACCCCTGCCATGAAAATCTGTGTATTAACATATGCAAAGTTTTGGATCACCGTAAGTTTAAAATTTGAAGAGATGCTGAAAACTGTAAGATTGACATTCATATGTAACCTAGGTTGATATTCACACACACACACACACCCCTACACACAAAAACAAAACAAAACAAACAAACTCAATTACCAACTCAAATACAGTAACTACGATTTGGGGTTTAACAGTTAAATTTAAGGCTTTTTTAAAACTCGAATTAGGGTTTATTCTCAAACTGAAATACATATACTTAGCTAATTTATAAGTCCTTTATATTTAGGGATTGTATTAATTTTTGCATGAGGGGAGTTTTAAATGTCTCAATTTTTACGGAAATGGCTGCATTAGCCCTTGATGAAGTTTTATTTTATTACATTTTTAATTTTGGTTTGAGTATGTGCTATTAAGGTCACATTTAACGCTTTCAGAAATACATGCAAATATTTTACAAATTGTTTCATATTATCTGTACCTTAGATGGGCGAATTTTCCAGAGACTTAAAAATACACCAAATATATGTAGAATGATATTTGAATTACACTAACGGTTATGGATATTTGCTATCTTTCTTGCAGTTTTATTGGACATTGCTTAAAATAGTTTTATTTCATTTTTAAACCAAATCAATACCAAAATGATGTTGATGGTGTTTTTACTCTGGTATCAAAGTCAAAATTAGGGTTTTAAGCCCTTTCCACCATAAAGGGGTAATTTAAATATCATAAAAGTTCGATTAGCATAAGAATTCAACAGCCGGGGTCATATTGGGACAGGTCATCAGCATTGCCACTTGTGGGAGTCTAACTTACACAAAGAAGTGACACCCTGTGATTAGATGCCCAACTTCCTAACCCACTGAGCCATTCAGGTCCTACCCCAGTAACCTACTTATAACTTGTCATTAATGCAGATTTCTAGAATGAAATCTTCAATTTGAGACATGCCTTAATTTGGCACCCTCCCCAAATTGGCTTAAAAGCAACAAAATTCATGCTTTACATTTTTTGTAGTTAATGCTTTGTCTTTAGATTATAATTTTGAATTAGAAAACTGTACTTTACTTTGAACAGGATGTGCTGTTTTGTGGGATCATTGAACTGTTAAAAAATTCATAAACAAGAAGAAACATTGGAAAAATGGTACACTTTGTACCCCGGATGTTTGTACTAGAAAACCCTGAAACAAAATACGCCTTTCAATTACCTAGATGATTTATTTAATGGTCTGTTTCTGATCTAACATATTTACGAGGGGAATAAAGAGAATGTAGAACATATAGTTAAAAACATAATATAGTAATAAACATTAAGGGACTTCCAAAAAGCAGGTAGAGCCTTCTAGCCTTGCTCGTGGCTCATAACTTGTGCTAATAAATGTACAAACCAGAGGGGTGGGCCTTTGCAATCGAGGGTGTTATTATACACCACAATCAATATTTGACTTGATATCCAGGTCAGATAGTTGTGAATTTTGAATATTTGCTAATAGAAAGTCTTCAAACTCGGCAGCAATCTGTTTGTTATTTCCACACTGTTTCCATCCCAGTACATCCCACTGTTTCCATTCCCAGTATAAGACGCTGCTGCCATGTCTTGCCTATTCTTTGTCTTTGATTTTGTTTAACAATTTGCAACAATGGGTAGCTCACTCTTTGATGTCGTAAATCCTTCACTGAAGCGGTTACCAATGTGTGCTTGTTTGTTATTCTCAGTACATTCTTAATATATTCTCTCAAAAAAATTTCCATAGTCAAACTACAGAATGTATTTTTTATACAGATAGCTTTTCTTTTTATTTTTTTTTTAAATTTACCGCGATTGTATATGATTTAGGTAAGGTGCATTCACCACGATTGTGTATGATTTAGGTAGGGTGCTTTCACCACGATTGTGTATGATTTAGGTAGGGTGCATTCACCATAATTGTATACTTTTTTAGGTTACTTTTAACTTTTATGTTGTTTTAAAATTCATACACATGTTTGTATGCTAGTATACTGAACAAAAAATGTGGCTTCTATCTACATCATGTATATTTTTGCTTAAAAGTTAATTAGGCATCTGAAAAACTGAGGCTATTGCACATGGCTTCCTAATGCAACTGGTACATTAAACAAAGATGTGGCTTCCCATCACACCATGGATTTAGGGTTAAATATTTGCAGCATTAAATTCCCTTTCTTGTTATAATTAAAAACACTTTCAACTTTGACTTAAAAGGTTTGGAAAGACCTGACAATACATATTTGTGTTTTAGTATTTCCTGAATCATTTTTCACTGTCTTTAGACTGGTTTTATATTTTATAAAATTTATTTATTTATTTGGGATTTTACGCCGCTTTCAACACTGTACAGGTCATATCACAACGGGTAGTTGGAAGGGCAGAGGAAGCCAGTACATACAGTTCATCAGGGTTCTGTACTGTAAATTGCCGACCAAAGACAAGCAACTACCAGCTTTCCCACTTGAGGCCATGCCGGGAACCGAACCCCAGCCTCAGAGGTGGGAGGTGAGAGCGTTACCACTCTACCACCGTGGCCCAATTATATTTTATAAAAATGCATTATATGTAATAAATGTGCTTACTGTGATAAGATTAGATGTGCTGCACCGATGTTTATTTCTACTGCGTTAAATAAATATCCTCTATGAAACTAGTTTCACTGTTCCAGTTTATCCTCCCAAACCTCATGAAATGAAATAAGTATCACCTATAAAGAAAGTATATATATTTGAACATTTAAAAAAAAGTGGCAAAATAGCTCACCACTGGTGGCAACATATAGGCTCCTTGTGAAACTAGTGACAAAATCTTTGGAGTTGAGCTCAACGTATATCATAGATGAAGACATGGACAAAAGATTTTTTTAAAAAAAGTTTGAAAAACCTGCGACAAACCCTCACATGCCAAACTAAAATGAACACCCCAGAAGGGTGAAGGGTGTGGTGGACGGGAGGCAGACTAGTCATACGGGAGGGTTCACTTTCAAACAATACCAATCAATAAGGTCCATCTGTGGAGCAATCTGGACTAGGATGTAACTCAAAATTTAATTTTACAGTTGTTACAACTGCGTGGAACAATGCAAACAGACCTTTACATCATATATCTTAAACCCTGGTCACACTACAGGCAGTACATCCTGTGGTTATAGGCATTGGGTGAAACACCCTTGACCTTCAAATATCTCCAAGGTTCGTGTGTGACCTTGTGACACGGTGCAGTTTTTGCTACGGTAACTGATGGTTTGGGCTACGGTGTATATAAGTTGTGACTCGGTAGTCTTCCGATGTAACACAGCAATGTAAGGTGAGTTGAAGTATTTGGACATTTCACCACTTTTCACAACTTTGCATACAAATCTTACACATTAGTTGAAGGAGAGGGTCATTTTGCCCAACCGTGAATTATACTGTCAGTAGTTTGGTGGAAACACCAAATCTCGGAAGGTATGAACCATCCTTTTAAACAGTTGTACTACTGAGTAAAACCTCTAACTGTGGGACGTACCACCTGTAAAGCGACTGGGGGCATTGGGTTTGAGCTTCTTTGTAACTGAGAAATCAGATTTTAGAAGTGGAATGTTTACCCAGCTTACTGGTGTTCAGATATTGCACTTGCAAAGCAGTAGATCAAATTAGATAATGTTCAGTTACATGTTTCTGCGTCAATATAATGTTAAGTGCTAGTATCTCCAAATACTTGTGAATACTGAGCCTTTTGAATACCCTTTCAGTACACAATGTGAGCCTTATAGCAAGGCTAGGTATTTCCATATCTTGTCACAGAAGATGAATGTATTCTTGACATCATATTTTACTAAAATTATAAAGTAGCATTGTTTATGGCATGACCTAGATTCCTTAATGACATGATCTCTGATCCTTAACTTTTTTGTATTTACACATTTTATTTCGGTTGATAAAGTTTGAGCCTCTTTTCACTATGAATCAACTCAGCAAGATTCCCTTTTAAATAAAGTAAACATATCTAATTTACCTGTTTATAATACATTCACCCTATTATGAAAAGTAATAAAAATTCTAATTCTAGTTGGACTCTTAATCTCTCCTTTACAAGGAGGATTCTGTGGTGCAATAAAACCAAAAACAGTCAACCAATTCCGGTATTCAGGGACAGAAAAGAGGTAAAGCACCACAGATGATTCAGACTAAGGTGGGTATGCCTTGGTGTAGCAGTAGGTTTTAAAGCTGATTTCTGAAAATCCGTGCTTCTCCCTCCCCAAATTGATGCAACTATTCCCAAACGCACTGACGTCCAAAAAGGACTCAACTATCCAGGCTAAAGGGAGCATCCACCAGGGGATGGCAATGGCGGGGATATGCTAAACTATAGAGGTTTGTCTTTAGTTTGCTTCTGAAACAGACTATAGTTGTCTGTCTCTGATAAGGAACTTAGAAAGCCAGTTTCATCCAGATGGCACAGCAAGAGTGAAACTATAGTAGTGTGTGTTTGTGTGTGTAAACTGGGAGGGGCGGAAGGGGGCATGGCTTGATGGAAGCGGATATACTTGTAAACCCCCCCAAAAACTGTTGTATGTGAACTGAATCCTTTGTTCTATGGGGAGTCGGTGTAGTTTCTGTCAACATGGAGAAGAGGTTTTGCCATGGCCTAGCCAGTTGAATAAAAGCTAGTTTCAACTACTTGTCAGATCCCGACAGACCATCTCCAGTTTCAGTAGCCAACTCAAGATATACCTGTTCAGATTGGCATTACCACCACCATAGTCATCTCTCCCAGGCAGCACTTCTTTGGGTTATGATCTCTGCCTCATTTTGAATTCCAGTGGCTTACAGGATTCTGAATTTTTTATGTTCACTGGTAGCTGTAACTATGAACACATCTCCCAGCTAATTTTTGAATTCTTTTTCATTGAATGTTTTTTTATTGTTGTATTGTTAACTCTGTGTGTGTGTGTCGGGGGGGGGGGGGGGGGGGGGGGGGGTGTGGTCTCTGGCACTTGATGTGTCGTCTGTACTGTATATGTATGTATGTCTGGTATGGTCTTAAAACCCGCTCCCTATCCATAGATAAAAAACTCGCCCATAGCACCAAGTTTGATCCCTCAAATATATATGTATATGTTCATCCAAGAGAGTAATTAAAACATTTCGTGTGTGGGTGGGTGGGGGGAGGGAGTTATTGCAACTGTCAGTGACGATGCCTATCAAGTCAAGTCAAGTATATTTAAATATTCAAAGATGGTAAAACCAGAAAATCTTTGTTTCAGTTGTAACAAATAAATATCTCCCACTGTGGCCACGTGGGTTACTCACTCACTTAGGAACATAGTGGACCTGAGTTCAATCCCCAATAAAGACAGATAGATAGCGGATGACCACTTAAAAACATTCCTTTGTCACTGAACCTTAACCCCAGTGGTAGGTGAACGAAAAAGATAATAAATGGTCATCTGAAACAATTTTCTTTCAGTTGTCAGTTACTAGAATGTCAGTTACTAGGACTTATGCTGTACCTGTACTTTCAGGGATGTGGTCAAATAGTGCTTTTGAGTGATCTGCTGCAATTAAAATGTCAATGATCAAGCTATATCAGTTAAATATTCTAATGTGTTACATCTACAATAATCTTCTTTTTGAAACTATTAGAAAGTGAGGGTTTTCACATGATCAAAAATTATGTTTTCAAACAGCTATTATTTTTTACTCAAAACTTGTTTTGGAATAGAATATAAAGCTAAGCATGTGTGGTCCATAGAAAAAGAATGTCCAGATGGTCTAATGGTTTGCAAGTTTACCATATAATCACATATAATCACCTCTGTGTAACTTTGACACCCATAAATGGTTATGCTGAGAACCTGACCCAATATGAAACTGGCTATTGAGTAATCTTCCCTTTGTCCACAGATAAAATACAGCAGTAAATATTTATAAATATTTATATTAAAATTGTGATAATATTTCTACATCAAATAGATTCTAGAATTACAAATTGCTAGTATTTGAAGATATCAGGGATACTGATCGATACAATGGAATTGGGGTTTAAGGTCGTGACCATATGAAGAGTGAGTGCCACAATGTTAATCTAAAAGGACATTGACATGGTTGGTGACTTAAATGACTAAAAACCAAAAACTCATCAAGAATCCTTTGAGGCAACACCTTTGGTGATGAGTTTGGAACCATTTGATAATGGAATGCATAATTAAGGTAAGAAATATCTTTATACAAACATTTTGACCAAGCGTATTTGTGTGACCACTTAATTACTGGGTTGTCTAGACTTGCAAGTGTTTACAAAAGACACAAATTCATAATACCACATAGAAATTATATCCCTACTTCTATATGTTCAGAGAAGTGGTCATC
Organism: Sabellastarte sp. h YS-2021; assembly: GCA_964017235.1. Lineage (NCBI taxonomy): Eukaryota > Metazoa > Annelida > Polychaeta > Sabellida > Sabellidae > Sabellastarte > Sabellastarte sp. h YS-2021. Next base: position 6,972,738 of record OZ024932.1, on the reverse strand, counting down.
AAGAATAGGCCTGCTAATATTTATAAGTATATACTCATGTAATTCAAAAATCCAATAAACCTGGGCTATTAGGTTGTGTTCCCACTATACGGAATACTAACCCCTGATTGCTTATAGTCAATCCTACTGTGTCCACATACCAGTGTTGGTATTTATATTAAATCTCAAACTCAAGTTGACTGACAGCCTCAGTATAAACTCAAACTGAGTTTTCTTAAGTGAAAAATGCATTATATCTAGGTCACACTCTTCCTTGTTGGGGGTCATGAGCTACAACAGAGAAGACTTGTCTACCTTCCGGATCTGGTTTGACAATGTTCTATCCACTTTGTATTTTAGAAGGACACATTTGTTGGGATTTTCATTTTGGGTAGTCTGCCCTCTGTGTACTTCAACACATCTCTGACCACTTCTTGCATTTTGGGCCAATTTTTTTTAAATGTTTGAAATACCTGTCACGAGTCTTCACGAGCAGTACTAATGTTCAAAGTTGGGGGTTTACATCCATTTTAACAGCCAGGGTCATATTGGCACAGGTCCCCAGCATTGCTACTTGTGGGAGTTGAACGCATAGAGGCGACAGCGGCAGTACTGAAATATAAAAGCTGGAATGATGAATTGGGGGATAAATATATGGGGCCGCTTGTTCAACTAACTGTTGTGGTTTTTTGTATCCAAAGTATGATTCAGACATTTCCCCAAATCCAATCACTTCATCTTTTGGTCAAGGCCCACCCCCCCCCCCCCCCCCCCGACAAAAAAAAAAAAAAAAAAAAAAATTCAGAAAGATGTGTTTATTAGTTTTGGGGTAACGCCAACAAACAGACAAACAAACACACCCAAAAACATAAAACTGATTAAAAAAATCATTAAAAAGGAAAAATATAGCGATGACTATTGTTGATTGGGTGTAGCTGGTCAGTTCTTTGGAAACCCTCACTTAACTTGTTTTAATTGGCAAAAAAGGTCTATGGCCATGCTGAAACATATCAGAAAAAAATGTGTAGTACTTTTGGGGAGATAAATGTATAATCAAATATTACCTTGATACTAAACTTATTGATGTGTCACATTTTTTTCAATATTACCAGATAGCTTAAACTTTTGTTTCAGTAATATTTACACAAACTACAACACTGAAATATACATATTAAAACATGAAATCCATAACGTTATGAAGGTTCTGTTTATAATATCATTGGACACATTATACGGGTTAAAGGTCAAAGGGGAAGTTTTATATTCTTTTTTAGTAGTTAACACCTTTCTGTGCGGTCATTTCTGTACATAATTGATTTCCGCTTCAGGTCCTGATTTTAACATGTTATATGGGTCAAAGGTTGTATCTTTTTGTATATGATTTTCAGTTGACTGCCTCCTCTTTTGGCTCTGTAGTTAGTTTATTTCTTAGTGACATGTGTTATACATGAACAGTTTATAGAGGCAAGAAGTCAATTTAACACCCAGCCCTTTGAGGCTTATAATTCACCTCATTTACAAAATGTTTAACATATTTGGGATATTACGGAAGAGTAGAAAGGCCAACCTAACAAATTTTTTATCTCGATTTATCGAGATACTAACTCGATAAATCGACTTAGCTATCTTGATTTATCGACTTACTAATGCGATAAATCGACTTAGCTATCTCGATTTATCGACATACTAACTCGATAAATCGACTTAGCTATCTCGATTTATCGACTTACTAACTCAATAAATCGACTTAGGTATTTCAGTGTTACATACATGACTTTGACCTGAAATGTAATCTAATCAATCCTTTATAGTACGTAATCTCCGACAAGGCAATTGCCTTTTTAAATGTAATCTACCCTGTTGCTAATTATCACCTATGAAGTAAGCTAACATGAATAAGTGTCTAAACAACTGTCTTTATGACATGGGTTAAAGGAATTCATAACGACATCCAAATTTCTTTGATATGTGTCAGTCACACTTTGTCACACTTTTGAAACAAACAAAACATAATCATATAAATCATTCACTATTATTTGCAGATCAGGGGAACAAGGTTACAGTTAAAGTATGCTAACCTGATACAGGCATACCCAATGTACTTTTCATAAATAAATGCTAGCCCTAGAGTCTGTCATCGGGTGGAGATTAATCACTATAAAGTATTCTTATTGCATCACTTTTTCTTGTTTTTTTTTACTTTCGAGAGAGTTTGCAGTTGCCAAGTTTTATGTTAGCCATCTTGCTGAGAGCTGATTTGACAAAGGGCCAGTTTGTCCAGCCCCCTGTTTATGCGTTCTTATAATGCCCTGTATCTCCTTTGGGATCTGTAAACTTATTGGTAGTCATGTGGCCTGAATCTTTTGGTAGGTTCACATTTGACCTTGGTCCCCTCCTTCAAGCCCTATAATGGTCCTTGATGTATAATGCCTATGGCACCTTATAAATGGTTTTAGAGGTTTCTGATGCGAAAACATATATCAAACCACATTGCATAAATGTCTTAATGAGGTAATATTTGGCCTTGGAGACTACTTTCAAGGTCTAATGTGGTCCATCATACCTCGAATGCCCTATACCTGCTTTTTAATTGGTCCTTGAGTTAAGTCGATTTATCGAGTTAGTATCTCGATAAATCGAGATAGTTATCTTGATTTATTGAGTTAGTAAGTCGATAAATTGAGATAGTTATCTCGATTTATCGAGTTAGTATCTCGATAAATCGAGACAGTTAAGTCGATTTATTGAGTTAGTGAGTCGATAAATCGAGATAGCTAAGTTGATTTATTGAGTTAGTAAGTCGATAAATCGAGATAGTTATCTTGATTTATCGAGTTAGTATCTTGATAAATCGAGATAGCTAAGTTGATTTATCGAGTTAGTATCTCGATAAATCGAGATAGTTATCTCAATTTATCGAGTTAGTAAGTCAATAAATTGAGATAACTAAGTCGATTTATCGAGATAGTATCTCGATAAATCGAGATAGTTATCTCGATTTGTCGAGTTAGTAAGTCGATAAATCGAGATAGCTATCTCGATTTATCGACTTACTAAGTCGATAAATCGAGATAAAAAATTTGTTAGGTTGGCCCTTCTACTCTTCCGTAGAAAAGAGACATTGTGCCGGGCTAGTACATATTGAAGGATAAATTACATTTATTTATTTATTTGGGGTTTTACATCACTTTCAATGCTGTACAGGTCATATCACAAAGGGTAGAGGAAACCAGTACATACAGTTGGTCAAGGTTCTGTACTGTAAACTGCCGACCAACGGCAAGCAACTACCAACTTTCCCACTTGAGGCTGTGCCGAGAACTGAAACATCGCCTCAGAGGTGGGAGGCGAGAGTGTTGCTACTCTGCCACCATGGCCCCCAAGGATGAATTACAAGTTGTACTTTAAAGCTACCCTACCTCTCTCATTCACCTTTCCGGCCTGTATACATTAAACATTAAAAAAATAGTCCATAATGAAAAGTGCTTTGTGAGTTGTGTTGAATCACTCAGAATGGATCCTATGCAAATGTGACTATAATTGAATTGCCCCTGCGTAAGTATGAGGCTGACAGAATGTGATCAAACTATATGTGTTCAGCTGTAGCTTGAGATCTGGGCTGGTATTCATGAAGGGTCTTAGCAAGGGCTTAGGCTTAAAGATGAGACTTTTGTCTCAAGTTTCTGCCCAAAAACTGCTAAAACTTTTGTCTTAGGCTTAGTGGTATTCACCAAGAATTTAAGACTGGTCTTAGGCTTAGCCAAGGGCTCAACTTTAAGACTTGTAAGTGGGAGGCTTAAATATTTACATGATATGTGTTTGTTTACATAGCCTTGACCTTACACAAAATCACACACTGCATTGTTAGCAAATATATGATTGGCTGGCAGGCGTGACTTTAATATTGGTGGTGTTAAGGAGTTAAGACAAAAGTCTCAGCTAAGTCCCCTTTTGTGAATATGGATTTAAGACAAAACTTAGCTGAGACAAAAGTCTCAACTTGAAGACCACATTTAAGCCCAAGACCTGCATGAGTCTAAGACCCTTTGTGAATACCGGTCCAGATAAATAAAATAAACCCTGAAAGAAGAGCTTTAATTCCCTCGTGCCATTTGTGTGAACAATAATCATTATAAATGCATATACAAATATTTTTGTAACTGTTAACAAGGCTGAAAAGTTTTTCAATCTACGGGGTCGAGCTGTAAAGCCATCAGTAGTACACACTGGAAAAACAAATTCCTTGCTGGACGTATGAATTCAATGAAAGTCCGGTGACAATAAAAAAGTGGCCTCTAGAAGTGTGAACCTCGACAGAGCTCGAGCTTAACAAGAAATGTGTCAAATTGATCTTTAGAAAGCTATTTTCACAAAGCTTCTACTTATTCTTGTGTGATTAATATATTTGTAGAAATGAATGGAGGAGAAATCTCATGTTAAAAGAAATAGTTTTTACATCCAATGGAAAGTGAACAAATATGCAGGATGTTTTGATAGAAAGATTTAATTAAACACTTAACCTAAGTTTTATGTTTTACAGACAAAAATGACACTTAACACAGATTAAATGTGTGAAAAATCCCCAATACCTATACAAAATATCCAGCCTTGCTTAAGGCTCAAATATGCATCATATCTTTTTCTAACATGTACGCAGATATCTGGTCTTCATACAGCACTCGTACCTGAGATATAAGGAGATATAAGCTCATCAGACAGTCTCTCTCATAGCAGCATACTGATGTAAAAGCCAGTATATGTAAGAGTACATTATATACACTGAAACATTATTATCTAAACTGAGAGTTTTCCTTAATTACAAACACGGATGAGGCTGCCGTCCTGGCGGCAAATGCCCTGGTGAGCAGTCGTCTGGACTACTGCAACTCTCTTTTCAGAAGTCTGTTCAGTTTCAACATGTGCAAATTGCAGTGTATCCAAAACACGCTTGGTAGGATCGTCACAAATTGCAATAGATACTCACAGGCTACTCCTATTCTAAAAAAAAAACTCCATTGGTTGCCAGTTGAATTTCAGTGTATTTTCAAAACTGCCACTTTGGTTTATAAGTTTCATCACAGTGGTCATCCAAGCTATTTCAGCCCTCATCTGTCTATTTATTGTGGAAGATATGGCACAAGATACAACTGTCCAGATAAAAGGTTCCTGGAGGTTCCTCAATACTACCCACCTGTACACAAATCCCAAAAAACACTCCGGTCACAGTTTTGCTTTTGATGCTCCCATACTTTGGAATGATTTGCCTGATGATGTCTGTCCTGTTCCAAATCTTGCCTGTTCAGGAAAAGGCTAAGATCTTATCTCTTTGACAAGGCTTTCCCACCTTAACATGTCAACTTCCTGACGTCTCCATGGTGTCGACCTGGCTATGTCTATGGAATAATGATGATTGATTATGTACCTGGTGTTGCGTGCCTTAGAGTCTGCCTTGGCAGATATTAAGCACTATAAAAGTTCGGAATAGAATAGAAAACTAGAGCCTTTAACAAGGCTATAAAACATCGATCTAAATGGGTTGTTATTTGAAAAAAATTCTAAAGAAGAGAAGAAAAAAAATTAACCTACTATAGGAAAGTATAAGATCGGACCCTGTGAAAAATAAACAAGTTTTTAAAAGTATATTAACCTAGAATTCAATCTGGAGTATACAATCAAAATATGTTTTTTTCCGAGTTTTGCATCTAATTAAAGTAGTCTGTTTTGGATTCCGTTTGTTATTAAACACACTGTCTAAATATAACACTGAGAGATACTGTCTGCGGTGTCCATCAGGGGACATGGTACATACATATTTGTTACAGGAAAATATAGGCTAGTGGGTTAGCAAGTTTGGCATCTAATCACAGGCTGTCACACCTGTGTAGGTTCTACTCCTGCAGGTGTCAATGCTAAGGGGCTGTCCCAGTATGACCCTGACTATTGAATGGGATGTAAAATCCCAACTTTGATTTAGTTTTTGGAAAAAAATGTACATGAAGAATAGACTGGGACTCAATATGTAACTCTTTATATTTTTTATTTTCTGCACAAAATTTTGATGTTCTCTCAAAATTCAAACTTGTAAATCATGAAATTTACGAAAAAATACTAAAAGAGGTTTTTGACAATATTGTCCAACCAATTTATTTACAAGTAAAACTGTATGCAAACTGTGTAAATTCATTGTAAAAATTCTACACACCTTCTCATAAATTTGGTTATTGACTCTGTCACTATTTATGGCATGTTAGTGCAATTTCTTTTTTTCCCACGGACAACATTTGTGTGTTACAGTCATGCACTCTTACAGCCCAGTAAGCATTATCTTCTTTTAATAGACGGCAGCCAGGAGAGAGCTAGGAGTGTATCCCAGCTTTAGTGAAAATTAGACCTAATGTGATTAATGTTTGTTTGTGTCATGGAGTCTCCGTGGTGTCGACCTGGCTATGTCTCTGGAATGATTGTTGAATTGGACTTGGTGTCACGCCTTAGAGTCTGCCTTAGCAGAGATTAAGCACTATAGAAGTATAGAATAGGATAGGAATAGGAGTAGATATTGTAAAACTATGGCCACAATCAAATGCATGTACAGTAGAACCTCAATTATCCAGCCAGCTAAAATCCGAATCTTCGGATTAACCAAACCAAAATCTTGTCTCCCTACTGGCAGTACACATAATGCACAGTCTAGCGTGAGCGATATTACAGGATTATACACATTCTCGGAAACCAGTCATCGTTTGTTTGGGGTTTTACAATTTATAATCTCTCAGAGTTTTTCAGTTGACAAAATGTAAGATGACGTTTATCGACAATTAAACGTTTTTAATGAATGTACCAAACCGAACACACCCAACTCAAGCCCGCATAATATATGCTGAATAAGCTTACTTTAAAGTGTAGTTAATGCTTTTAAATGACAGGGGGAGCAATGTAAACACTGAGAAAACTGGTTAGTTACAATACTGTGATTTAATGTCTCATCCCCATTTTTCTGCTAAAACCTAAAATTCACCAATAATCTCCCACATTACTCCAGTTGTCGGCCGAACATGACTCTATTTCACCCATCCGAATCCCCTACTTATCCGACCCGATTGTATGTCTCCCAGTAGGTTTGGATAATTGAGGTTCTACTGTATGTAGTTTCTGAGTTGTGCATGGTCAAGCAAACAGACCAACAAACAGACACAGCTACAATACCAATACCGTTGCCCCCCCCCCCCCCCCCATTTGGGGGAGAGAGTAATACGGTTTGTATGTTAAAATTGTGCCAAGGTATGGTTGGAATGAGTAGAATAAGTAAACTATTTTCTCTCTGTAAAATGTATTGATGCCATGCCTCTTTAAGAGCTCCGTACTTTTCTTTACAACGTGGGAAAAGTAATTTATTAAAACGGGTTTAAATTTTAGTCACCATAACATTTTGTTAAGATAGAGGGGAAGGTAGTGTAATTGAGTGTGTTTGGTTGTGAGTCTGACTTGACACACTGTATATGTCTATTCTGGGTTATATTTTTACACAACATGGGGAACCTACCCATGGCTCTGTCCTCCTAAAAGATGGATTGACCGTTATGTGATTTTTTTTTGGCAAACTACATGTATAACACAAAAACTATTAATCAGAACAGGGTTATATTTTAATGTAAGGTGGGATCTATTCATGGCATTGTCCTCCTCAAAGTAGATCCGGATTGATGATCCTGATATGTTTATTTATCTTTTTATTAATTTGGGGTTTTACGTCACCTTCAACACTGTACAGGTCATATCATGACGGGTAGTTTTGTGGGCACAGGGCCATCGGTAAGCAACTACCAACTTTCCCAGATAAGATCCGGGGTTTGAACCGCCGACCTCAGAGGTAGGAGGCGAGTGTGTTACCACTGTGTCACTGTTTCTCTGATCCTGATACGGGTCTAAATTGTAAATCCAGGATTGTTTGTGTTTTTTTTCAGGATTTCTTCTATTACAGCCACTGATTGTTTGTGATGGAATTACATTGTCTATATGTTAAAATGAATGTTCTAAAACTAATGCAGAACCAAGTTTTAACGTGTATACAGTATACCTTTATGAAAGGCACATTAAGACAAGTCACATATTTGCTAAGGGACACTCATTCTTATGTAACCAGTATCATTAATTCCCAGGAATGAATGACAATCTCCGGTTTGTTTAAGTCTCTAGATTAATATGTCTTTTCATCCAGAAATACTTGAACAAATGACTGCACAGATCCTCCTATTCAATGTGTTGCTTTTTTATGGCGTCCTGCGCATGCGCAATGAACTAAGGAGAGAGAGAGAAGAGCTTTATTTTCTGATATAAAACCCATACACAGGTGAAGAGGGGAGACATTCTCGAGATATTCGTCACATATACAGCTTTGGTTGATACTTTAAAGAATACAGAAATTTAGAAAGGTAAGTCATTTGCGTTATGTTGGTGTTTGGTGTAATATAAATATGTGTATTATAAGATGAGGTCTTTTTTGTGGAATTGAGCTGTTTGGTGACATATTGTCTTAATGTGAGAAACTTAGATATTATTATATATAATAAATATATATTATAATATTGTTATATTATATGATATAAGATATGCACACCAGAATTGCACTGGTATTATTATTATTAGTTATGTATATTATATGTGAAGAATAACTGTATTTATTTTGATAACAAACACTGGCTATTCTATTGAAATATTGTGACCTTGTTTTGTAATTAAATTATTTGCACAAAAAACAACAAAAAACGTAATTGCTTTTTATTTAAGAACTTTACTATGCTACTTTAATGATCACTGTTACTCAGTTTGGTTTCATTAAAATTACTTAAGTACAATATGATACAAGAAAACGCTTTTGTATTGAACAAATTCAATCATAAATTGTAATAATATTTAAAATAGGATAAATGAACTACCGTTTGTAGTTCGTTATGTTTAAAAACATCAAAGCAAAGGAAGAAAACATTCTCGAGTCTTCAGAAGTATGTGTCAAACATTCTATCCTGACAAATTGTTTATTTTGCACTAAGAATCAAAACATGTTAAATGGTGATTATAGCCTAAAATCAGGATCCCCCTTAAAAAGCACTCTTGAAATAATTATTACCCTAACTTGTCTGTGGGATGTATATTTATAACTTTTATTTCTGCCAATGTATATTTTAATGGAAAGAAGCTTACTCTAATAATTAACATAAAATCAGTAAAAATCATTATTTTGTGTTCACTTACGCTATATTTTCAACGGTGACCAAAAATACCACTGTGTAGCATGAGTATTATATTGTTCATCTCCATGAATGGTAGATATATATTTATAGGCAGATAAATATTTTATTGTCTATCAAGTGAATCAAAAACTTTACCGTTTACATCCAGTCTAAGGCTTAGCAGTCAAATTGAAACTTCGAGACATTAGATTTCAACATGAGTTTGAGTGCTAAATCAATAATAGTTGAATCACCGAGCAATTTTTACATTTTGTCCTTTGGACAGAGCAAAAAGTGAAAGTATGATCAAGTTCACAAATATTAGAAATAAGTTCTTTTTTTTCTTGAGAAAATTAGTTACAGTATAATAACGTGTGCATTTCATTGTCAATACTCTATGTTGAATAAGGGATGTTTTACTTTATTAACCTCCCACTTTTTGCTTATCCTTGCTTGTTGCCTATTGCTTCAACAATAGGTAAAAATAGGTCAATATTTTCAAATCAGATACAGAAAAATTAACTGTGAAACTTATGTACAATTATGGGCAATGGTGAATATTAAAATTTCGATTTTAACTAGAGATGTCCCTGCCATTTCTGCATAGAAGTTAAAGCAACAAAAAACGAGTAGAAGCTCTGATGGGGTATGTATGTACCATATTTGTAGTCTCATGGCCACCATAGCGGAAATAGGTCACCTGGTCATAAACAGTCATAAAGTCTTTCAGATACAAACTTCAGTTACCCCTGGGAGTTTTTCTTTTGTTAAAAGTGGCCAATATACCAATATCATTAATGGGCAGTAGTTCTGTTCAGTGATTATGACCAAATATGGAAGCCCTTTTAACACACATTTCCAAAGAAATCTTTTGAATTTTATTTCAACTAAAATGATCATAAAAAACCCAAATACATACCATAAATATAGAATGCAATGTAATAATGTTAAACAACATCATAAAAGGTGATGTGATTTAAATAGGTTAATAGCCTTTCAAGTAAGTAATATTTGAAAGTAATGCACTGTTGATTCAGTCCCTTTGGGACCTCGTAAACAACCCATTATTTTCAAATGTTGGACACTCACTTGGCCATTAATCTATACTTAAAACTAGAGATGGGTCGGTAGCTTCCGGCGTGTCAATATTGAGAATGGTTTACTGAAATCCCGTTATGAGACTTTAGAACCACTATCTCGCTTGTTAACACATATGCTGTCAGAAAAAAGCTTAAAATTTTGGAAACAAAAAGAAACTCTGAAGAAATTGTTAAACTTTTATCCCATATTGTGGTGCACCCCTTTACAGCAATTTCATTGAACAGACTTGCCATGTTTTTGTAAATAAGATACAACGCTTTTAAAACCTCTGTCTTGCTTGTTAACGTATATAATGGAAGGGAAATTTAAAATATTTGAAACAAAACACAACTTTAAAGAAATTGCACATGTTTATCTCATAATTTTGTGCATTTTGGGACATTTATGGCAAAACGTCTATATTTTATTGGGATATACTAAAATGCACAACCTGGAATCTGAATGGTTTTGCTACTAATCTACACATTTTTGATACAGCCATATATCACCTTAAAACTCAACTTTCCAGACTTTTCTCCCCATTACAATAACTGTGTCTCCACTGGCGGATGCTGTGTTTTCTAAGGTTGACCTTTTTGTTTTTGGTCTGTGCTGTTTTACATCCATGCAATGTATCAGAAACGTTTTATGGATCACAGATGAAGCACACTTTTTGTGATGAGTGACCGACGGATTGCAAGGGCATTACAAGGATGGACAGTCTTATCGGCAGGACAGTACAACATACAGGACAATTACCTGTCCATTGTACTGTCCTGTTCATAAGACTGTCCACGCCCACAATTACCATCTCTCCATTGCATTGTCCTGTCCATAAGACTGTCCACACCCACAATTACCATCTCTCCATTGCATTGTCCTGTCCATAAGACTGTCCACACCCACAATTACTGTCTCTCCATTGCACTGTCCTGTCTATAAGACTGTACACACCCACAATTACTGTCTCTCCATTGCACTGTCCTATCCATAAGACTGTCCACACCCACAATTACTGTCTCTCCATTGCATTGTCCTGTCTATAAGACTGTCCACACCCACAATTACTGTCTCTCCGTTGCATTGTCCTGTCTATAAGACTGTCCACACCCACAATTACTGTCTCTCCATTGCACTGTCCTGTCCATAAGACTGTCCACACCCACAATTACTGTTTCTCCATTGCATTGTCCTGTCAATAAGACTGTCCACACCCACAATTACTGTTTCTCCATTGCATTGTCCTGTCTATAAGACTGTCCACACCCACAATTACCATCTCTCCATTGCATCGTCCTGTCTATAAGACTGTCCACACCCACAATTACTGTCTCTCCATTGCATTGTCCTGTCTATAAAACTGTCCACACCCACAATTACTGTCTCTCCATTGTCCTGTCGATAAGACTGTCTGCACCTACAATTATTGTCAGTCTGATGTACTGTGTGTTGTACTGCCCTGTCCACAGGACTGTCCACACCCTTGTAACACTATGAAAGATTACAAGAGATAGTAGGGCATAGGCATAGAAAGAACTTGTAGAGTGCAGACCTCCGCCAAGAGGATCAAGCCTATGATTCAGATCTTTACTGAAATGTAATGAATTCTTCCTTGGGTTAGGTCATATGCACAGATAATGTTTCAGAAATATCTGCTCATTATGTTTTGAATCATTGAAAATGAGTGTGCTGAAAATTTGAGATTTTTTTTTGTATTCAAAATATCATCTGGATTTTTCCCGAATATTTAATCACTTTTTACTTCAGTCAGGCCATATTTACATAAAAAATAAAAAGATAGATAAACCAATTCTAAATGGAGTTATCACGAACACAAGAAGACAGAGAAACAGACATATAAGCAAACATCTTTGCCCCAAAACAAAACCCTCTTTTAATCAATAATTGATTAAATTAGATATCCGAAAAGTACAGCCAACACCAGTTGCCACTATTATTATCAGTATCCCTTCTTAATTGCCTTTTAAAATGATCCTTCTTGTTTCTGTCTCCAGGGCACAGCCATGTATTTCAAGGTGCTTGCATTCTTGACCATTGTCATGTCCTGTCACATGGCGTCGCCACTGTCCAACCTCCAGGAAATCAGAGAATTATTGGAGGAAATCCGGGTAATGCAAGAACAAGTCAATCCACTGGATAGTGCAGTGATGGATATTGTGGAGAAGGTGTACTCTCCTGACCTCCAGACAAGGCTGACCAGAGTTAAGGATGAAGAAGGCAGGGACTGTGGTGAAGGCTGGACCGCTTGTGAGTCATATAGTAGAATGTTTATTTATTTATTTGGGGTTTTACGTCACTTTCAACACTGCACAGGGCATATCACGACAGATAGTTTTGGGGGCAGAGGAAACCAGTAGATACAGTTGGTCAAGGTTCTGTGCTGTAAACCGCTGACCATTGGTAAGCAACTACCAACTCTCCCACATAAGGCTCGGGGTTCAAACTTCAGAGGTTGGAGGTAAGTGTGTTTTAGCACATAGTAGAAAATGTAATTTAATACAATAATAGCCAAGTTATTTGTTAACTTGACCGGTACATGAAAATTGTAGAGTCCATTCAATATTTCATAGTACTAATGTTTCTAAGAGAATTCTTTGAAATAAAACTCACTGGTGTAGTGGAAAAGTTGGTAGTAGCTTACCGATGCTCAGCAGTTCACAGTGAAGAATCTTGACAAACTAGTATGTTGTGATTTTCTCTGACCTTAAAACTACCCGATGTGATATAACCTATACAAAGTGTGGAAAGCGACGTTAAACCCAAATAAGTGAGTTAAATTCCAAATAAAAAGTGTTATCAACCATGATGAGGAAGTGGAGAAATCAATTAACAAGAGGACTAGGAGAGTGCATACCTCTGCCAGGGCACATTATAATAAGTAATTCTGGATTATTTTTTTTATATCCAGACAGTGATCCAGATCACTCTATTTAATGGAATTTAAGTTGGACCAAGATGCATCATCTGATTTTTTAAAAGGAAGATCCAAGCAGTAGTATTTGTGTAATTCTGCTTACAGACAAACAGACAAATAAACAGTCATGAATTCAAACCATCTTTGGTGGGGTTAAAGATTTCACATGAGAAACATTCAGTTAAGCCTTTTTAAAAGGCTGTTTTGAAGGTGATTAACATAACTTCTGTTTGAATTCAGCACCTCAAAAACTGGCATTAACCAATCAACATACATCTTACAAAGCTCTATTATTGCTATCAGTGATTCTGATTGGTTACATGTTAAATTTGTGGTTATGTACATTATGTTTATGTCAAATGTACTCCTGTGCCCATTTACCTATCCAACTTGTAAAACACTTAAATTATATTCCGATACTTCACTTTTATTTGATTCTGGCAGAACATTTTGGAACCCGTTATCGAAAACATTAGTGACAAGGGTAAAAATGTTGTATTTTATTAGGTTTAAAGCCCAAGTAACCATTTTTTGATTTTGTAAAACCCTGCCTCCTTATTCAAGGACTGTTGAGACATAGGTACCGAGGTTGAAGTTGGGAAAGATCAGTCTAGAAAAATGTCTGAAAATTCTGGATCCCAACCCTTGCGATTACATTAGGAACTTGCTTGCTTTTACCCTGACCTACATAATTTTAATATGATACAAAGGATTGTTGATAAAATTAATTTGTTCATATCCTAAACCCTCTCGTCTGTTGGCAGTAAAATGTATACTCAAAATCATAAATATCGCTTGCCAACTTTTTGGTCCCCATCTCAAAGTTTACCAAACTTGAGAATATGGAGTCACCACTTAAACAGTCCACCAACTTATAGACAACAAAGAGACCGGATACTGTCTACCATTAAGTAAATGGAAAACTTCATCAAGTTATTTACATAAACAGACAGGTAGGCAAACATTATCTGCATAATGACATACTGAAGGCACAACTCTTGTATGGCAACGTTGATTTGACCTTATTCATAATTATAAATCTATTTTCCTTTACTGGGGCCAGTTTCATGAAGCCTCCTTTGGAAAGGACCAGCTGTAAAGGACTTCCTTTAGTAAAGGAAGGTAATTTCTTCCTTTGGTAAGGCCACGTTAAATTTTAGTTTCTCACAGCCTCCTTTGACTCTCCTTACCAAAGGTCTTTCCCTGAAACTTAAGGAAGGAGCAAATGTCCTTTAAAATTGTTAAACATTCCTTGAAAGACACTTCCTTAACTTTAAGGTAAGTCCTTAGCTTCCTTGAAATTTAAGGGAGTTTTCAAGGTTTCCTTTAAAACAGGAGCCTTTTTGAAACTGAGAGGGAGGGAGAAATTCAAGGATATCCTTAAATTTAAGATGCTCTTTATCTTAAGGAGACTTTGTGAAACCAGCCCCTACTTATTACTTTTTGAGATCTGTTTTTAGACAAAGGAATCACTCAATATTTTAGACTATCTCTTCACGACATTTATTGTTCTCTAAGGTGACACACAAGATTACATTATTCTTATCTATTTCTGCATTACCTCCTCCTTACCAATGGAGGCTATATAACCTTTGGATGCGGTTTGTTTGCTCGTATGTTAGCAAGATACTGAAAATAACTACTGCACACATTTACATTAAAGTTTTTACTGTAAGTGGGTCTAAGTCTAACATAGAGCTTATTTCATTTTGGGAGAGATCTGAAAATGATTCTGGATGAAGATTTTTAAATAGGATTTTGAGCTTTAGCAGAGGCTTGTGTTCTCTGAGTGCTCTTTTGTTATTATTATGGTCTAGACAATACACCAAGTTTAAACATAAAGCTTATCAGTAACTATGAACTAACAAAACAAACATGAGAAAGTGTGGTAAAATGAGACAGAAATGTAGTTTTATCATTCACATAAAATACTGCACAAACCAGCTATAGTTGTGTATAAAACACAAAGTACTACATTAAACAGAAAACTTTAGAATAACATTATGGGCTCAAAATTTCCTCAACTGAAAGACAGAGGCTCAGGGATGACCATTTATCAATGTCCCTGAGGTTCTTTAGCCTGCCAGTGGGGATGGGACTCGCTGACAGAGGACTGCAATTTTAAGTGGTCATCTATCACTATATATCTGTCTGTAACTAGGATTGAACCCAGGTCCTCTATGTCCCTAAGCATGTCACCTCCAAGAGCACAGTGGTATAGATGCAGGTACATATAACAAAGTACATTATAATATAAATTTTCCATTGACTGACACTGGTTTTGTCATAGTGAATAGGTTTACAAAGAAGTCCAACAAAAGGTGGATATTCTTAGGTACCAATGCACTTGAAGAACGTTATTTTGTGCCAGATAAGTGTTTGCTTTGAACAAATATCTGAAAACTTCATTTTAGACCAGGCCTTTGCTCTGTTTAATACATAGACATAATCTATAATTCAGATGGATTAGGTTTCTGTACAAAAATATGTAATACAGACATTTTAAAAAAATACAATGTTTTATTAGTAGATGCCAAATACTTAGACAAATGAGTTATTTTTAAATGTTGAAAGACAAGGTGGTATTATAACTTCATCATCATCATCATCATCATCATCATCCATCATCGATCATCATCATCATCATCATCATCATCATCATCATCATCATCATCATCATCATCATCATCATCAATCTGTGCTCCAAAATATTTAACTCTTATTTATGACAGCTAAGAGCCTCATTTTCTTTTGTCAAATTTGATCATTTCCTAACTTGAGTATTCAAGTAACTAACTTGTATATTTAATTTAACAAAACTAAAGAAAACTGGACTAAGTTGAATCTATAACATATATATGTATATACACTGTCAATATCTACCAAATGCTTGCAAATGCTTGCCTTTTACTATTATTGATCTAGTTCCTCGATTGCAACTGATGCTTACCAAGTTCATTTTCTGATCAAATAACTAGAAATATCTTTTCTTTTTGTTAAACAGCCTGTGGCAATGAGCTTTGTGATCAAGGAACCTGCTTCGCACTGTGTGATGCCCAGAAGCTGGGTCAAGGCCACAATGAGAAATACTGGTGCCAATGTAACGATGGCTACACTGGGGCTTACTGCAATGTCACAAGGACCAACAAGCAGGAACTGTGTAAAGAAGTCTGCCCCACTGCTCCGAAATGTTATATGATGTCACAAAGCAAAAGTGGAGTGTACTGTTATAGTTCTAAATGGGCCCTACTAAACCCTGAGGACTCATTTCAAGAAAGAAGGTATTATTAATAATAATAATGAGTTATAATGTATCAGATACCCAGTTAGACATAATGAATGTTGGGACTTGGCAAAAAAGGAGGTTACACAATAAGTTATCAATAACTTATTTTTGGTAAAGAGAGGGTTATGTTTTGGATACATTTGCCTGTTTGCCTTTATCTGTGAATATAATAATTGTGAATCACACAAAATAGGTGCTACAAAAATATACAGTAAATGGCTGTGGTGCGAGAGATGGCTGCTCTGGCGATATGTTGGCATCGAGTTGGCACAGTCTAGTTATTACCATTATTGGCTAATAATAGGATGTACTGAATAAGGAAACTCTGTTCAGAAAAGATGGCAAAAATATTTATCCACACAATCATTTTTAATATGAAGGAAAGACACACTGTAAAACTCTCTATTACGGTCTACTCACACTCTTCTATGTGGTTAAAACTCCTTTGCAGTTTGCTCCATGATCTTGTCCTCATTGCTCCATAAATGGACCTTGTATGTGGGTAGTATACATTTTAAAATGAGTCCATCTTGTTTAGCCATTCTGGTCACACTTTTGTTAGGCAAACAAACAATTCTGAATTCACAGTCCAGATTCTAACCATCTTGGAGGAGGACATTATATGGTAGACCTTGTGTGAAAATGAGATCCGGATCTGAATTATAGTTTTTGAGATATGTGCACCAACTGTTTTAGATTCAAACAAAGAAACAAGTGTGATTACAGTACACTCAGAGGGATTATCTAAGTAAGCGGTTCAGGGGAATAACAAGTTGTTATCCAGTTTCTAGTTTCCCAGTATTCAGATCAAACACATTTGCATGGGTGACAATCAAATTCTAGAAAAAACTTCTCTTGGGCATTTTAATCAACACGTGAATTTGGTTGGGGTGATTGGAGTTTTTCAGTGGGCTAGTGGGTTAGCAGGTTTGGTATCTAATCACATGATGTCATATCTGTGTGTGTTCCACTTCCACAAGTAACAATACTGAGTCTCTTTCCCAATATGACTCTGGCTGTTGAACTGGATGTAAAGTCATAAATTTGACCTCTGACCTTGGACACTTAAAATAATCTTATCTCCAAGGGCCAGGCATTTGAAACTGGTCTGACCTTAAATAGAAAATATTGTTATTGTGTATTTATATTCAGTGCAATATCTCCATACATTACAGGAGGGGGCTCGGTGGTGTAGTGGTCAGTTTGCTTGCCTTCAACCTCTGAGGTTGCCGGTTCAAATTTTGGCCCTTATGCTTCATGTTTGAAAGTTGGTAGTTACTTGCTGATGCCTGGTGGTTTACAGTGCAGAATCTTGACCAACTAGTATGCACTGGTTTCCCCACCCGTAAACTACCCATCACAATATGACCCTAGCTGTTGAACGTGAAATAAAACAACAAATAAATCTAAATCCATATACTACAGGACTCAAAGCACTATTTAACCCAACTGACTGCACAAGTACAGCCCAACCTGTCAAGTAACTGACATTCTCCCAACTGAAAGATAGAGGCTCAAGGATGACCATTTATCAATATCTTTGAGGTTCTTTAGCCTGCCACTGGGGATAGGACCCGATGTCAGAGGACTGCAATTTTAAGTGGTCATGCAAGCCACTATGTATCTGCCTATATGTGGGTTTGGCCCCACGTCCTCTGTATTCCTAGTCAAGTGTGTTACACACTTGGCCACAGTGGCAGATGATAGCTACTTGGCGGTGCCGGATTGTTTACCATGCAGAATTTGCATAGGTTCCTCTATCCCTTCCACAAGCCATTGACTGGCTCTTTCAATGGGCAATTATGGCTCAAATAATCATATAAATGTTGTGTATTTTCAGCTTGGAAGAACTTTCAGAAATGGGGATGTTCGCTGAAGTAGTTAAAAGAATCATGAGAAGGCAGATGGGAAACCTGAAGTGAAAGTGACGGAAGCCTTTCAAAGTGACAGTTTTATGGCTGACTGTTTTAACTATTGTACCTTTAGTTATCCTGCTTTGGTATTGTAACTTGGTGAAACTTCAACATTGCAAAAAGTAAAATGAATTATAAAACACAGATCTGTGTAGTCGACAATGAGTCTCTGAGCATTTCGTGGGAGTACTTAATAGAGAAATTTATGTCCGCTGTTCCAATCTACGAACCTGGTTGTAGAATATAATCTTTAAAATAAAATTTTAAAAGGTTAAAGTTTTGAAATAGAAATAAACTACTTATGCTTGGACTTAATCAACGATTAAATCATAAAAAATATCCTTTATATAAAGGACTCGGGCCTACGTTCTTTGGCCCCTTTCTGTGAGGCTATTTGTGTGAATGAATCACTGATAAAGTCCATGAATACGTAGGTTACTTCTTCACTGACCTTTGAGAGTGGATTTTCAGAGTTGATAATACCATTTCTACCTACAATTGGTGCTTCAAATCATTCAGAAATCTATGTTGATATAGAATAGAACAGAACATTTATATAGCGCAAAATTGATGTAACATCCTCTAATGCGCTTGAACTTAAAAAAAGGAAAGTCCAGGGACGTATCGGGTCGAGATCCAAATTAGCGCCCGTCAGGGAGATGTACTATGGTGGAGGATATGCTAGTCATATGTGAGACAAGTGAATGCACCCAAGCTGGTAGTGGAGGTTAATGTAGTTACATTGGCACTTCAGCTACTGCAACTTCAACCGTGAATGGAAAGGTGCATATTTCCAGAAATGTACTGCAGACATTCCAGGCTGTCTACACCATAATGCAAACTTGTAATGTTTTGGCACACTGGATCATGTCTGAGAGACAGTGTCCTCATATAGATGAGCTAAATAATTATATGAGAACATAATGAAAAGTAATTGTAATGCAATCAAACAGCTCTATCTATATCATATGTATTGACGCCTGTTGTAAAGGTATGTTTAGGCGTTTTTCAAGTTACAAAACCAAGCAGCAATTGTGTATATCTTTTTATAGTTGTTTGTATAGTTTTGCAGCTTTTTAATTAGATAAATGAATATAAGTAGGGGTTATTTTGTTTAAGATTTTATAATTAAATAGTACATATTATCTTAAAACTACTCCTGATTAAATAAAATTGGAAAACAATATATTGTTTTCTTGGGCAAGCGAGTTTTTTAAAAAAACTTTTTATTTTTTTTTTTAAAATTTTTAGTGATCAATTATGAACAGATGAAATTCAAGTTTATTGATAGAAAAGTCAATTGCAACTGGCCAAACAATTTTCAAACTAATTTTCCTTAGAATTTACTTTTGCCATGAAATATTGGTCATTAAATAGTGATTCCAGTTTTGCTTGCAACTTTAAAAGTTATAAACTATGATTTTTTTCTTGAAGCAGAAAATATACAATTCTTTAAAAATAATACCAATATAATTCTATTCAATGATATAAAGTAATCAGATTTTACATATCCAAATAAAATTTCAGGTACAGTCAATGTTACTTTAATATTGCGCCTTAAATGAATCCAATTTCCATAGTAATGTAACTTTTGGACATAGTACAAATGGTTCAATGTTTCACGTGAATTATCACATAAAAGATGTTTCCAATTGCATTTTATTGACATTGTTGACATTTTGTGCAGTAATTCTTCAGTCCTAAGTATTTCATGGATGATTCTGTATTGGAACCACATAAGGTTTTTATTATTTATAACTTTAAAACAAATAGTGAATATATTAGACCAAGAATGTTGCTCAATTTTACAATTTGATTCCTTTTTTTCCATTTCGTGCAGGAGAACATATCCGTGCATATATTCCCCGGCTTTTCAACCAGAATTTTACAAAAAAATATTTTGCCTTTTCCTTGTTAGATATAACAAAAAGGATACACCTAGGTATTTGAGCTTTTTTTTAAACTGAACAGGTAATTTCATATTTTGAGCTGATATATATTTTCTGATTAGCAATTTTAGCCTTAAGTCTCCAAGAAATTGGATTGTTTTATACTGTATTTTGCTCCAAACAATTACTATCAAGTTATTGTCAATTACGTCACAAACACATTCCAATCCATTTCTTTTCATTAGAAATGTTATGATTGTACCATATTGGACTTGAAGGTATGTCATTTTCAGTTTTTAAGGGAATTTAACAACAAAAATTGGCCCAAGTTTTTAAAACTTTAATCCAAAATGTATTAGTTTTTGCCTTACTCAATGACAATTGCTCCTAAATATTAGTAGCACCTACCACTACAAATCTGGATAAAAATATTGAATTTTTAGAAATGCTCTCTGGGCAGGTTTGCACTCTATAATTGCTTTCGACTTCATTACTCTAATACACATTGAAAAAAAACCCATTAATTACACTAAGGTATATATATCTAAGGTATTATATGAGGACTGAATGGCTTTTTTATCAGAATGTGGGGCTAACAAAAGTATTTCTCTAGACAGAAGCTTATTTTACTCATGAAGTGGGTTCATAATGATTTCATGTATGCCAGATTTGCTGGAATGAGAAATACAAAGACTTGGAGCAAGTCTACATTTGTGCTTAAGTATCATGAAGCACAAATATCAGTCACCTTATCCATTGAGCTCTTCCTTTTGATTGTTTTAGAGGATATTTCACACCAATTTTTGTCTCTGCTACATTGCACCGTACTATTGTACAAAACTTCATCTTGGCACAAACCAGAAGATGAAATATATTTATTAACATTTGATTGTCATCTATAAAACTTTTCATATGCAAATTAAACTCAGATTGGGTCGGTGATAGAAATTATAGTATTTGCTCCTTTGAAAGTGCCGTAAAAGGTTAATTGATTTAAATATATCCAATTAAAGTCTACGTATAACTTGCATTTGCATCAACACATTTTTAATGAATGAAAATCAACAGTTTAAAATGTTAAACATGTATAGATAAGCTTTTTGTGTCCATGTTGTGACCAGCTATGGGAGGAAGAAGTAAAGAAGTACTCAAATGAAACTGAAAGTATTTGTATTATGTTGTGTATTTATACTCAGCGCAATTTCTCCATATACTACAGGACTCAAAGCGCTATTTAACCCATCTGACTGTACAGGTACATCCCCAACTCACAAGTAACTGACATTCCCCTAACTGAAAGATAGAGGCTTAAGGATGCCCATTTATCAACGTCCTTGAGGTTCTTTTGCCTGCCATTGGTTATAGGACCCAATGACAGAGGTCTGCCATTTTAAGTGGTCATCCAAGCCACTATGTATCTGCCTGTACCTGGGTTTGAACCCACGTCCTCTGAGGTCTGAGACAAGTGTGTTACCCACTGGGCCACAGTGGCAGATTTTCAAAATGAGGACAAAATTTTCATAGCCATAAACATTCCCCACAAATTCGGTGAAAATATCTTTATATATGAATGAGATGTTAAGGTTTATGTAAAATGTGATGAACGGACGCACATACAGAAGGCATTTTTATAATCTCCCAACCATGGTCTTTGGCTGCTGGCGGGAGATAAAAATGGATCTTGATTGTAAATCTTATGAGCTATCAGGTGTAGCATTCATTGTGATGCTATGTTTCACCTGTCATGCATATTATTGACCCGTAAAGGTTCAAGAATTTTAAACAAATGATCAGAAATCATGGACTTAAAAGTCAAAAATGGATAATGTTTTGTCATCACTTTACGCTGCTTTTGCAATAAAATATCATTTTTGTCTGGTGACTCTACAGCTCATAATAAAACAGACACCTGCAGTTGATGAAGAAGCGTCTGCATATTTCGCATATACATAGAGACTAATGTTTCTCGTGATATATGATTTTGATGCTAAAAGATAAAAAAGAAACATTGAAGATTTGTTTATTTGGGGTTTTACGTCGCTTTCAACACTGTACAGGTCATATCACGACGGGTAGTTGGAAGGGCAGAGGAAACCAGTACATAGAGTTCGCTAGGGTTGTGTACTGTAAACTGCCGACCAACGGCAAGCAACTACCAGCTTTCCCACTTACGGCCATGACGGGGATCGAACCCCGGCTGCAGAGGTGGGAGGCGAGAGTGTTACCACTCTGCCACCGTGGCCCCGAAACATTGAAGAAATCAAATTCAACATTTAATGAACAACGATATCCTCAAAGCAATATAAATGCTAGCTGGGCAAGATTCAGCAACTGCCAACTCTCAAACTTCGGTTCAGGGTGGGTGTTTAAACCCCAAAACTTAGAGGATGAAGACGAGTTTGACATAATCTGTACAGTCATCTGTGAACACAACTGTCATATTACTGCTCACCCATTTCCCCTTACACTATCTGTTGTAAGGCTTAGCCTTGGTTGACCCTGTATAAAATAACAGGAAAATGTGAGTAACAAATGTACTCTCTATGCATAACTACGGAAGCCTATAAAGGTCATGCATAAAATGATAAAAATATGTTGAAATAACCAGATAGTCTTATCTGGACAAAACAAGCTTTAAAAACGAGATATCCTTATCTTGAACTAATGAGGTGGACTGACAGAAATGAAAATAGGCAGATATAGGCAGCCTGGGGCCCACTGTGTGTCAGCCTGGGACGTTTGGGCCTACTGTGTAGGTAAATGAGGGTGTATGGCTTAATCGAGTAATTGATATAGTGAGGTTGAACATTTTTTTTGCAAAATAGAAAATACATAAATTCATTTAATGATAGGAATCCCTGTGTATGTAAATGAGGTGCTATGGGCCCACTGTGGTCGTAATGGAGGAAGTGATGCTGAACAATTTCTGTACAGAAAACAGCATGGTAGTGTCCACTTTGTCACAAATAATGTGACCAAAACATAATTTATATCACCCAATGATTAGATATAACACAATTGTAACTGACATTTTCCAGAAAACAAAATTCAATTAAATATATCAGGAAAGAATCATAACTCTACTCAGGAATCTATCGGTAGGTTTGTAATAATTAAAGAACATTTCCACTCAAAAAATTATTGAAACTCTATTGTAAAATAACCCCTAAAACAGCAAGGTAGGTCTTTCCACCCAATTGCGATAGTGATACCGATATTTTAAGAGCCACAACACGTGACCCACCAAGAGAAACTGAAAACTTATTAATTAAGCTACATTGCTATGACGAAGGACGAGGAATCACGAGTATTAAACTGTAACCGTGCGATGTAATTATGGTTTCAGTAGTTTGAATAAATTAAATACTAGCTATAAGAAAAGGTACATGTGGGTATATGGAATACGATGGGGAAAAGCATTCATATAAATACATTGTTACATTTCCTGTCTTTTATATTATATTTATTGGATTTATAAATCCCAACTTATCTATAGCAATTATTTTAGTTAATTCATGTCTTATGTCACATTGTTTCATATCATACATATTGCATCGGCTTGTATTGCCAAAAAAAAAAAAAAAAAAAAAAAAAACAACAACAAAAAAAACCCTTCAAACTGGACAAAGATCAGACATGATAAGTCTATAGAAAAATGCAAACTCCCAAAGGATTAAAAACTAGGATAAAGATAAGTAATATTTGGGGAAGTCAAGGAAATAACTTATGCAGAGTCATGATGTCTCATGGAATTCAGGGAAGGATTATAAATGGTAATGGCCTGGTCACAATGTTCCATGCATTCGTATCAACAGTTGTTTGTTTTTTATTTCACGATCTTGTCCTTATTGTTCAGTAAATGGAAATTGTATGTGGGTATTGTCAATTTAAAAGCAAGCTGCCCTATAAGGTGATACTGTAATGGTCAAGAATTTAAGTAAAAAAGCTAAATGGAAACAAACCTCAAAATTCCTTAATAACAGGCAAACAATCCCAGAGAACTAGCTTTTGCTGGCTGCAGTACAGACACAAATCAATACTCAAGGCAGTCCACTCCTAATTAAAGCCTTAGCCAATCCTTGCTCTTTTAGGTGACGCAGCCCTTGTAAAGTAACTGATATGATAACCCGGCTTGCTGCTAGAGAAGAGATAGAGATGTACAGTCTAGTGTTTTAACGACTAACATTCTGAGGACTAAGTTGAGTTCACACTTCCCCAGAATGACTGAGTTTCAGCTATCAAAATATAACATGAATTGTACTTGTGAATTGTTACAAGATGAGTGAATAAACTATGAAGGAGTAAACATGTGTTTCGCTTCTGCCATCATGGCGACCTGGACCTCTCATAAAAATCAGCCAAGCGAGTCTGGGCAGAAGTGGACATAGTGGAGATCTGGGAATCCACAGCTGCCGTCAGGCACTGCTGGAGTCCACCAAAATCACACTCTCTACCACCTTCCCTCCCTTCACCTGTCCGGCATGTACATTTTAGATTAGAACAAGAGAATTTGTAAGAGTTTTTCAAACTTTTTTTTCAAGTATGAACTTATTTGTACTTCATATAACTGTGGCGGATCCCACTATAAATCAGGATGGGTGGGGGCATGGGGTTCATATGTAGTCTAAGTGTGCAAGGGCTAGGGGGTTCTGGGGCCATCTTTGAGTTCACTATGGAATCCCCCTTACATTTTTCAAGGAATGTATGAACCCATTGAATCCACTTGCGATTATAAAACTGAACAGATACCACTAAAACACAGCACATCCCCCAAGCCAGAGTGACTTAAATATTTTAACATGTGGCCGGTGAGGCCAAAATGGAATACATTGTGATCAAGGTACGAGAAATATTTTTGGAACAAGATCACTTTGTGGAACAAGATCACTTAGGTCCATTTATACTGGAAGGTCAATGGCATTATAAAGAAAAGTGAACAACATAGTTCCTGTTACCACAACGATAATTTGTATCACAAAATGATAGGTTCTAACACAGTTGTGATTGATGAGATCAGACCTCAATAACTGGAAGAGAAAGTTCAATTTGAAGTAATATTACAGGTGTTTATGACTTTTAAGGATACCCTGCCCTAATCAACAATTGTTAGTGTTATATTGCTATTTTTAAGGGGCTACAATGATAGTCATAACCCAACAAGAGAAACTGAAAACAACTTATTCAAGCTAAGTAAAAGCTCATGAATCATGATAATTAAACAGTAACATGGTTGTTGAATTATGGTTTTAGTAGTTTGAATAAATTAACGTCCTGTAATTAAAGGTACATGTAGTTATGAGGATAGGATAAAAAGTAGCATTCATATAAATACATTGATCTATTTTGCTTTCTATTAAAAATATATTTACTGGATTTATAAATCTGTGTGTCATATCAACGTGTACCTGAGTTTTACTTAATAAACTTGTTGTTCTGTAAATAAATATTGTATGTAGGAAGTTACGATTTAAAAATGAGCCACCCTTAAAAGTCATATCTCTCCTCCCTTCACACCTACATTGTGTTCATTTTAGTGTAGCATGTGAAAGGTTTTCAAAATATTAAAAAAAAAAATTATGTCCACAGAAAAGTACCCATTATGTGAGGCACATGTCCTAAAAATATATGATTCCAGACTCATTTACACTTGTAGAAGTGAATGCATACTATCAAAGCACATATCGCATTGAGCCAGAAACAAGTCCTGAAAAATTAAATATTTTACTTATGATCTAGGTATAGGATATATGTTCTTGTGGAACAAGGTCACTTGACTTCATTATAACAGGAAGGTCAATTGTAACATGGAAAAAGTGAACAACATAGGTCATGTTACCAAGACAACAGTTTGTGCCACCCAATGACAGGTTCTAACACAGTTGTGATTGATGAGATCAGACCTGAGTAGTTGGAAGAAAAAGTTCAATTTGAAATCACATAATAGGTGTTTATGACTTATAAGGATAACATGCCCTAACTGACAATTGTGTTATATTGCTATTTTTAAGAGGCTAGAACGTCAGTCATAACCCAGCAAGAGAAACTGAAAACAACTTATTCAAGCTAAATGCAAGCTGGTGAATCATGATAATTAAATAGTACCATTCTTGTGTAATTATGGTTTTAGTAGTTTGAATAAATTAACATCCTGTAATGAAAGTTACACGTAGTTGTTGGGATACGATACGATTTTTTAGATTTATTTGTTGTTTTACATCACATTCATCAGCCAGGGTCATATTGCGACGGGTAGTTTACAGGTGGAGGAAACCAGTGCACACTGCACTGTAAACCACCGGGCATCGGCAAGTAACTACCAACTCTCCAACATGAAGCGCCCAGCCCTAGATTTGAACCGGCGTGCTCAGAGGTTATAGGCGAGAACTCTAACCGCTACACCACCAAGCCCCCAGGGATACGATAAGAAGTAGCATTCATATAAACACATTGATCCATTTTACTCATGTTTAAAAATATATTTACTGGATTTATAAATCTGTCTGGTCATATCAACGTGTACATTAGTTTCACTTAATGACCTTGTTGTTCTATAAATAAATATTTCATGTATGAAGTGCTCATTTATTTGTTTAGGGTTTTACGTCGCTTTCAACACTATACAGGTCATATCACGATGGGTAGTTGGAAGGGAGAGGAAACCAGTACATACAGTTGGTCAAGGTTCTGTACTGAAAACTGCCGACCAACGGCAATCAAATACCAGCTTTCCCACTTGAGGCCATGCCGAGAACCGAACCATGGCCTCAGAGGTGGGAGGTGAAAGTGTTACCACTCTGCCACCGTGGCCCCTAAAAGTGCCCATTTAAAAATGAGCTGCCCTTAAAAGTGATATCTCTTCCCTCCTTCACACCTACAGCATGCACACTTCAGTGTAGCTTGTGAAAGGTTTTCAAAACATTTAAAAAAAAGTTATATCCACAGAAAAGTACCCATTATGTGTGAAATATGTCCTACAAATATATGACTCCAGACTAATTTACACTTACAGAAGTGAATGGATACTATCAAAGCACAAATCGCATTGAGCCAGAAACAAGCCGTGGCAAGTTAAATATTTTCCTCTCATGTGTGCATTACGATTTTTACTACATGCAATGAAGGTGAATATATTTTACGTTGCACATTTGGTCGATTTTTCCCAGTAGTTTTCAGTAAATTGACAAAATATTTTTGAACTACAGTGAAAGTGATTAGAATAGTTAAAATAATCACATATAATTAAACATCTTATACCTCACAGCACATTTCCACACCTATCCTACCCTTAAATGCATTTAAATCTCTCCACAATAAAGAGCCTTGCCCTTGACCAGTGTCCCTTCTATAATACTGGTGATTACTAGGGCCGTCACGACTAACTGAATAATCGACAACGGTTAGAATACTGCAGTTTACCAGTTCATATTTTAAAGTCGGAATAATCGCTCAATGTAGTGTAAAAGATGGCAGAAGGTCTGAATCTATGAAATATGTCCATATTGTCACATAAAATAAGCTAAAATCCAAAAACAGCCACGTTTTCTGCATTGTTTATGCATTCACGTAAAACCGGAAGTACCATATACCTTTATATCGCCCACTTCCTGTCAGTAATAAACGAAGCAAAAGTTGCAGGAAAATGGTAAATTTATTAAACTTTATAGATTGTATACTCATATTTTCATTTTATTTCACATATTTATCGTTTTCAATCCTTTTGACAATATGAAACTTCAGATTTTTGGTTATTTGATAAATTCGACGGCTATTCGGTGTCGACACGAATAGTACTTACCGATTAGTCGACATGAAATATTTGGAGTCGTGACGCCCCTAGTGATTACACCCCCTTTCAATTAATTAACTTCTGGCAGTGTTGCGTCTACATTTTTTGTCACACACCTAACTTGACATCCCTTTCTCCATTGTAAGTACTTAATCCCTCTGCAAGCAAGACCCTTGTCCAGTGTTTCCCTTTGAGAATTACTGGTTATTGTACTCTTTATTCAATTAAACCCATTTATGTGTCTATATCAACCCACACCATATTTTGTCATCTATCTCTCTGTAGTTTATCCCTTCACAATGAGCCTGTGAGCTTTGCATTTTGTTGTTAATATATTTGTGCATAATTCTGTGATATACTACGATTTTTAACATGTGGGAAATCCAAATATCTATGAAAACTTGGGAGAAAACAATGAAAAAGCCACGTGGTTTTTGAAAAAAAAATGGAAAGCAGTGGACTATGTCCTTTTCTATGTTAAGCCGCACCACACTAGTGTACAATGGGCTTTACTAAGTAACTCCATTTTAACAGGAAGGTCAATTGTATTATGGAAAAATTGGACAACTTGTTACCAAGACAACAGTTTGAATCACCCACGCCAATGACAGGCTGTAACACAGTTGTGATTGATAAGACCAGACCTCAGTTGTTGGAAAAGAAAGTTTTATTTGAAATCATATGACAGGTGTTTATGACTTATAAGGATACCCCTGACACTTTCACTCAAAATCCACAAACTGCACACACAAGTAAACAGCTGTTTGCTAACACTAATGTCAAAAGCATGTTTAACTTTTGATTTCTCATGCTGTTATCTTATCCTAATATCATGCAGCACTGTTAAGCCCATTGTACACTAGCGCGACGCGATGTGGCGCGGCTAAATAAAATAGAAATAAAGGAAGTAGTTCAATGCATATACACCTATGCGGTGCGGCAGCTAGCGGTGCGAGGCGGATATTTTTATTTAGAAAATTTTCTAATTTTCCGAAAAACCGGGCGGGTTTTTCACTGTTTTCCCCCAAGTTTTCATAGATATTTGGATTTCCCACATGTTAAATATGGTAGTATATCACAGAACTCTACACAAATATATTAATTGGAAAACAAAATGCAAGCACACAGGCTCATTGTGAAGGGATTAACTACTGGCAGATAGATGACAAAATATAATGTGTGTCAATATAGACATATAAAAGGGTTTAATTTATTGAAGATAGCAATTAACAGTAATTCTAGAAGGGACACACTGGCCAAGGGTCTTGTTTGTAGATGGATTAAGTACTCAAATGGAGGAAGGGATGTCAAGTAGGTGTGTGGCAATATATGTAGACAAAACACAGCCAGATGTTAATTGAAAGGGGGTGTAATCAGCAGTATTATAAAAAGATACTGGTCAAGGGCGAGGCTCTTCATTGTCACTCACTCACTCATGCCCGTCACTCCCACTGGAGCATAGGCCGCGCACAACAGTCCGCCAGAGTCCTCTGTCCTGGGCTGTTCTCTCAAGGTGTCCCCAGCTGTAACCCGTCTTCTTGGTGTCAGCCTCAAGGTCACGTTGCCAGGTGTTTCTTGGCCTACCTCTCTTTCTCTTGCCCTGTGGGTTCCATTTTAATGCCTGCCTGGTGATGTTGCTGGCCGGCTTCCTCAGAGTGTGTCCAATCCATCTCCATCGTTGGCTCCTGATCTCCTCTTCTGCTGGTAACTGATTTGTACTGTGCCAGAGATCTGGGTTGCTGATGGTGTCAGGCCAGCGTATTTGGAGGATCCTTCTCAGGCAGCAGTTGATGAAGGATTGTATCTTGCTGGTTGTGGATTTGGTCGTTCTCCATGCTTCTGCACCATACAAGAGAATTGACTTAACATTGGAGTTGAAAAGCCTAATCTTTGTCCTTATAGAGAACACTTTCGAGTTCCATATGTTTTTCAGTTGGAGGTATACTGCCCTAGCCTTGCCAATTCTTGCCCTGACATCTGCATCTGTTCCACCATTCTTATCAATTATGCTGCCCAGGTAGGAGAAGGCTGGTACTTCTCCCAGCTTGCTTCCATGCAGAATGATTGGGTCTTCTCTAGCTGTGCTGACCTTGAGAATCTTGGTTTTGCCTTTGTGGATATTGAGTCCAACTTGTGCAGAGGTGACTGCTAGTTTTGATGTTTTCTCCTGCATTTGCTGGTGGCTGCTAGAGAGTAGGGCCAGGTCATTTGCAAAGTCCAAGTCATCTAGCTGCTCAAGCAGTGTCCACTGGATTCCATTTCTATTGCCAGTTGTTGTTGTTGTTTTCATGACCCAATCAATTACGAGAAGGAATAGGAACGGTGATAGCAGACAGCCCTGTCTGACTCCGGTCTTCACTTCAAAGCTGTTGGAAAGCTGCCCCTGTGTATCACTCGACATTTCATACCTTCATAGGAGTTTTTGATCAGGGTTACTAACTTTGTTGGCACACCATAGTGACGTAGCAATTTCCATAGTGTTTCCCGATCTATGCTGTCAAAGGCTTTTTCGTAGTCAACAAAATTGATATACAGGGATGAGTTCCACTCCAGAGACTGCTCAACAATGATGCGTAAGGTGGTGATCTGGTCTATGCATGATCTGTCTTGGCGAAATCCAGTTTGCTGGTCACGGAGAATGGGATCAACTCTACCTTTCATTCGTTCAAGCAGGATCCTGTTGAAGACCTTCCCTGGTACTGAGAGAAGTGTTATTCCTCTGTAGTTGTTACAATTGCTGAGGTCTCCTTTCTTAGGAAGCTTGATGAGGTAGCCCTCCTTCCAATTTGTTGGCACTTCTTCCTTTTCCCAGATGTTCTCGAAGAGGGAGTACAATATCTCTACAGTGGTCTTCAGGTCTGCCTTGAGTGCTTCTGCAGGAATGTCATCTGGCCCCACTGCTTTGTCATTTTTCAGCAGTTTGATGGCATTTGTGATCTCCTCTCTTGTAGGTTTTTCACAGTTTATGTCCAGGTCTCTATCAGCCGGACTGATATTTGGGGGGGATTGTGGGGCTGGCCTGTTCAGCAGTTCTTCAAAATGCTCTGCCCATCTGTTCAGCTCTCCCTCTATGCCCTGGATAGGGCTTCCATTTTTGTCCTTAACTGGTCGCTCTGGTCTGCTGTGCTTACCCGACAGTTTCTTGCTGATGTTGTATAGCATCTTCAAGTCATTTTTGGCTGCTGCCCTCTCAGCCTCCTCCGTCAGACTGTCAATAAACTTGCGCTTGTCTGCCCTTGCACTTTTTTTTCACTTCCCTGTTGGCTTCTGTATAGTCTTTCTGCGCCTTTGCCTTTGCAGCTCTTGTGCGGCTGTCATTCACTGCTGCCTTCCTCTGCTTTCTTTCCTGTATATTGCGCATTGTTTCTCCTGATATCCATTCCTCCTGTTGGTGTCTTTTGGGACCTAAAACCTCTTGACAGGTGTATGTGAATATCTCTTTTACTTTTTGCCACTGATTTTCAATGTCAGCCTCTTCTTCAAGCAGATCTTGTAGCACTTGGTACTTGTTTGTGAGAGACAGTTTAAATTTTTCTCTGGTTTCTTGATCTTTCAGAAGGACGTTATTGAACTTATGTCTTTTTGTTGTCGCTTCTACTGGATTTTTCTTCAATTTCAGTTTTATTCTGGCTATCAGTAAGTGGTGGTCTGAGGCAACATCTGCTCCTCTTTGTACCCTTACATCTTGCATGGACCTTCTGAATCTTTTGGCTATGCATATGTGATCAATCTGGTTCTCTGTCACATTGTCAGGAGAGACCCACGTGGCTTTGTGTATTCTTCTGTGAGGAAAGACGCTACCACCAATGATAAGATTGTTCATTGCACATAGGTCTGCAAACCTCTCGCCATTTTCACTCATAATTCCCAGTCCATGTCTTCCCATCACTTCTTCGTATCCGGTATTGTTCAGCCCAATTTTTGCATTTATGTCGCCCATTAGAATGTTGATGTCCTCTTCATTGTGGAGAGAATAAATTGCATGTAAGGGTATGATGGTTGTGGAAATGTACTGTGGGGTATTAGATGTTTAATTATATTTGATTAGTTTAACCATTCTAGCCCGTTTAACTCTAGTTTAAAAATACTTTTCTCGATTTACTGAAAACCACTGGGAAAAATCGCCCAAGTGTGCAAAGTAAAGAAAATTTGCCTGCTTAGCATGTAGTAAAAATTGTACCGTGCTGCGCCGCGCCGCGTAAATGTGCAACGACCTTTACAGTGGAAAAATTGTTTGTATTTGTTCTGTCTCAGGGATACACAACCCGATAACATTGTAAGATTTTTGAAAAAAAAAATGAAGGCCAGAATTGTTAGACCCAGAGACACTAGTTCTGGAAAACTGAAAAAAAAATTCAGTACCAGAAATAATGTCAGATTTCTGCAACTTGAGTGGCATCTACATTGAACACAATCAAAGAAATTTTTTTGTGTAAATAATTAGACCTATATTTCTTGAAAGTTAATTTTTTTTGCTGCATTTCCTACTTTATAGAATTTACATACTTTTTCAACCAACAATTATTAATTAAAATTTCCACTTTGATGTTTTGACAACAGGTAAAGAGGTAGAAGACTGAAAATAAGATCCACAATGCACTGTGGACAAGTGACATATCTTCCTGTATATATTAAAGGAATATATTGAACACATAATTTGTATGCCAATAAAAATGCATAAAGAAATAATAACCTGCTTAGTGACATACATGTGTTACACATATTGCTATTGTAAGGGGCTACAACGTCAGTCATAACCCAACAGGAGAAACTGAAAACACTTATTTAAGCTGAAAAAAGATCATGAATCATGACACTTAAACAGTACCATTAGTGTATAATTATGGTTTTAGTAGTTTGAATAAATTAGCGTCCTGTAATTAAAGGTACATGTACTGGTAGTTATGGGGATAGGATAGGAAGTAGCAATCACATAAATACAGTGATCCATTTTCCTTTCTTTTAAAACATATTTAGTAGATTTATAAATCTGTGTGGTCATATCAACGTGTGCTTGAGATTACCTTAATAACCTTCTTGTTCTGTAAATAAATATTGCATGTAGGAAGTGCCCATTTAAAAATGAGCCACTCTTAAAATGATATATCTCCTCCCTTCACTCCTGCAGTGTATGCATTTCAGTGTAGCTTGTGAAAGGTTTTCAAAACATTTAAAAAAATTATATCCACAGAAAAGTACCCTTATGTGCGGAACATGTCCTACAAATATATGAATCCAGACTCATTTACACTTGCAGAACTGAACGGATACTATCAAAGCACATATCGCATTGAGCCAGAAACAAGCCATAACAAGTTAAATATAACCAATCAGTATGATCTAGGTATAAGACATTTGTTCTTGTGGAGAAAGGTCAGTTACTAGTAACTCTATTTTAATAGGAAGGTCAATTTCATGATGGAAAAATTGAAAAAAAAAGAGGAAGTTCAATTTGAAATCACATAACAGCAGTTTATGACTTTTAAGAATACACTGACCTATCTGACAATTGTGTTATATTGTTATATTTAAGGGGCTACAACGTTAGTCATAACCCAGCAGGCAATAGGATATCAAAAAGAAATCAAAAAGACACTGGGCAAGACATCAGAAACTGATGCTTATTTGAAATTCGAAATGACATCATATGTTAAATGTCAAACAGATCTTTAGTAGCCTAGTCTATTTGACATCTCCAAAAGCCATAAAAATGACATCTAGTAGCCGATATAAATTTGATATCAGCATAAGACATCAGTATGATCGCCCAATTTGAACTGACTTCATGTCTATATGACATCAGAAACTGACATCAATTTGATGTACTGATATAAAAATCTGATTGACATTATTTCACAAGTGCTGAAACTAATTTTCAGTAATAAAAATATTGGTTAACAACATTTTGTTTTCACAGTTAATATCACATTACATTGCTTTAACTACCATTTGTGTACACTTACCTGACACAGCCTCAAGTGATTTCCATGTACTATAAAGATTATTCCATGGGAGAAAATAATTAATGTTCAGTGGGAACCGGTTCAAAAATTTATACCATTTGTAAAGATACAAATTATGGGTACAAAAGTTTGAATATTAGAAGCCCTTTTTCTGAACTTTTATCTTTATTTATTCAATCTTTGGCTTGGTTGCAAACACTAAAGTATACATTTGTTTACAAAACAACATATTTCTTGTAAATTTTTGCTGTCACACAGCATTTTAGTTACAGTTTTAAACATAATTGTTTTGTCTGTACCAAAACTTAATTATTTTTGTCAAAGCAACATCACAGAGACTAGAGACCAAGTTAGTAGGTTCAGCATCTAATCAAAGGTTGTCACCTCTGCCTAGGTTTGACCCTACTCATATGAAAAAGCTGAGGGCCTGTCCTAATATGACCCTGGCTGGTGTACAGGATGATATAATTTTATAGAATATTGATGTTAATCCGATCTCAAATGATATGATGATACTCCACTTGAAATGTTTTAACAAAGTGACATCATATTAATATCATTAAGATGTCAGAAACAATGCCCGAGTAGAATATCAGGTCACATCATATTATTCGAACATCATATTTTCATCATTTGACATGACTACAAAAAGTCATGTTGGGATGGTGTCAATTTTATGTCATTGAATAGGATAATACAATCACATTAGGTCTGGTTATCATTTTGTCATCTAGTTGATATTGTAGGTATGTTATTGACATAAAGTCATGTCATGTCACATAAACTGGATGTCAGATTTGTGTCAGATGACGTGACCACCTTAAATCATGTCCGAGTGATAGTTACTTGATGTCATATACTAACATGACCAAAACATGATGTCAAGAATTGGACCTGTGCCTGCTGGGAACCCAGGCAAAAAAACATGAAAACAACTGATTCCTGCTAAGCAGTTGATAAATCATGAAATATTAAACAGTACCATTCTTACCTAATTATGGTTTTAGTAGTTTGAATAAATTAACGTCCTGCAACTGAAGTTACATGCAGTTGTGGCGATAAGATAAGAAGTAGCATTCATATAAATACATTGATACATTTTACCTTTCTTTTTAAAATATATTAAGTGGATTTATAAATCTGTGCGGTCATATCAACATGCACTTGAGTTTTACTTAATGACCTTGTTGTTCTATAAATAAATATTTCATGCAGGAAGAGCCCATTTAAAAATGAGCCGCACTTAAAAGCGATATCTCTCCTCCCTTCACTCTTTCAGTGCATTCATTTCAGTATTTCATGTGAAAGGTTTTCAAAATATTTTTAAAAAGCTATGTCTACAGTAAAGTACCCATTATGTGCGGAACATGTCCTACAAATACATGAATCCGGACTCATTTACACTTGTAGAAGTGAATAGATACTATCAAAGCACAAATTGCATTGAGCCAGAAACAAGCCGTGACAAATTAAATATTTTACTTAGTCTCATCCCAGTAAACATTTTTGGTTTTTGCAAACGTTTGAAAGAAAACATTTAACAAAGGTTAAAAAAATGATGGGTATGTAAACCATTTGTCATAGAATGTTTCTAAAATATTTTCTGTATGCCGTTTTTTAAATGTTTAATGGTAAATGTTAGAAAAACATGGGGTCAGAGGTCAAATTTAATATCTTTGTATGGTTGCTCACTGTTGAAAATATTATTTTTATGTCTAAAATTGTAAGATAGAGTCTGCCCCCATTCAATGTTTTTACTTTTAAGGATTGCATGTGGGGCAATTTTTGACAAAGTCCTCCAATATCCCCTATTATTGCTCACCACCATCTTTGTTTGGACATGTTTGAGGATGAAGGTTTAAAAATATAGGTATATAAAACGTTTCTGATGGAATGTTTTTAAAACATTTGATAAGCAATGTTGTTTAAACATTTTATATATACTGCTTATCAAACATTCATGATCAATGTTTGAAAACATTTCCAGCAAAACCTTCATTTCTTCAGCTATTTTATAAATGTTTTAAAAACATTTCCAGTCAAACCTAGCTTCTTGAGTTATTTTACAAATGTTAAATAAACGTTTCATAGTGAATGTATATAAAACGTGTTTTAAAGATTACAGCAAAAATATTTACTTGGAAACATTTAGAAAACCATAAGATAAGGTTTTAGGTTTTAAATATATTTTGTAAACGTTTAAACCATTTAAAAACATTTCTAATGTTTACTGGGATGTGTAGCTTGCGAGGTCAGCACAGAACATTATGATCTGGGTATAGGACATATGTTCTTGTGGAGCAAGAACACTTGGTTCCATTTTAACAGGAAGGTCAATATTGTCATGGAAAAATTGGGCAACATAGGTCATGTTACCAAGACAACAGTTTGTATTACCCAATGACCGGCTGTAAGACAGTTGGAATTGATAGCAGAACTGTGCAGTTGGAAGAGAAATGTTATCAAGACTTTAAAGCTTACCCTCAAACCAACTGACCACAATTTGCATCATAATATTATTTTAAGGGGACACACAACG
Organism: Sabellastarte sp. h YS-2021; assembly: GCA_964017235.1. Lineage (NCBI taxonomy): Eukaryota > Metazoa > Annelida > Polychaeta > Sabellida > Sabellidae > Sabellastarte > Sabellastarte sp. h YS-2021. The sequence goes on along the minus strand of OZ024932.1, from coordinate 6,936,141 downwards.
TTTGTCATAACCCGACCGGTGAAACTGAAAACAATTATTTGAAGCAAAGTTACCTCTAGTGAATCACGATAAGTATGTAGTAACATTGTTGTGTAATTATGGTTTCTATAGTTTGAACACCTTAAAGTTCAACCAGAAAGTACATGTGATTATGAGAATACCATAGGTACCGACATTTTAGTGTTTCCTTCTTGTGTCCGCAGCACTTATACTGGGGGCACACAGGGATTGTTTTGTCCTCTCTCATTGACATCACAATTTTTCCAGAGAATATCTCAAAAACGGCTTGACTGATTAAATTGAAATTTGGCTCTTGATGCCTTTCTATCATCAAAATATTCCAAAAAATATTATTTATTATAAATTAAATCATTAGTTTACCTGCTGAGCTATGGTTTCATCCTATAATTTTTCATGTTGTGGCTTTCTGTGTTTCACCATTCAAAATTTCAAAACATCTGCATTATAATTGCTTAGTGGGTACCCTAATGTGGCTGTTCCACCACATGACTAAGGCTCCCAATTAAGGGTTTTTGAGGGTCGGTTTAAAAAATTTGCTTAGTCCCAGGCGTCCTGTAAGGGTGATGGTCGGTTGGGGCCATGTGAAATATCAAAATGTCCAGTCCCCGGCTTCCTCAGTCCTCCTCAGAACAAATTTACACAGTCCTATGTTGTCCGTGGCTGCCTGCGACCTTATTGAAATGGCGACACTATTTTCTTTTTTCTGTTTTTTTTTTTGTTTTCTTTTTTAACTTTTCATTTCGTGGATGATTTACATTCAAAACCTTTGCACAGATATTAACCAATTTTTCAGGATATGTTTACCGCAAAGGGAACTGGGGCTGATTAGCTTCATGGCAATAACTGCCAACAGGGTGTTGCCATGGCAGCACTCTTTTATCTTTCTTGGAATTTTGATGTTTTGTATGTCCTTTGCATTCAAAGTCCTGTATGGATTGTAGCTGATGAGCCTTTTCGGCAAATACTTGGCAACGGCTGTTACCATGGCAACACTTGTCTATTTCAACACTTGTCTATTTCAACACTTGTCTATTTCAATACTTGTCTATTTCAACACTTGTCTATTTCAACTCCTGCACAGATGGGGGCTGATTACCTTTCTGGCTATTCCTAGCAATAAGAAGACATGTAGGGTAAATTGACCTTACATTACACAAGATTAGACAATGCTCTCACTTTTTTGCTGTCCCACAAAATGGTGGACGGTTATATTAGTCTCTTCTTTCCTCCATGGAGGGAGGAGGCAGACACGACAGAGGACCAATCTTACACAATGCACATGTGTGGACATGTGGCAAGCATTTTAAGAGTAGGTTACAGGAATGATACATTATTGTGAAACTTGGTATGTGATAGCTTCATATAACTATAAATATCTGTATTGTTGTCTGTCTTCCTGTGTAGATAAGTCATTAACAATATATTGGATCTGGGCTGTATTTCAACAAGGTGGGGCCTCACCATGGTTTGATCCTTACCAAAGGTGATCTGGATATGCTAAAATACTGCTAGTCAGCCAACTGTTTATATCCAACCAGCTTAATGCTTGTGCTTTCAAAATACATCCATTTCAGTCTGGTGACAAAGTACAATTCTACTGAATCCATGTTAAGGGGGGCCATGGTGGCAGAGTGGTAACACTCTCGCCTCCCACCTCTGAGGCTGGTGATTTTCTTTGCCCTTCCAAACTACCCATCGTGATATCACCTGTACAGTGTTGAAAGCGACGTAAAACCCCAAATAAATAAATAAATAAATAAAAATATATATTGGACTCTAGCAGACAGCTTCTTCAATTCAGTACTTAAGTCAGTTTGTCTCGCTATAAACATTTTCCAAACTGAACAAAACTGATTCTTACTCAGTTTAAATATTCATGTTAAAATCGATAAAGTTACCAATTTACGATGAGGAAACTCATATTTCTGAAAGGAAAATGGCAAATGTATACAAAGTGATTTATTTGATCGAAGTGGCCAGTGTTCTTCGTCCTGGTTCAGATATTCTGTAAGAAGACATTATAACACTAACATGTTAAGAAGCAATATTCAGGTTGTCATGTCATACATATTAAGACAACAAAAATAAACTTTTAAGAGTGCATTGTAGAACCACAGAATTCTGTGTCTCGAAGAAAACAACAGAATTTTATTTGTAACTGTACATTTAAAGTTTCTATTTATCTATGTTGCCTGATTTTTATGCACAAAAGGATACAGACCTTACTGTAGGAGGTGATACTTGTGGGATTCTGTACCTCTAGAAGCAAGATAAAATTTACAAAACTTTCATTGAATTGAGGGAAAATCACATCATTTTAACCCACTTAAAGTTAAACTTAAGGGATTTTTATCCAATTTTACAGATTTGTTTATTGTCTTTGTTTTTCTTTTTCAAGAATATAGTTTATTCCTTGTAATACAGAGATTTTGTTCACTTTTAAATAGACTGTAAAGTTCTAAATCTGCTGTAAGATTTCATGAAATAAAGAAGTAATTATATTTGCATTTCCACTGATATTGAGGCAAAAGAAAAAGTGTTATCAGAGTGTGTCCAGGTCTTCTGGTCCGAACCCAGGCTAGCCGATGGATTGTGAGTGGTTTAGATAATCTTGACCAACTAGATATAAAATGATAAAATTATTATATCAATATCCTTTATTTTCAAACTAAACAAAATTACTAAAAATCAAAAATAATACAAGAAAAATGAAAAAAAAACAACAACAGAAAAACAAGAAGAAAACGTTGAGAAATAATTAATTAAAACAAGAAAATATAATAAAATGAAAAAAAAAAATAAAGAAGGTTACATATTTTGTGACACATGAAAAATAAATTTGTAGAATTTACAGAAATTTGTAAACTTTTTACGAACTTATATGAAAATTAGACACGAAAGAATATTCAGAAAACAAGGTAAAACTGTCCCAGATAATATGAGTGTTTCACCACATGACTAAGGCTCCCAATTAAGGGTTTTTGAGGGTCGGTTTGAAAAATTTGCTTAGTCCCAGGGTCGGTTGTGGTCAGTTGGGGCCATGTGAAAAATCAAACATGTTTGATATTTCTCCCGACCCAAACTGATTATTTTTTCCCGCCATAAACAAAATGTCCAGTCCCAGGTTTCCCCATGCCTCCTCAGACCAAATTTACACAGTCCTATGTTGTCCGTGTCCGCCTGCGACCCATAGTCCCAGACCCTTAGTGCCTTAGTCCCAGGCCTCCTGCGACCCTTAGTCCCATTGCAAAACAAGAATCGGCCATCTCGGTCTGGGGAAGACTGGGACTTAATCGTGGGTTAGTCGGGGCTTAGTCCCAGGAGGCCTCAGGCATCCTGGGACCCAGTCGGTATGTTTACGACAGGATCGTGGTTCAAACGGACCAGAAAAAGGGCTTAATCAGTTCTTAGTCCCAGACCAGTCAGGGACTGTCTGGGGCTGCCTGGGGCCTCCTCAGGCTTCCTGAGACCGATCTGTTCTTAATCCCAGGCTTTGATACCGATTCAGTATTCTCCCGATTTTTGCTTTTTTTCCACTGACTGTCCATGATCGGGGCTTAATCCTTTGGTGGAACAGGGGCATAAAATCAATTAGCGCAGTTTGTTTTACAAAAGAGGAAAAGATTGAGGAAAAAACTTTTACTGCTGTAATTTGTGGTTGGATAAAGTGTTGCAAAAGATTAGAGTATAAGATTCTCTGTTATTTAAGAGAAAGATGAGATTTTTAAATAGTAGCTGGGAATAGACTCAGTGAAATGATTAGCTTTGGTCAAGTCTTACCAAAATAAGAAAAAAATAATTTGTTTTCAGAGTAATCACAAAGGCAATGCAGATGGACAAACACAATCACAAACAAGATGCACTCAGAGAGAGCAAAACGCTCGACTCCATGTGACCAGTCTCTCAAGTGATATAAAGTATTTTAAGGAAGACAATAAAATAAAACCAAACATGTAAATTAATCTTCATAGAAATATCAAGTAGAAAGCTAAAGTCATTAAAAATACATTGAAATGGGACTTCTGAAAAATCATGATTTTTTGTATCCAAAATAAGATCCAGATCTGTCTTTTAGTAACTTCTTCCTTCAGTCAGGTCCTACCCACCAATTTTTAAATAAAGATCTGTTATTAGTTCTGGAGTAATCTAAACACACACACACAAAAAACAACAAAAAACCCCAGACAAATAGACAATTAAACAATTAGCACACAAAACATAAACTGCTGTTGGAGGTAAAAATATTGCTTAAAGGTCACTTCTTGGTGAAAGTCATGCATGGTGATTTTTTGTGATGGACTGTCAAGGAATTGAAAGAAAAAAGAGAAAATAAAACAGAAATAATGATTAATAAAAATGATGAATATACCACCTCCCTCTCTATTATGTTTATGTCAATTTCAAGACATAAAATGAGAAGAAATATTTTTACTTAAAAACAGCAAGTATCACAAGCTAGGTTTGTGACCTCACAATGACAGTTACATTGTGACATCACTTAGTAATGACATCATCAGAAAGCAAAATATTGATTTTTTACATATGTGATGAAGAGAAGCAGTTTCACTGTGTATTCCCAATTAAAAATAAGAAAAACTCTCTCCTGGCTTTAATTTTCAAACAAATTAGACCAAATTTGGAAGAATCCGTCTGTAAAGAGGCGAATATACCTGTGCGATTTTGTTTCCGAATCCGTCATCCGACGTCCGAATCCGTCATCCGAAAAAATTGAAGACCAAAGAAATAGCGAGGCTGTATACACCTGGCCGATTTTATATCCGAATCGGCGGCCGTTTTTTAAAATTCGGACAGGGAGCAATTTTTTCGGATGACGGATGGTTCTGTGATGTCAATATTCATTGATGGAGGTAAAAATATGGTTTAAAATTATGTTATGAATGACAAAGAAACAGAGCAAGTGATCATAATTTTCAGGTTAAGTTCCACATATATGCTATAATTAATTAAGAAACTTGAAAAAGTGTTTCTATTTGGTTAAATAAAAATAAAATCCCAGCTTATTTCAGGAAAGAAATTTTTGGGCAAAAAGAGGATCAAGTGTCGACCAATCAACAAGTCCAAAACTATGTCACTAGTAGTAAATATTTGGATCCCATCATGTGACCAGAACTGCAGGGTGTTTACCTTCACGTCCAGAAAAATGTGCTTTCTCAGAGGCTCGAAATTATTTGGTATAAATATGTAGAAAAAATGCTCAGAGGGACGGAATTTTCAAGGGGTCCTTCCCAGAAGCTCGAAATTGGAGTATAAATTGCAGCAGCAAGCAAGAGGTTATTCATTGTCACGTGAGATACTGTTAGAAGCACATCTCTCTATACATCTATTAACAAAAAAAGATAAATTTGGACATTTTGGTCACGTGATGGGATCCAAATATTCAGCCTTGACCTAGTTTAAGAATTGTTTATTGGTCGACACTTGATCCTCTTTTTTCCCAAAAATTTATCAAAAACTGCAATGACAATACTGACTGCACATCTGGTCGTGGGGTTCTGTATATATTTTTTATTTTGAGAATAAACAAATCAAAAGTTATAAAACACTTACAAAACACGCCACAGCATTTGAAATATGCTTACTTCAAATAAACACACAGCAAACAAAAAATCAATACCCAAAAACGGATCTTTTTTCTGATGTAGTTTATTTGCAAATTCAGATGACGGATGACAGATTCGGACGTCGGATGACGGATTCGGATGTAAAATCGGACAGGTATTTTCGCCTCTTTATCCATGATATACTTTCCCACCAAATTTGAGATTGATTGATGTTATACTTTCTGAGTTATACGGGCAAAACGGTGCACAGACAGAGAAGCAGATTTCACTGTGAAAGCCCAATTAAAAATAAGAAAAACTCTCTCCTGGCTTTAATTTTCACACAAATTATACCAAATTTGGAGGAATCTGTCTGTACTCCATTAAATACCTGCCCACCAAATTTCAGCTCGATTGGTATTATAGTTTTTGAGTTATAATGGCAAAACGGTGCACAGACAGACAGACAGAAACAAACTGATTACAATAACCCTCTCCTATCGTCGAGCGTTAACAAAACACCCATGATGGAAGTAAACACGATATCCACAGAGTCAGCACTTGGGGTTTATTTTACTGACGCGTGTTTAAAAATAACTCAGAAATATTCTAGTTCATATAGAGAAGTCAGTATTTTTTTTATATATTAAGTTTTTTTTGCTGGTTTTTATCATAGGAATAAAGAGACAGTTAATACTCCTGTGTCCCCTTGCCACCTGAATGGGAAGGGCATAGCATTGTAGTTGTGCATGCTTACCTGTCTGTGCATATAACTCAAAAGTTATGTATCAGATCTGAGTCAAATGTTTATACAAAGTAATGTTTAACCATTGTTTAGTTCTCCCCACAGTTGGTCTGGATCATGAATTCAGGATGGTTTTTTTTGAAGTTAAGCAGCAATGGGCTATGTTAGTACTCGATGGGTGACCACCTCAGTGCACTACTTGTGTCTCTGATGACTTTGCAGCTTGCGCTAGAAGACTGAAACCCCTTTTGGACTTGTTTTATACCACAAGGTTCTAAGGAACTGGTGGTTGGGTACTGAAAGAACTCTGACCTAATTACATTATTATTTTGCCAAATTTTTGCAAAGTACATTAATTATTCTGATTGCTTGTTTGCTTGTCAATTTGTTTTTTTCTGTTTGTTTTCAGTGTAACTTTAAAACTACTGCATCAATGGCAATGAATTGTTTTGAGAGCATCAGAACTGTTACAAGGAAGAACTGATTAAAATTTGGGCATGATCGGGTCAATATCCTTGATTCTAGAGCAGACTGAGTGATACACTTCGCAAAGTTTGTGTTCAGCTTGCATTTGAATGCTCTTGTTTGAATTGTTTCAGTGCATAAATAGTGTTACAACTTCATGAAGGTGAGCTACTTATTTCCTTATTAGCTGACCAGATTTTGAGTGTAACCAAATCAACACCAGGGTCGGAACTAATGTTCCTACATAGTACAAGAAGGAAAGAAGACCATTAATTAAGATCCTTGGTTGATGTGATAATACAAACATTCAGTTTTGAGCTATGAATTACAACAGGTAAAGCTGTAGTAATTAAAATCTGCCATTACCTGAAAATATACCAGTTATTTACATCTATTCATGTAAAAACCTTGATGCTCGTCATATCTTACTATTTTTGGAATTAGATGCAATAAAGTTGATATTAATAACTATGCATAAATGCAGTGAAATGATCATTTGTCAGTTATTTCAATTATTGCTGAATTCTAATTCTAACTAGACTTTTATAGCGCATAATCTCCCCCTATTCAAAGGGGAATCTCAAGTGCAACAAAACCAAAACAGTCAACCAATATCAGTATCAAAGAAACAGAAAAAGGGGGTCAAGCACAACAGAGAATGCCAGGGAGTGAGTAAAACTAAGCTGGATAGGTTTCAAGCTGCTTTCGGAAAAAGGCTAGCTAGGGGGACACAAGAATCTCACCAGGAAGAGCATTCCAGACAGTGCTTGACAGATTTATGGATCAAGGGTTAGAACTTTGAAACCACAAGGCAAGGAAATTACCACCACTCTGACTGTGCCTGGTACTGTAAGAACTGCTGTAACAGGAAATGTATGGAGCAAAATATATATTGAATATTTATATGCAAAGCAACAACTCCTTGTACTATAGGACTCGAAGTACTATTTGACCCATCCTGACTTCACAGGGACAGCCCAAGCTCTCAGGTGACTGACAGTTCCCAACTGAAAGACAAAGGCATAATTTTGAATTTATCAATGCCCATGAGGATCTTTAGCCTGCCACTGGGGGTAGGACCAAATGACAGATGACAGAGATTTTATGTAGTCATCTGAGCCACCATGTATCGGCCTGACCTGGATTTAAACCCACGTCTTGTGTGTTCCTAGACGAGTGCGTAAGCAAGGAGGCCACAGTGGTACATACTGCAAATTATACATTGGAGAATAGGAAAAAAGCTTGTATCGAACATCCAATAATGTATGTCGCATTGATACATTGTATTTGGAATTAAAGATATTATAGTTTTAGGGTTCACTGCAATTAGATGGAGAATGTAGCTGTAATACAAATAATATTTAGATGAAACACAGTATTCTCTTTATTCTGAGCCCAATATCTCTTTTACTACAGGACTTAATTCAACCCATTCCGACTGCACAAGTACAACCCAAGCTCTAGAGACTGGAAAGACAAAGGCTCAGGGATGACCAGCAATCAATGACTCCAAGGTTCTATAGCCTGCTCCTGTTCACAGGACCCAACTAAAGAGGACCACTATTTTAAGTGTCAGTGTGAGCAACTATGTATCAACCTTTTAATGGGTTTAAACCAAGATCCTCCATGTTACCAAAACACTGTTTCAGATGCGGTGTGAGCGCCCATGTCTTTATTATTTTCCAAACTTTGTATTTGGAATGAAGGATGTTCCGCTATTTACATTTCCAGTATACTTATAAATCATACATATATTTTAAAGGCATATTAATGTCCCTACACATGTGTGTTTTAAATCAGAGTACATTCATACAGTTTGCAATATCGTATAACAACAGTTGTTAGCTATTCTTCAATTATCCCACTCATATCTTCCAGAATATACAACTGTAAATCTCTCCCAGCTGAACTGCCCTAATATATCAGACCCCCTCCCCCCAAAAAAATAAAAACCAAATAAACAAAAAACAAAACACAAAAAAACAACAACAAAGAAACTGGGCTGCCAAGGTAAGTTTGAATATCTATAAATATGGTTCTATTGGTACACTTGCATTACTTCCACTGGTTGCCTGTTTAGTTCTGGATAAATTTTAAAGTAAATCTGTCAGCTTACAAGACTTTGAATGGACATGCACCATCATATTTAATACCAATACTTTAGACTACCAGTAGCAACAAGGCATAAGATTGTCCATAAAATCATATGTGTTACAAGGAAAAAAATCAGACTTTCACTTGGGGTGTTCAGGCACCCCAGATGTCAGTCCTGCCCCTAAGGCATTCTTGTGTGTGTGTAACCTTAAAGTCAGACTTTAAGGTACCAGTCTAATGTTGCTACTAACCAAGTGACCTAAGGTTACCAAGTAATGCTATAAGCAAGCAATCTTATTGGGGGCCTCCCTGATTTACAGTTTTAACTCCTGACCTTTAGCATTCTAGACTCTGGTGTCACATTGAAGTTTGATCTTGGAGGGAAGACATGTTGAAAAACTTTCCCAGCCCTCCCTCCCTCTTATACTGTAAAGTGATCACGAGGGATTACATATTACATATTATTATCTTTAACTTGTAATTTTTAGTAACCTTGTAAACCTTTAGGCCTCTTGACCTTCAGCTCTCAGGGTGACCTTTAGTTAACCTTATGTGAATCAACACCTCGGATTAGAGGTCCTTGTTGACAGCAATCACCTTTGACCTTAATGGTCAGTCCTGTAACCTCTCAAGGTCACCCTCTCTGCTCGGGCCAGGTTGGTTTTTAGGTATTTCTTTGTAAACTATTCTCTAATTTTTGTCAGCATGATCATATTCTATGGACAATGACTTTAACTTGTATTTATCATGCTGAAGATTGTTTTAAAGATGTTTATTTTACAATGTCAAGGTCACCCTCTCTGCTCGGGCCAGGTTGGTTTTTAGGTATTTCTTTGTAAACTATTCTCTAATTTTTGTCAGCATGATCATATTCTATGGACAATGACTTTAACTTGTATTTATCATGCTGAAGATTGTTTTAAAGATGTTTATTTTACAATGACCTGTAAATATTTCTTAGATTTAGATATATATATATAACTTTTTATACGTAACTTTTACTTTGTTAAATGTATTAAACTAAAGTTCCCTTAACCCAGTGTTTTAATGTCTTGGGGGTGGGGACTGATTTCTATGGGTGATGATACCATCAGTATTTTGGCACCAAAGTAGTGGAATTAACTGTCAAATTAGCTACATTAAACTTCCACTGGACACTTTCAGAAAAAAATAAATTACATTCTTTTTCGTACCAACAGTTTACTTTTATACTTATTCAATACTATGCAGTGCTTCAAATAAGTTTTAGAACAATCCAGTAAACTATAAATGTTTTGAAATGGTTTAAACACACTCTTTTGGGTTACTGTTTTACACATTTTCATAGTAATGTTTTAAAAACGCTTTATAAACATTCTCTATACAAACATTTTTGCTTAAAACGTTTATAAAACATTCATAAAATAACTCATAGAAACTGAGGTTTGACTTGAAAAGTTGTTTAAATATTCATAAAATAGCCAAAGTGGAGAATATATCCCCATTCAAAAACTGTTGTAAAAGTAACATCTCACGGCAAATATACAGTACATTTTTTTATTTTATAATTCAGTATTTTAGGTTTATTTTATTATCTACCTGACGTTAATTTGATTTTTTCCTCCTATAACTCTTATTGTGATTTTACAATATTTTGGGTATTATTACCCACCTAGCCGGGAATTACCGGTTACTGTTTTCAATCTGATTATGCCCATGTCTATTCTTGCTAATTGTGTGTTGTTTTAATTTGGTTCATTACCCTCATAGATTGTTTTCTATTGCATTGTAGCTTCTTTTGTCAGTTTGTCTTGTATTACTGCACCATGTTGATGGCTGCCACTCATCTCAGGAGTGTCTCACAAAATTTCACTAGAAGTGGATGTTGCCATGAATCCTGGACCGGTTATGTTTGGCTCAGTGAATGTGAGGTCAATCCGGAATAAGGGCCATCTCCTCTCTGATATAACAGCATCTCACACCTTTGATTTCCTCTGTCTCACAGAAACACATATTCATACCACTGATTTGGATAGTTTCCTTCATTCCCTCACCCCTGATGGGTTCTCATGGGTTTGATACATAGGCCACGCTCATCAGGTATTAGTGGTGGTGTTGGTTTCTTGATTCGAGAATCACACAAATATCGCAAAGTGGATACCCCATATTAGAGTTCCTTTGAAAATATTGTCATATCAATTTCAGTTTCGTGCCAAACTTTGCTTCTAGCTTTTATCTATCGTCCTCCTGGGCCGTGTTCTTCCATTTTTTAAAATGAATTTATGTCCTTTGTCTGTTTTCTGTCTTCTGTTGATTGCAATTACTTCATCTGCAGTGATTTCAATATACATGTTGATGTACCTTGTACTGATAGTTACAAATTGGAATCCCTTTTAGAATCATGTAATCTAACACAATCAGTTAACAATACCACTCACTTGCATGGTCATATCCTCGATCTCATTCTTTCCCCCAGTGACCAAGATATATGCGTACATGTTGACATCTATGAATTCATATCTGATCATGCAGTTATTAAATGTGCTATTGCTTTCCTTCCTCTCTTGCTAACTGTCAAACAAGAATTTCCTATAGGAGGTACCATCGTATAAATATATCCGACTTTTGGTCTGACCTTAAAGAAATGCCTTTTGTGAAATTTCCAGAAAATTCTGTCAACAGCTCTATGATTAGTATGTGCATGACTTGAGTCGTATCTTTGACTGGAATGCTCCTCTTGTGTCCAGTTTGAAGATGAAACAGTGTGCTGACTGGCTGTCAGAGAGCTATCGCCTTGCAAAGTCACTCAGACATCAATTTGAATGTGCTTGGTGAAAAGATAAAAGTTAATACTACAGGAGTCGTCTTCAGCATCAAATTGCCTGGTGTAATCGTCTCGCCAACAGGGATAAGACTGTCGATTACAGGAAACTTATCTCTGACAACAGGCATGATTCTAAGAAACTATGGCGGGAGTTACACAAAGTCCTACATAGATCCCACGGCACTACTCTGCCCACTTGTGAATCCTTAATGTCATTGGCTGATTGTTTCACTACATTTTTCTCAAAAAAATCTTGAAAATTCATGAGAGTTTCTTCTCATCAGAGTCCTGTAACATGGTACAGCCCCCCTTTGACCCTCCTAGATTAACAGTCTTTACTCAAGTCACTCAAGACGGAATTGGTAAAACAATCAGCAAATCACCCAACAAATCATGCCTGTTGGACCCATTGCCCACATTCCTTGTTAAGGAATGCATTGACATCATTCTACCATCTACTCATACCAGTATAAGTGAGGTCACTCAATGGAGACGCTCTGCTTTCCATCAAAAATGATATTCATTTGTCACTATCTCGGGGTGAAGCTACTGCCTTGGTACTTCTGGATCTCTCGGCCGCCTTTGATACTATTGATCATTCCACTCTCAGCTGTCTTCTGGATTGGTTTGGTGTTGGTGGCTCCGCTCTCAAATGGTTCTCTTCTTATTTGACAGAATGCTTTCAGTCTGTTAAGATTGGTTCTACTTTGTCTGATTTACAAAAAACTGCTGTTCGGTGTGCCTCAGGGTTCTGTTCTGGTCCTCTGCCATTCTCTCTTTACACATCTCCCCTTGGTACACTGATTGGTAAACACAAAGGCATAAACATTCATTTCTATGCTGGCGATTCACAACTTTAAGTCCATCTGTCACACATGAATACCTCAGCATTTGATAAGTTGAACAGATGCCTTCAAGATGTTAAGGAATGGTTGTCAGCTAGCAAACTTAAACTTAATCCTGATAAAACTGAGTTCATATGTTTTGTCTCCAAGAAACAAAGAGAAAAGTTAAATGTATGCTTCCCAATCGACATCTTGGGCAACCCTCTTCATGCCACTCAGTCAGTCAGGAACCTGGGTGTGTGGTTTGACTCTGATTTTGCTTTCTCTAAACACGTCCAGAATGTTTGTAAAAGCTGCTTTATTCAACTGAGGGATTTTAGAAATATTTGGCAGTTCTTGACTCAGGATGCAGCTGTGTCGGTTGCCAATGCTTTTGTTAGTAGTCGGTTGGACTACTAAACATTGCAGCTAGAATTGTTACAAATTCGAGTAAATATACTCAGATAACTCCGGTACTCAGGAAACTCCATTGGCTCCCTATTCAGTTTCGCTCAGAGTTCAAACTGGCTACCCTGGTGTACAAGTTTATTCATACTGGCTTCCCTAAATATTTTGCTCCATATCTATCCACATACCGCACTACTTACAATACTGGACGTAGTCAGAGTGTTGCCAATCTCCTTGATGTACCAAAATTTCAACCTACAATTCACAAGTCCACTAAGCAGTTTGGCTTCAGTTGTGCCTTTGATGCCACCTCTGTTTGGAATTCACTTCCTGAAGACATTCATGCATCATCCACTATTGCTTCTTTTAGAAAGAAGCTCAAAGCCTATCTCTATGTAAGGCATATCCTCCTTAGCTCATTTTCTCTTGTGGCTTCTCCATGGTGCTGACCTATTTTTGTCCCTGGACTTTGAATATGCATATTGCTATTGTCTTATTGCACTTTAGAGTTCACTACTCAGTGGAGATTAAGTGCTATAAAAGTAGAATTAGAATTACATAAAACGTTCAAACAACATTTGTTGACAATGATTTGTAAATGTTTGCTGTAAAAATGTTTTACAAATATGCATTAGCATCTGGTTTTTATACCAATCATTTTAAAAATGTTTTCTATTAAATGCTTTAAAAACAATTCTGTCACAAATGTTTTTATACCCATATTTTCAAAATGCTTATTTACCTTGAAACACTTGCAAAAACAAAAAACAAAAATTGCTCTAAATGCAATGCCTAAAAGTAAGAATTGAATGGGTTCACAGATTTTAGACATAAAAATAATATTTTCATTGGTGAGCAACCTAAACACATATTAAATTCGACATTTGACCACAGTTCTGGTTAATATTGCTTAGTAATGCCAAAGTAATTGTTTTGAGATATTATTATGTTCCTTAGTAACATTTTTCTGACATTGTCATTAAACATTAAGTAATAGGTATACATAAAACATTTAAAAAAAAACCCATAAATTATAAATATGTTTCTTTGCATAATTCTTTAACCTTCATCATGTACTGCCAATAGTTGTTGATTATTATCTCCAATGTTGACTTCTCAAATAAAGCTAATTAATTATAAAAGGAGAATTCAATGACAAATTACATATTTGTTGGATTATCTTTAATCCAATAAAGATTTCCCATATGATTTCAGCTTTATTTTTCTTCACATCAACTCTTTTTTTCATTCTGCTTTACATCTAATTTCATGACAGTGATTATGATGAAACTGTGAAATTTCATGGAAAAGAAATGTGCCAATAACCACATCACTGGAATTTCTGAACAATCAGAAATATTAAGATACTAGTCAAATGATATGTATCCTATAATTGAAGCTTACATAGTCGTGGGAATATTTGCTGGGGTAAGTCTCAAACCTTACATGAAATCGACTCCTAGTGTTCAATTTAATGCATCAATGGTCCTACATAAGATAACATTAAACCTCCAAATTCTATAAACTCCATTCAGTGGCATTGTTTGTTTATCTTTATATCCAATGTTAGCTTCTCAAATAAAACTTAGTTTATTATAGGAGACTTCAATGACGTTTACATATTTGTTGTATTGCTATTATCAGATTTCCATTATGAGTTCCGCTTTAACATTGTTGTATAAACTCGGTGGTTTTTATCATGTTTTACACCTAATTTAACAACAGTGATGAAAAATGTGCCAAAAACCATGTAACTGGAATTTCTGAAAAAATAGTGTTTCAATTACCTTTTCTATTGATGTATGTTGCATATTTGGAGCTTACATAGATGATGAAATATTTGTGAAAAATTGGTTCACACATTTTAATGCTAATGAAAAACTACCATTAGCATTGATATTGTATGTTTTAGGCTTTGTTCCTTGTCCCATTTCAGACACTTAATGAAAATGTCATCCAAATCCATCCATTACTTTTTGAGTTATCTTCCTTTAAGATACCTGGATCCAGAAAACCCAGATCACTCCCAAAATCTAATAACTTCTTCCTAGTCCCATTTTGAACATGTCCTGAAAATTTCATCAGAATCCGTCCATAGCTTTTCAAATTATGTTCCTTTAAAGAATTCAGGGATCCAGAAGATCCAGACGGTGATCAGATCACTCCCAAAATCTAATCACTTCTCCCTAGTCCCATTTTGAACATGTCCTGAAAATTTCATCAGAATCCGTCCATAGCTTTTCAAATTATGTTCCTTTAAAGAATTCAGGGATCCAGAAGATCCAGACGGTGATCAGATCACTCCCAAAATCTAATCACTTCTTCCTTTACAAATTCCTCACATATCCTGAAAATTTTGTCAAAATCCCTCCATACGTTTTTGAGTTATCTTGTTCACAAACAAACAGACAGACAGAGGGACAGACAAACCCAGGCAAAAACATAACCTCCTTGGCGGAACCATGGAAGTTTGTCCGGTTGTCCGTTTGTTCGTTTGCCAACAGGATTATGCTAATAGTACCGGTTGGATCTTCATAAAAATGTACAGATGGGTCTTGGTCCAATTTAGATCTCCATTAAATGCTGAGGTTGATCTGGATCACCAATTGGATACAAAAATAATCCAGATTTTCCTATTTACTTAGTGTTACATGCCTTGGCAGAGGTATGCACTCTCTGAGTGCTCTTGTTCTCCATTTTAAGGAGACAGGTTAAAATTCTATTAAATCTTCCTAGTCTTTAATTTCAAGGCATTAAGGTCAAGAAGTAGCATGGATCATAAATATCGATCTATCATTACTCCATCTAGTAACAGTATTTGTTTATTACTCTTTCCAATGTTAGCTGCTCAAATAAAACTTATTCATTGTAAAAGGAGACTTCAATGACGTTTGCATATGTGTTGGATTACTGTTATCAGATTTCCAATATGATTTCAGCTTAAAATTTGTCATATAAACTCAGTGTTTTTTCATCCTGTTTTACATTTAAATTCACGACAGTGATGATGAAGTTTTGATTTTAATTTTAATTAAGGTCAGTTTGACAAACCGCCTTACATTTGGCAAGTACAAGACAAAATCATGGTTTAAGTCGAAGAATTTGTTTTAGCTAAGTATTAACTGAAGTGGATTTAGTTTGGTTTACCAAGATCAAGCGTAAATATATGCTTTCTTTGATGCAATCTGCCTCATGCTATTTTACACTGAAACCCTTGTAACCACATATAAACTTCCATAGACTATTTTAAGGAGGTATTGCTGTACATTTGCATTACATTTTAGTGATTTCAATTAGCGGGGTGGAGAAATGTTTTTGTCAGCCATATCTAGGTGTTTTTAACACAAGTTAAGCCTACTCTTAGGTGGACTTCACTGTAAGTCCAAGAATTAGCCAAAGCTCAGACTTTATTGCTTTGTGAAAGCAACTCAGTCTAAAACCACAGATCTAGCCAAAGTTCTCTAAACCTCTGAAGGAACCTCCATAACACCATACCAATCATTCCTCAGTCATTTGGGGATTTTTGAGACAGTAGAACAGGGGTATACCCAATGAATGAAGGATGGAGCCTTTTCCCCCCTCTGCACTAATATATAGCTAGTAATTTAGATATCAAAATACAAAGATATTATACGTAGGCACATATTTGAATGACGCATTTATTATCAATAACCAATCTTTGACAAATTTATGACAGAATACTAAACTTCTACAAAATTATGTGACAAAGACTATTGTTATGATGAAATAGTGTAAGTGTGTGTAACAATTACTCAAATGTTATGAGTTTGTTTTGAAAATATTTGTAAAAATATTCTGTATTTTTGTTGCACATCACTGTTTCATTTCAAACAGAATGTAATAAAAGGAAAACTGTTACTTTATAAAACAATTCCAATAACAAGTCAAGGGCTTGGTGGAAAGAAAAACTATTAAAACCCCTTATGAAGGTATGTTTTCAATAAGACTTCTGATCCAATCTATATCCAATAAAGGTAAATTACTCGTAATAGCTGAACTTCCATTATTTTGATCTTAACTTGACTTCAAATAATTGTGGCCATCTATGTCAACTTGGTATAAATAAGGAGAGTTTTTTTGTAGTTTCCATATCCTTTGATGTGAAATGATTTTTAACAGTTTCTAATTAATCATGGAATTGTATTCTTTTATAAAATAACACTATTTTCAACCTGCGTAAATTAAATGGCTATACTCATTAAGGGTACTCAGTTTTATGCTTGGTTTAGTTGTTTATTTGGATCGTACAGATAATCCATTTCAATGGGTTGATTCGTGGGACTTCTTGGTACAAAATTCAATTGCTATGTTGCCAAATGTGTTCCACTGTTGAACTTTGGTTCATTAAACAAAAAGTTAAGAGAGAGTAAGACATATAAAATTTGCCATACTGTGTTTAAATTAACCAATAAAACAGTTACCCTTTAAAAGTAAGACAAATTAATCAAAATTGGTGCCAATTTTCCATCAGGGGAGAGATCAGAGACCCCATTCACAAAATATGAGATAAGTATAAAGAATTTTTCCGCAGGCCAAGGGAAAACGGGGGGGGGGGGGATTTCTTTCGTGGCAAAGTTTACATACTGTGGCAAATTTCCACCTCCTTACTGTAAGTTGTGTCAGTGGGAATACAACTTACTATTTTGTAATGTCAGAATCTGATGCAAAAAAACCCGAGTCAAATTTTGGAATAAACTTTGAGACCAGATAGTTCTTAGGTAAATGGTATGATCTATTTATAAAATATGACTTCAAAGAGTGCATAATTTTTCTCAGTTCAGTTTCTACCAGAGTAAGTATAAATAATTTGGTAGCTTGACCTCAGAATATAACAAGCTTATTGGACTTTGAAGAGATAAAGCAGCAGTTTTGTAGCATTCAGATTGAGTTGTTGAGTTGTTCAATCATGGGTTAGTAGTAAAAGGGCAGTATTCACAAAAGAGATCAAGATCAAGTTGAGTCAAAAATCAGCTCAAGTTTTGTATAAACAGCTGTAAACTTGATCTGATTTTTGGCTCAACTTGAGCTTGATCCCTTTTGTGAATACCAACCCCAGAATTTCCTTTAAAATTGACAAAAAGTAACATCTTTTATTATGTTGTGGCTATTTGTAAAATTTGTATTTTATTGTGGCCTAAAAAACACAAATTCGTGATAATAGGTTCATGTATTTATTAGATAACATAAGCACTCCCTGTTAAACATTTCATTTATAGCCATTCTAGCTAGATTTAATTGTTGTTTTAGGGTCCTGTCAATAGCTAAAGCTACTCTTATATCCCACCGTATAGCTTATATCATATGTATGGGCTGCATGATTTTGGTGCCATTTGCAGCCCTTGCCAGTTTGGTGGGGGGGGGGGGGGGTTATAAATCTTTGCAAGTGTGTCTTACTTACTAATTTGCATACCAATGTCTTCTCTATGGCCATGGCGTGCTATTCGGCACGATGAAAATACCTACAGACCACGTGGGTGTCATATAGGTGCAACGTGGGTGCGACGTGCGTGTAACTTCGAGGTTAACCCATTTGTGGTCATTGCCAGAGAAAGTACTCTAGGGTGTAGGGGAGATATTAGGTTATATTGGGATAGGCACCGCAGTGAACATGTAATGATGAGTTGGCTCAGAACTGATGACCACAGAGAAGTGTCTAGTGAGAGAGACAAAAGATGAAATGTTGGACACTGATAATAATAATAATTGGTTAATAATTGGTGTTGCGGACATCATTAGGTAGGCTATTCTAATAGTGGGATGCTGTAATGCGGATAGATCAGTGTGACGGTATGGTACATATCATCTGGTTTACCAAACCAAGACAGAAGTACAATAGAAATTATATTGGTGAAATTACAAAAGAGGACAAATATATAGATTACCCCCCTCTACAGTCTTCTTACCCAGTGGATGCTAACATGGAGAGGGACTCTGCTAATTGATCTATCCCTTTTTAGGCAGGGGCATCTTAGGGATATCTACATTGATTCGTGCTTCACAAATGCTTAACTTTATTATTATTTATTAATCCAAGTAAAGAGGATCAGGATTTGTTTTTTTACTCAAGTGATAAAATTTAAAATAAATATACTGACAAGGATGTAGTAACTAACATGGGTTAATGTTTCCTTACAAATTGCTGGTAAGACATATCCACAATTAAAGGGTACCAATGAGTTCTGCAGCATTTTTTACATTTTTAATGCAACATAAACACAATGTCTTTTTGATAATATATTTACAGCTTACATCGTTATTGAAACATAGGGCTTTCCCAGTTAAGGTAACCAAAAGTCCCTGAAATTATATTCCAATCTTTCATTAACTTAGGGTCTGTTATTTTCCTTTGCAACCTTGTCCTCGTGACTCCAAAAAGAGACCTCATAACTTGGTAGTGAATGTTTAAAGACAAGCCAGTATTTGCCATTTCCCCCCATTTCGACCCTTCCGGTGTGTACATTTTAGTTTAGCATGTGAGAGCATGTGCAAGGTTTTTCAAACATTTGAAAAAATCTGCTACTTGTTGAAATAGCCATCCACATTGTGTCAAATGCCTCTGACCCAAATATGAATTCCGATTTACTAGATATAATGGATGCTACTAGAACACGAAATGTATCGAGCCACATGTAAGCTTGATGAGTTAAATATTTTTGGATTGAAAGCAGCTCATTAGGTCAGCATGGAATGTTATGAGCTAGTTATTTACATCATGAAAACTTTGTAAATTGAACATGGAGTAATACTAAGTGAATGTGTGTAATCTCTGTAAAATTGCTAAACCTGTATTTTATGTTAGTATTAATTGTAACTTTTACTGGTATGAATTTATAGTTATTGAAAATACTTTTTACTTTGACAAACACTAGTGTCCTTTCATTTGTAGTAGTATCCATTAAACAATGTATTTAACCTAAATCCTGGGGAACAAGAAACTGATTTAGGGACAATAGTTCACTAGTAAACCTCTCTCAGTTTCAGTGCTGGGTGTATTTACAGAACCCTCATTAGGTACAAAGTTATTCTACCCTCACAGAGTACCAAACAACGGTCGTTTTGATAAGGTCTTTGTTTATGCTTCACTTACTTTATGGAATAAGTTGCCTGTAGATATCAGATCTGCAAAACTTACTGCTAAAATTTGAAAAAAAACCCCACCCCTAAATATACCTCATCAGATCTACTTATGATGCTTAAAATTTTAATTATATTTATTTATTTGGGGTTTTACGTTGCTTTCAACACTGTACAGGTCATATCACGACGGGTAGTTGGAAGGGCAGAGGAAACCAGTACATACAGTTCGTTAGGGTTCTGTACTGTAAACTGCCGACCAACGGCAAGCAACTACCAGCTTTCCCACTTGAGGCCGTGATGGGGATCGAACCCCGGCCTCAGAGGTGGGAGGCGAGAGTGTTACCACTCTGCCACCGTGGCCCCAAAATTTTAATTATAAGTGCACAGAGAAGCTATGTAGTAAACGCTATATAGGAACCATATGTTCAGTCCCCCATCACCCCCGGAAGTCAGTGCCAGACACAGTGGAGGAATTAATTGTATTATTATTATACATGATCAATACACACTACGTATGCATGATAACTAAAACTAAATATACCTCATCAGATGTGTTTATGATGTTTAAAAGTTTAATTATAAGTGCACAGAGAAGCTATGAAACGCTATATAGGAACCATATGTTATGTTAGGGAATAATTTTCTTTAGGCTTTGAATTGCCTTATTTATATTATATTGTCCCACGAGTAGAGGATGATTTGTTCTATCTGTTTTCCAAGGTGATTATTACATATCCTGACTAGTTTTCTCTGCTTTCAAAGGTGATTAATACACCATGTTAAGGTTTACTTTCTTGAATCACTGATAGTCAAGAGCAGGCCGTAATACTTATCTTTCAGTCGTGCCACTTTTCTATCAAAATATTACAATAATTCAAATTGGTCACTGATATTTTTTAGCCTTTCTCTGACATGCCAAGACACTTTAAAAATGCTTGGTCTTATTATTATGTGTCATTTTACAGGTTTTCTATGGATTTCCACAACCATTGCACTTATGTTCCACCTACACAGTATGACTGGAGCAATCAGACATAGCAGAAGACATTGCCACTTGAGTGAGGATGTCCATATCCAAGTGTATGGCCTTGCTATGGAGATGAACGAAATATACAAGTATTACGTAAGTGTCAGCAAATCATGAAGTGGACATAAGGACACTTCATTTTTGTGTGCATGAGTGAACCAATTGTATCTCTTGAGGTATTTCATGCAGATTCGGAGAGCCTGGCAAATGGCCAATTTTGAATGAATTAAAACTGGAGCAATTTTAGTAGGCTGTGTTCCCTCCATGCTAACCATTGTGAGGCAACTCACTGTTTCCATACAGCAGATATTATATGCTGATCTGATTCTGTACAAGTTGCAATTCGTACAAAAAAAAAACCCTGTACAAGTGCGACTTGTATCAACTATCAGTTTGAACATAACCTCTACATATAGATGAAAAGCTTCACTTTTTTCACACATTTTAAAATCCTAACCTTCTTATTTTCCAACCAACTGGGACAACAATCCGATATATAAATAGTAAAATATACATGCACCATAGGTCCTTTCTGATAGCTGAATCAGAAATTAGAAAATTACAAGTAACCATTAGAAATTATATTATCGCCCCTATAAATCACTGTAACAGGTATACTGATTGGATTTGCTTTTTTTGATAAAGTAGATTATTAATTTGCCCCTAATTTGTTAAAGTATATTTTTATTTATAGAAGTCAACATTATAAGACATTAGAAAGCATAAAAAATGATTTAGTGTTCAATTTGTGCCCAAGTTGTGATATATAAGTAGTAGATGTTATATTTATTATTTACTTAGTATTGTGCCAAATTAGGGAATTGTCAATTTACTTAGTTAAGCAGCATATGTTACAATATTTGTTGTATGATAAATGCACTATTGCTGGTTTCAGAAAGGATCCTAGACTTAGCCCGCAATTAGGCTGAGTCAGGGACTTATATCCGAGCTTTTTGTTTTAGCCAAGTCTTAGACTTAAATGGATTTCACAAAGGTGACTTAGCTAAGTCCAAGTTTATCAAATAATGACAGTGACTTTCTATGTTGTGTGATCTTTTATTTCTACATAAAATATATCACTGGTGACATATTTCCTTTGTTTGCCACATATTATCTTTACAAAATGCTATTTTGCATTTGAACAAAGCCGCAAGGGATTTCGGACTACTAGCTTGAGCCGCAAAGCCATGAGAGACACGAGTAGTGCAGTGAGGCGGTCACCCATCCAAGTACTAATATAACCCATTGTTGCTTAATTTCAGTGCCGAGACAGGTACTCATCATACTATGCCACAATTCATGGAAGTGTGGAGACAAAAAAAAAGAAAGAAAAGTGATCTCTAGAAAAGCGAACCTCCCTAGGGCTCATGCTTAAAAACCTTGTAACCACATAAAAACTTCCAAAGACTTA
Organism: Sabellastarte sp. h YS-2021; assembly: GCA_964017235.1. Classification (NCBI taxonomy): domain Eukaryota; kingdom Metazoa; phylum Annelida; class Polychaeta; order Sabellida; family Sabellidae; genus Sabellastarte; species Sabellastarte sp. h YS-2021. Next base: position 6,913,684 of record OZ024932.1, on the reverse strand, counting down.
TTTACATAGATGTTCTATAAGTTTATTCTTTAGTTTCAGGCATTTCAGATTTGACGTAAAGAAAAATTTATGGTGGCATAGTTAAATCTTTCTTTACCAAAGTTATACCTACTCTCAGGTACACTTAACTCTAAGCCCAAGACTTAACCAAGACTTAGACTTATCTGTTGTGTGAAATGTGCTAAGTCTAAAACCACAGACTTTACATGAGTTTAAGACAAAAGTCTCAAATTCAAGTTTAAATTCCTGATTAAGTCTTTTTGTGAAACCAGCACATGGTTACCGTAATAAACTCATTCAATATTTGTCTATTTAATACATTTCATTGTTTAGTGCAAGAACACCGTCGATAGTTTTACATCTGAAAGACAGCTTGACAGTGCAGAAGTTTTACAACAGTGTAATCTTAACTCTGAAAGAATATTAGAAGAGATGAATATTACTCCCTTGGAGTATAACCACATGGTAAGACCACCAATATATATTTCTGTAGTAAGCTGGACAAATCTGGCATATCAGCCCCCTAAAAACGTGGCCCCAGCAAAGTCTGTTCCCAAGAGGGTTAGACCTCTTGATAATTGTTCCCTGAATTTAAAACAAAGGTTATTCAGAAGTTAAAAACCTTATCAGTTAATATTGCCAGCTTTTAATATTTGAAATTTATTTATGAATTTCAAGAACTTATAAAATGATATTTGTTAAAAGATAACTTGTCAAAAATATTTGGATGCAGCAATCAATTCCCTGTATCCTATCCATAAATAGATGGATTTATTAACTGATTGATTTTTCTTCTAGATTTGTGTTGCGTTATACAATAGCAATATGTGTACTTCTAAATTTTATAACTAGTAACAAAATGACAGATTAGTGTGTTATTTTTCTCATTTCAACTGATACAATTTAAAAATATACTTTCATAAAGGTTATTTTACAATTGCTGTCCACTAGTTTGTTTGAATAATAGAGTAAATTAAATCCAAGTTAACCTAAAGAATGCCAAAAAATTAGTTTGGACACTTAATGATAATAAAAATGTAGTTCAGAAACGAATTGACAGTACAGATGCAATTTTAAACTTAAGATTTCTGCATGGTGAAAAACAAACAAAAAACTTTATGAAACATCTTATGACAGGTATAACATATTTATAGGTAATAAAGTAGAGATATTTACCAAAACTTGGCGCTTGTTTATGCAAAATTGGCAAAATATATTCTACAGTAATAGGCTTCTGGAATGAAGAAAAATGAAGAAAATGTTTAAAAACATCAATCATTCCTAATTTCCTATATTTTATTAATTAAAACATTAACTTTGAAATCTGCCAATGTACAAAAATGTAAACTTCTCTAATGATAAATGAATTCATTAGCTTTCAAATTTATCAATAAATAATTTAAGCAATACTTTTGCATCTTAGGTTATTGATTAATATTTCTGAATAACACCATAGCTCTGATGTTTTGTGCAGTTCTTGTTGAATTAAATATAGCAATAATTTGGCATAGTAACAATTTTCCGACAGTATACTCTACCAAATTGTCATTATCCTAATGTTCTTTCAGAGACATACAAGTAAGGCATATGCAATGATTCATGGTACTAAACAGCTGCTGCAGCATATAGCAGAAATAGGCACAGAGAAATTGACACACAATGGATGCATGGTGATGGATAGTACACTGATGGAGTTTGATAAAAGTGCATGTTCACTGGTCTGTAACAGGCATGAGGCAGAACAAGTGACATTGTGTGGAATTTCTGATGTAATCTATCGAGTGGTTGATCCCTTGCTGAGGATTATGGAAGAAAAGGTAAGAAACATAATGATTAATTTGAATTAATTATGTATCACCTTAGTTATCATCGAAAAGAGAAGGGAACTCTTTGGAAGTTTTCCTGGTTTCTCCTCCCCTCAAGCTACCAGTCATGATATGAACTACACAATTTGTTGAAAACACTGTTAAACCCAAATAAATCAAATCAAGCTTCTATTTTAACAGAAAAGCCCATGTAAGGAGATACCCGCAATCCATCCTCATGTTGCCATGGGCTAGAAACCAAAAACCTCAAAGAATCGAGCAAAATAGTCATTTGACAAATTGGCAAAAATCTTGGGCAAATCAATTAAGGATTACTCTCAATATTCTAGTTGTTGTTTCGGTCGGGTTTAACTATTGTGAAGATATGTCGTTTTTTTTTCAAATGTGCAATAGATTCACAGATTTATGTTACTGCACCCTTATTCAAAAATTAAATTTTGCATTTGCTACACCAGCTAATGGCACAGAACAAATATGTTATCTCTCTTTGCAACTGCTTGGGACATATATTGGTGCAGATCATCTCAGTATTTCCTGTGCATGTTCATCACTAGAGCTTCGACTGTTCTTGTGCAGTCAAAATAGGTCAAACGCCACTCCGAGTCCTGTAATAAATTTAGTGTCGTGTTAAATTCAGAGTATAAATACGAACAACTTAATCCCATCATTTGTCAAACAACTCCCCTATCGAGTCCTAGCTAATGTTATCCATTGTATTTCATTATAAATTGTGCAGTTTTACAACTCAGCGTGGAATCTTAACCAACTAATATGCTGTGCCCACCTCCATAATAAAAATGACCTTTTGCGATATGACTTACATAAAATTAAGCATTGGTATTAAACCACAAAAATTCATCTAACAATTAAATACATCCATCAAACACTTGATTTTATTTTGCAGTGTAATGTGCCCCGGGAGTTGCCAGAGTTAACATTAGAGACATCTCATGAATACAGTTGGTTGGATATAGAAAAGAGCATTTTAGGTGTGCTGCATCAGTCAGCAAACTCTTTCGATGAAGTAGCAGATACCTTTAAAAAATTGAGACATATTTCCTAATCCTTAGGTAAATGTGTGAAGCATGACTATATGTCTTTGATATAAGAGAAAAAACCTTTCAGTATTAGTTTGTCTTAATTTTACACACATTTTTGAATGGGTAATTTATGTAACTGCTACATTAATATGTTCAAAGAGTTTATTGTGTTTGTTGATTTTAATAGTCAAGAATTATATGTAAAATGCAAGAGAATGAAAAAATACAAAAGCTGAGTCAAATTTTATATGAAGTAATGGCAGAGTTAAATGTTGAAAACTGAGTTTTATACTATTTCTTCATAATTCAGCTATTTGTTCCTACCTCATGTTTGAGAATGTTTTTTTTTTCATTTATTTAAATAAAGTCAAGAATACTTAATCCATATTACTATGTAACAATTTACATTTCTAGTTTTCTAACTATGTGATATTGCATTTACATGCATGTTTATTGTGATATTAAATAATTTGTTCTTAATCTGTTCATGATATTGTATTAGTATCCATTTTACGAAGCTGCATGATATATTGAATGGATGCAGGTTCTATATTTATGATTTTATGATTATGTGATATCTTATTTACATGTATGTTATTTTGCATTGTAATATGATTATATATATGAGTTATAATAGTTTGTGATATATAGATTATACAAGTAATGTGGTTTGTTTATAAAGTCAATGAAGTTAAAATATATATCTATTGGATGCAGCTATACCTTTTGGGTGTACAAATGGCAGTAGAGTGTACCATCGTTTTATTGGCTGTATCATATATTTTAAATTCAAAGATGTTTAAATTGACAAAATGGAACTATCAAATATGTGTCTTTCAGCTCTTTCTAAACATTAGAAAAGTAAAAGCTGGTCTAATGGTACTTGGCTGGATTTATTTATTTTGCCTGTAGTATTGAAACTCACAGATGCCTAGAGTGTCTGCAATTTTTCCTCCTACTATGAAAATATATGTTGCTATATATTCTTAGCTATGAGTTGAAAGCAATAATAACTAAATTTAATCAATGTGCCTTAGTCATTGCATGGCACTTATACAAGAACATTTTTTGCTAGTGGCAGTTGTGTAACAGTCATTCAGACATGTTACCAATGGTGTTATAGCTGTAACATTTTGATGGGTGAAAATTACCTTGTTAGGGAAGTTACTGACACATTTGGCTTTGCCTACAAGCTAACAAGATATGTCTTCATGCATTGAGAACAATGCAATTATATATTCAGTCAGCTGTATATTTTATTGTTTCATCATTTGTATCTGTAATTTTTAAAATATATATTGTCAAGATATACAAACATTGTTATGTTAAGTGATTGAATTATACATTTATATGATTTATTGTGTAGTCAAGGACACAGTCAATAAATAAGTATATACAAGGAAAATATGTATTAATTCTACAATTCGATTTTAATATTTTATTTCTGTTATATTTGAGTTATTTGTATTTTTTATATTATGGTATTTATTGGTATTATACTGTTTATAGTATTGTCTTATTTATTATTTTACTCTTGTATAATTTATTCATATTTGTAGCAGAACCTTGTAATTTATGATAAATAAATGACCTAATGTAATATCCTATGGTTTTACCAAAAAAAAAACAACAACAGAAAAAAAACAACTGAAAGGTGAAAGGAAAGGTCGATATCAGGGTTTTATGTCCCCCAAAATTAGAGGTGGAACAAAAGTTGGGGTTCTACAAACTTAAAGTTGTTAGAAAAAAATTTTCAGCTGATCAGCTGATCATTGCCCCAGATTCTAATTCTAATTTGGGGTTACCACTGTGTAGGAACTTACAAACAAGCAAGAATGATACTTAATCGGCAACCAATGTAGTGCTTTTCTAACTGGAGTGATGTGTGAATACTTGGTGGTGTTGGCAACAATTCTGGCAAGACTTTTCTGAACACATTGAAGTTTGTGCAGATCCAGAGCTGAGAGACCTCTGAACAGAGAGTTATAGTAATCAAGACAACTTCCGACCAGAGCATTGGCAGCCATAAGGGCAGCTTCATGTGTCAGATGTCCTTGGAGTCATTTAAGATCCCGGACATGGGCAAAACAAGCCTTGCAGACCTTCATAACATGGCAAGAGAATGAGAAATCTGAATCAAACCAGACACCAAGGTTCCTAACTGCATCTACTGGTGATATAAGATTGCCGAGTATGTTGACTGGGAAGGAGTGATTAAGTTTTCACGCTGAGACTTAGAACCAAACACAATGAATTCGGTCTTATCAGGATTTAGCTTAAGCTTATTTGTAGAGAGCCATCTCTTAACGTCTTCTAGGCAGCATGACAGTTTATCAAGGGCTGAGGCAACATTTTTATGTGTGAGATGCAATTTTAGGGTTTATTTTATCACTATTATCTTAAATTCTGCTAATTCCCCCAACTACAACAGATAAATGCAATGTCAGTAAGTGTCCATTGCAGAAGAACTTAAGTGTGTTACCTGCAAATTTTGTAGCTAAATTTTAATTTGTTTGCCAAATTCTTCGAAATCATTTTTGATTTACATTTGAAAGTGTTACCTTAATTGTTGTTAACTGCATTAAAAATAACCAAATTGCTTGAATTTTAGATTATTAAGTTAATATACATTTTCATTTTCTTTCTCTGCAAGAAAGCCAATAGAGGAAGATTGAAATTATCATAAAGTGTTTATACTTATTGGAGGCCTACTGAGTTATTTTGAATATCAAAAAAGCAAAACATTGTTTTTGTTTAATAAATAAAGCATTTAAATTCTATTTAAACTTTAGAAAAAGCTTCTAAATAATATATTGAAAATTTAAGGTCACATGTGATTAGTGTGTATTGTAAGCGTGCATGTACTGTAATGAGTATGATGAGATAATAGAAAGGAAGGACCAGTCAAATTAATGTAATTGTAAGGGAAGAAACTAAAACAAAACCTGAAACTTCTGCTTGAAATAGTTGTGACCTCATGCACTTGTACATTCAAAACTCCTGCACGGACAGGGAATGATTAGCTTTAAGGCAATGTTTGGCAGCAAGTATAGCCATTGCAACAATTTTTTTCTGTTTCGTGGACATGTAATTTTGTGGGTGCTTTACATTTCAAACCCCTGCACAGATTGGAGCTTATCAGCTTTTCATTAATATATTTTAACTACTATTACCATGACAAGCATTTGACCATTGAAATCCCTTCTATTGTTTGATGCCATCTCTTTAATTCAAATTTATAACTTAAAGTTTGAAATAGTTAGCTGCCCCACAAAATGGGGGACGATGGCAAACCCTTCTTTCCTCCATAAAGGTAAAAGGCAGACAAGTCAGAGGGAAGCTCTGGTGCACAATGCCCTACGGGTATATGACAAGCATCTTAAAACTTAAAAGATGGTCACCAAAATAATACATAAATAAGTGGTGACATCTAGCTGATAAGTAAAAGCTTCATAACAATTTACATATCTGTGTTTGTCTGTTTCCCTCTGTCTTTGGGCATAACTCAAACACTATACGTCGCATCTGGGTTATAGTTCCACACAAGGTGGGGTCTAACCATGGCTTGATTCTCCTTAAAGATGGTCTGTATCTGTGACCTAATGCCATCAATGTCTTTGTTAAGTCAGGATCAATCAGAGCAGTGATGTATGTTCTAGAGGCGCCACTAGGGGCAGCCTGTGTTACACGATCTATATCAAAACCTGGAAAAAATTTTACATGATCTATATCAATCCCTGGAAAAGATTATGACTTATGATTATGAGGTCACATTCCGAATGCGGATAGCTAAATGGGCAATTGAAATGAAACTTTATCTTAAAATAGGACAAATATGACAGAGGCCGATATCTATCACGCAAGAGAACTCCCTTAAAGTGTACCACTGAAGGGGCCAAGACAAATGAAAATCTGGTTTCAGGTCATCCTCAGCCTAATCCTTAAACGGACAGCTAAATGGGAGCAATGAAGCAAAGTTAGTCATAAATGACGACAAAGGTCCATATCTATCCAGCATGACAACACCCTGGAAAGCAAGAGGTTCAGACCAATGAAACCAGACCTACTTAGCTCTATCCATGCCATTACCCTCAGTGGACAACAAAGGTGGCAAAATTGTCAGGTTGAGAGGGGCAGTCAGGGTCTGCCTGTGGCAACCTTCTCCCTTATATGACAAAGGTCCATATCAATCTCAAATAGGGATCTCCCTACTGTGCCATCAAATCCAAACCATTGAAGTCCTAATCAGCAAGCTTCCTAAAGTGGGCAGTCTAGAAGAAGTCAGAGCTAAAAAGTATGAGACTTTCCAAGGCTCAGTGTCAATCTGTTTACTAATGGTGGGATGCAGTGTTTATAGATGTAAGCTATTCAAATTCAGTATCAAATTTGGTCCTCAGCTATAAAATTCTCAGTTAATGCCTGTTATTAGTTAATCTGAAATAAACAGTCTCATGTAGACATGAGATGAACTCAGAGTTTATTGTAGTGAGTTGCTATGGAATGGCCCTTACGTGGTCTGTATCAAACAAGCTTAAAGAACTGGCTAATGTGATAGATTTCACCAATAGGAAAAATGATAATGTTAAATATCTTCAAGTACCTAGGACAGCCTGTTCTATCATCTGTTATTGTGTTTATACAAATTCTATGAAATATCTGTAAATAAAAAAAAAATGTGAACAAAAATGTAAAACTTGTCTTCTTCCTTCATCTACAACTAGGAATAGCCCTCAATCTATATAACCTTAAAACTTGACTCTGACCTTGAGCATTTTATTGCATGCATGTAACCAGTCTTAAATAGTAGGATACACTTTTGGCTTTAGCATAACTCTGACATGGTAACCCTGGTTTGGCTGAACATTTAACGTTCAGTTTCTCAAGGTCGTAGGTCAAGTTCAGCCATAAGGTTAGAATAATGTAACTTGCTAATGTTTGGGAATATTTTATTTTACACGTTAGTAGGTTATAGTTAAAATGTAAAGTTTGCAGATACAAGGGTAAAATCTGAAAAACCACCTATCACAATACGCATGTACATATAAAGGTTCACAACTCGTGTTAAAACATAATGTCACATAAAATATAAAATACAAATAACTTCCCAACTCGTGGTAACAACTAAAATGATAAGATAATTTAAGCAACTGGTGCCATAACCCCACCTTGTACCAATTGTAATATAATTGTTTGCCTTCATAACCTCGCTGGACGTGGGGGTGGGACTGGAGGGTTATTTTCACTTTTGTGGATCACCTTGTGTGTCCTTCGATTGCAAATCCCAATATGATAGACCCTATCGTTTCAAAACTTAATGAAGCGTGAGGTGACCTGCTATTGGTGGGCGAACTACGAACCAGAACAGCAATAATAAATTCTATTAGGGGTCGACTAGAAACTGACTGGACAGGCCCCTACAACAGGCCGTGTCATACACAGTTTCTCAAGGTCGTAGGTCAAGTTCAGCCATAAGGTTAGAATAATGTAACTTGCTAATGTTTGGGAATATTTTATTTTACACGTTAGTAGGTTATAGTTAAAATGTAAAGTTTGCAGATTTTAGGGTAAAATCTGAAAAACCACCAAACGTCAACTTAATGTGAGATGTAATGACCTTGGCAAAAGTGAGGGGAATGATGGAGGGAGCCACAGAGGCGTTCTGCAAATAGTGCCATACCGCTGAGCTACGCCACAAACCGTGAGCCATAATGTGTTGTAGCTGGACATTATTGTCAAAAGCCATGGTGGCTCCAGATCTTCTGAAGGAGTGAAACCCATGTCCTCTGGTGGGAATATGGAGATGGGTGAGGACCTTTCTTAATGCATCTCTTATAGTAGCATCTATGACCAGGGTGTGAGGATAATTTTTATGAACAAATAAAGGGGCATGATGGGGCAAAGGCCTAGACTGCATGAGCTCCCCTATGGCCCTGATGGGACATAGATGAGGGTTTTCCAATTTTGGAATCTGGACAAAATGATGAGCTGATCTATCCTGTAAAGTTTTTGTCCACTTCAACAGAATGTGAGCACCTGGATGAAGGAATAACACATCTTGGCGTAGTATGTGACGGTATGGATCAAAGGCTAACTTGGAGTGGGGGGCAATGTTAGACATGCGCAGAAACGCGAAGAAAGCAGTAGGAAAGCAGCTCTAAATAAAGGAGGATCCGAAAGGATGTCACAGGCCACCAAAATAGAATGCATAATATTAATATCAAACACTCCTCGTACTGTGGGGGAATATGTAAAATTAATTTTTATACTTCTCAAATATGCCCCCACCAAGGGGCTTTCTAGAGGGGCTGTGTCCCAGTGATAAGTGTTTGCCACAGATCTCAAAGATGACATATAGTTCAACATAACCTTATAAGAAATTCGATTGGTGAACAAGTATTCCAAAAAAGTTATGACAGAATGAACTGTGAATTCAACTGGTCCATGAACAATACAAATGCCAGGTAAGTGGAGAAATGAACTCTATGTGAGGCCCTGGTGGATGGTCTATATGCTGCTTTTATTCTGTAAATGGCTGCCACTGCCAAAGCATTTGAAGGTGCCCCCAGGTTTCGATCTACAATTATATGTGCAAAGTCAAGTCAAAATAAGACTGGAAAATGGGTTCCCAGTAATAATTTTTAAGTAGGTTCAGAAGTATATTCTCGTCCACCATTCTAGTAGAATGTATGCAAGATAAAGTATATGCAATCCTATTGTCCTTGCCTGCAATGTGTTCAATGACTAAGGTAATGTCATATACTGCAGTTTGGAGCCAAATATTTCTTATGCAAAGTGCAAGGAAAGGGTCCCTCGTCTTGCCAGTTTTGACCACCTGGACAACACTGTGGTTGTCACAAAAAATTTTGATACTAGAATGACACCATTCTCGACCCCAAACCCTCAAAGCCAACAGGACATTAAACATCTCCAGGTGTACTATGGTTAGAACGAAGCCTGGTATCTCCCTAGTTGGTGTTGCATATACACGATCTCTCCACACCGCCCCCATACCTGTGAGAGATGTATCTAGGAATAATGACTGCGTTTCATCGACTGCATTCTTTCTAATGAAGGTAATGCCATTGAACGAGGGCAGAAACTGAATAAACCAGTCTGTGTCTGCATGTAAATCTCTGTTTAAATAAATTTTTTGTTTGTGACTCGCTCCCCTAAACGTGGCCAAAATCCTATTAACAAATATTCGAGCCGGTTTGACTGTTTTCTGTATATATAACAGTTTTCCAATTAACACTTGCAATTTATTTTTAGACAGGTATTTCTGCCCCCTGACCTTAACACACTCTGCATAAATATCCTTCATAATATTAATCATCAATGTAGCAGTGAAGGCTACAAAAATCCCTCATTAAATAAGCTATGGAATCCGATAATAACTGGAATGAAGCTGTCCCGAAGATCCAGCCGAACGCTACCGACTTATCCAGATAAAACTTACCCTCCCATTTAATTCCTAACTTAAGGGCATCAACAGGGTCTACAGGTAGATTTCTGAAAGCTCGGGCCACATCCACTTTAAACATGACTGGGTCTTCCCCTGTATTCACAATATCCCTAACAATATCATCAATGGAAGGCAACTTAAGTGTCAATCGAGTACCGTCGAATACTCCTTTAGTTACCTGGTCATTCAATGCCTTACCCTGGGGAAAAGAGAGGTCCATGATGACCCTTCTGCTATCCCCATCCTTTGGGCGTGACATTAAAGGTGAGCAGTGAAATTCCTTGGAGTTTACACTATCAACAGGGCCCAGCATGGCCCCCAAGCTAATTTCTTTGGATAAATATTTTTGTATATCTTGTGGATACTGTCGGGCCGAAAAATGATTGGATACCTCTTGATTGTGCAAACTATCTGGAGATATCAGCGACAGAGGGAAACCAAATGTTAAATACTGGAGTAGCCTATCATCTGGATAACCCTGTAATTCACGCTCCCAAGCTGGGATGTTTAAACCTGATGTCAAAGGAATTCGTGCCATGCAATAGTTAGGTAAGCCTGTATTCTTTATGATATTCGCTACTTGTAAACATTTATCTATCGAATCTATGGTTACAGGCAGTCTATCTGGACCTACAAATCAAAAATCTGTATTTTCCATTGCCAAATAGCCCACCTTCTTGGTTGGAATGTTATAATCTGACAGATCGTAATTAGTACATGCTTCCACTCGAACGCGACCACTAGTACGAGTTCCTACCTTTTCCTTAACTCTAGCATTAGTCAATGGTTGTGACTCAATCTTTTTGCTTTCATCATCGCCTTCTATTATGATCTTTTCTACCTGTCGTGCGATGCAGTCATCAATTACATACTGCATATATTTCTCATACAAGCAACCATGGCGTTCCCAAGCCATTCTTTATTTTTTGTATTCCCAATAAGTATTCTTTGCCTCCTGTTTCGCCTGATTTGTAATGTATTGCAATTTTGAATTATCCTGAATCAACAGACAACCCCTTTTCACAACTTCCATATACTGATCAATATCCCTATCCATCGGTTTAAACTTATGTCCCCCCTTTCTTGAGTACACCAGAAAAACCCCTGGAGGTCAGATCCCTGCTCCCCTTTCATGTGTTATGCCCACTGATTGCGTTCGCCATGGTTGCTCACAATATTAAACAAAACTTACGCTATGCTTTCTGAGTTCTTCACTTGTCTACCCATCACATTTATTTCTTCATACCCCAAGCCCTCCATGGAGATGGCAGCGAAGAACCACTTCAATTTGCCCAAGAGATTGTAAACCCCAAATTTTTTTAACTCTGGTGCTCGACTATCACTGCTGCCACCCCCTGGAAGGCCTCAAACTGTATATCATGCTGCAAATAATTAGCATTGTTCATATTCTCATAATATATATCTTCACAACCATTATTGTAACTACGACTGTCATTTTTACTATGCTGATCATTGACCAGATCAGCTCTACTTCTATCAACACAATGTAACTGTTTATTACTTTTATATTTATATATCTTAATGTTATTGTCCATAATTTTATTTACACCGTCCTGTTTTGTCCTTGCAGGTTGTCCAGGTGATCCTGCTGGCTCCTACCTTGCTGAAACTGGCTTGACTTCTTGTGACCTATGATTCACACGAAAACTACATTTAAATTCTGGGTGTGGTGAGCTACGTCCTTGCTTGAAGCACAGCGAACAGACGTGTCTGTAAACACCGTGGTTACCTTCATTACTACACGAGCCTTCATTGTAGAATTTACAAACACGAGTCTTCTGTACCAAGGATGACACATTCTGGCTATTGATGACTGCTATTTGGGAAGAACTGACACGGTTCAATGCCCATTGTGTAGTATCATGCCATTGAAAACTACCTTCCTCGACTTCTGTCATGGAGACAGCCCAGGCTGCCCTCACAGCTGGCCACGGAAGTGCTACGGAATCCCTCAGAGCCAGCACAAATTCATCTCATGAGATTCATCTCATCACATGCAGGTTTCTTACTATTTAAAGAAGACACAAACCCTCATTGGGCCACCTCACCTCAGGTTTTCCCACTGGCATATCTGTGGTATTGTATCTACCTGATTTCTTTCTATGCAGAAAGCCCTTACCTTGCAGAACATCATGGTGTGACTGGGCTTCAAGCTGTGTTAAAAGGTCAGAAACCGTGGACGCCACGTGAGGCATTGCCCTCAATCTTTCCAAGCTGGGGACAACCGCGTCTTTGTCGTAGCCCTGTCACTCCCCCTGATCTGCCACTGGCCTATTATTCCCAGGATTACAACTGTCCTGTAACTGTGGGTGCATTAAAGTCGATGCTGAGATTTCTTCCCTGGCTGGCCATTTATATGAGTTCATCAGGTTAGTGTGAGGGGTGAGATCTGCTTCTGCTTGCCAGGCGACCTAACCTTGCTTTGTGGCAGTCTGAAGGTCACATTGTCCCTAGATCCCGAATGAGGTGATGATACTGGGGTGGAGCTGATGGTATTATTTTGTTCCAGTCTTTCCAACCGCTTCATGACTTCCGAATTTGACTGCTCTAGTCGGGCCAAAACGCTCAATACTGTGTGATCTACTGAAGACGAAGTTGATGCTACGGTATGTGGCGGACCTGCCATGGAAGCCAACATAGAATGACTTTCTTTCTTTTCTTTCATTGAGATACGAACCGTCTTTATTGTTCACCAAGTCCTTGCCCTTGTCCTTCTTGGCGACACCATTCCTCTTATTCTTGCCAGATACTGGGGTCACCTTCTTCTTCTTGGTCGTAGTTAGCGGAGATTTTTTACTAGAGGCAGGCATACTGCTAACTTAATGTTGACTAAAACCACTAAAATGATAAAATATAACAATGTTTTCATTTGTTCAATGTTTATTTTCACCAATGTGGATCACTTTGTGTGTCCTTCGATTGCAAATCCCAATATGATAGACCCTATTGTTTCAAAACTTAATGAAGCGTGAGGTGACCTGCTATTGGTGGGCGAACTACGAACCAGAACAGCAATAATAAATTCTATTAGGGTCGACTAGAAACTGACAGGCCCCTACAACAGGCCGTGTCGTACACATGTATAGAGATCTTTTGGACTTTGGGTCCTTTTAAGTCCAGTCCAAAAATCAAAGCATTTTGGCAATTAATACAATTAATCTAGGCTCCCAAACACCAGAACATATATTCCAGTTAAAAATATAAATCTAAACTTTCCACAACCATATCTCACATCTGTATAAATCCTAAGCACTAACAACAGATATTTGTGACAAAAAGCAACTGACAAAATATGTTTGAATAAAAAAGATTACTACAAAAGTGAAAAGCAGATCTCAAATATATTCAATTTACCCAGATCATTGGCTCTCCCAACCATATTCACGGCCATATTCTAGAACTTTTATGCGTCATGGATACCTTTTCAGAGGCAGTTTGCTCGATATACCCATCAAGGTGCACTGGAATTTCAGGCAGGCAGTTTGACTTAATCAAACTTCCTCAGACAACAGCAGGTTACTCAGTCACCAGTATTTTAACACATGTTTAGACCCCATCTTCTGTGGTTAGACCCCACCTTGTGTGGAACTATAACCCAGATGTGACGTATAGTGTTTGAGTTATGCCCAAGGACATAGCTTCCCTCTGACTTGTCTGCCTTTTACCTTTTTGGAGAAAAGAAGGGTATGCTATTGCTCCCCTTTTTGTGGGGCAGCAAACTATTTGAAACTTTAAATGCTCTCCGACCATCTTGCCATCATCTTCTCAGTCGATATACTTGCCTTCTCAGTCAAGGCAAACTGCAATTTCAGGCAGGTTAACACAGATTCACAGGATAAATATTAATGATTTTAGAGAGGACATCCTGAATTCTGACTGAATTGCTGAAAACAATGGTAATTTCAAGGCTCTGTGGAACACCTTCAAAAAACGCTGCATAAATCCTCGACCACTATTTTTACAGATCGTGTCAGTTCTAAAGATCTAGCCAATTCCTTTTGGTATTTTTTCAGTAACAAAATTAAGAAAATCAGAACCAAGAAAATCAAACTAGAGACATTTGTTCCAGTTTCTATCAGCAGATCAAGCATTTGACAACAGTGCCCTATCTTCTTTTGAGCCTGTATCTGAGGATGACATTCTCAAAATTCGAAAATGCTCTCATACCAAATCATGTGATTTAGATCCATATCATAACTTACTTGCTCAAAGAAGGGAGTTTCTCAAACTGTTTCAAAATTGCATATGTTACCCACCTTCTCAAGAAGCCTAGTCTAGATAGAAATCTCCTAAACACTATAAACCAGTGTCAAACCATATATATATTCATATCTAAATTGATTGAAAAAGCTGTGGCTAATCAGTTAAATAGTTACATTAATAAAGAGGGGCTCTCCAAGTTTAACCAATCAGCCTACAAGAGATTGCATTCTACAGAAACGGCACTCCTTAAAATTCAAAATGACATAGCTGCTTCCATGGACTAAGATAAGGCTGTTGCTCTAACATTGTTGGACCTCTCAGCAGCATTTGATACTATTGACCACATCATTCTTTTTAACTGCCTCAGGGATTGGTTTGGTGTGGATGTCACTGTGCTGATGTGAATCAAATCTTAACTCACAAACCGCAGACAGAAGGTTAAATTGGGCAATAGCTTCTCAGATGCCTTGTAACTCCCTTATGGGGTTCCCCAAGGTTCTGTCCTGGGTCGACTGCTTTTTACTCTTTATACTACCCCCCCCCCCCCCCTCAGCCATGGTGTCAGACTGAAACTTAATTCAGAGAAAACAAAATTGACCGTCATTGGTAATAGACAGGCCAGGGAGTCCCTTATGCAAAAATTTCTCACCTAGTCTCTTGGAAATTCTATCTTCCCTACAAATGAAGTTAAGAATTTAGGTGTTACTTTTGGATCTGGAAACACCTTTGTAAGTCATATAACCAAGGTTGGTCTTGCCTGCTTCTATCATCTCAAAGATTTCAGACGCATTCATAAATTCCTCAGTGTGGCAAACTCAATGATCAATAGTAGAATTGACTACTGCAATTCCCTACTTTATGGTGTGAATAAATATAACGTGACTAAACTCCAAAAGATTCAAAATGCCCTTTGTAGAATTGTTTTCAGACTTGATAAAACAAGGCATGTTACTTCCTATCTGCAAACAACTACCTTGGCTCCCCATTTCATACCATATCCTGTGCAAATATAAACTTTTTACATTCAAGGCTATCAAATTCTCACAGCCCACATGCTTATCATCCTTAATCAAAACCAGTAGCCTTACTCAGGGAAATTGGCTTTCTCTTTCTTCAGTTTGTCCCAAGAAGATCATTAGTAGGCAATGTTTTGCAATGGCTTCTCCCACTGAATGGAACAGACTCCACAGTCAGTCCGATCATAGAACACAATAATAGGGTTTCAAAGCCAGTTAAAAACCTACTTGTTTAGACTTGCTTTCCCTCCACTACAGTATATCTCCCCTTGCGGGCACTAGATTTGGATTATTACCCGGCATATCACTTGACCTTCCCTTTTCTTTGCCTCAAGTGTATTAGAGGATGAAGCGTCAATTTTGCACTATATAAAAGTTTCTATTCTATTCTAAATTCAATGCTTTTGATAATTGTTCTAGTGTTAGAACTTGTTTAGAAATAAACAGTACACACAATAATAAAATATACAATATTACTGAACAGGTAGGTTGTGTATCTAAAACTTAAAATATTAAATATAATGTTTGGGGGGGGGGGGGGGGGGGGGGGGTCGAGGAAATGTCCCGTTTTCAAATTTGGCGAAAATTTGGGTTAAAATGATCTGGGCTAGAAAACAATTGGCAAAAATAACTATATTCTGTACAAATATATTTTTATTGTTATTTTTTATTAGATATTCCAAAACAGCTTTTGTCATATTCGTTTGGAATCCAAAACAACTATTCACTTGTTCTTTTCATACTGAAAGTATGCAGTGTCTTTGAACATTATAATCCATTCAGTGTCAGTGATAAGTTGCATTTTTATTTCTTCAGCACTGTTCACCAGATGTTCAGAACTGGATGAGAGTAAATAATATCGAATTGAACTCATGCTGTTTGGCTCAACAACTACGACCCAACAGATGAAAGTTTCTGTGCTGTTTCCAATCAGTTATTTGGTAAGTAAAAAATAGACTCATATTTGGGAAGTAAAATCAGCATATGTTAGTGAGATGATCATAAAATGACAATTTGGGGCTTTTTGAAACAGAAGATAATTCTCTACTTCTGAAAAAAAACCCTTTGATTTTTATATAGTAATTATATGTAATTAAAGAGTATTAAAATTTTGTACGAGTGTGTGCTTGACTGAGTTAAAAGGAAAGATATAAAGAGAAAAATCCATCCAAAACAAATGTCCTTATGTGTGTGTGAAAGAGCAAAAGCTTAGTAATAATTTCCAGGATGACTTCAATTTATTTACCCTGCCGATACCATCTCTTATTAAAGGTGTATTCACCGATTTCAATACACCTTGTATTGTAAACAATGGGACTATGATGAAATATAGGTCTTATTTTACTGATGCAAAAATTTATTTCAAAAGCTGTTTTGAAACTTTTTGGGTGAAAATCGGGAAACAACTTGTGGGTATTCTGGAAAATGTATGTCTTCAACTTCTATTGTCTTTAGTTGAAATCTTGATATTAAAGTGTGTCTTTAATCAAGTGTAGGGTTAGTCTCACTTGAGATTTTTTTTGGAAACTTCCCATTTTCGTAGAAGATAAATGTTAGAATAAGAAACATTTCCGGGGAAAAAGATAGTTTTTTTTAAATTCCCCAGAATTCTTAGTTATTCTAAATTTATTGATGATTAATTGGATAGAATAGCTATGTAGAAATGGGAATCCATAAAGAAAATTCACAAGAATGTAGATTTTATACTGAAGAATAAAGACTAAGTAAATGGTAAATATACCTTTACAGCCATTTTGGACTTTTTGAAATTCTCTTTTCTCTTATTATTCTTTGAAAATAAATTAAATCAATTTAAAACTGGTCAATAATCATGCATGAGATACAAGAAACTTGAGGCATGTGGTATAAAAGGCAAATCTCTTTGATGTTCTTTGAGATGAAAGACTGACAAAGTATGATAGTAATGAGAATAACCTGTAAAGATATTTGGCATGAATAACATGGTACTCACTAATTATCTACAAACAGGGGTAAATGAAAGTATCATAAAGGCAAAATGGAGTAAATGTCTGTTTGAGCACATCTGGCATGAAAGCAAATCCATTTTCAACAGATCACAACACACATGTATGTATAAAAAGTACATCAGTATAACAAGGTCTGCATGAATTCCAAATCCCAATTCATTAAAACAAATTCAAGAAAATCATCACAATCCAGAAAAAATTGTGGTGAATCCACAGTGATGTAGTAAACATACTACCAATTAAATTGTTAACATCTACAATCACACACAGCCTTTAGCTAACAGATTAGTTGAATTTTTTAAAACTTTTCCTGTATCCCATTTTCCAAGACACATCAGTCCTGATCTTCTGCCTCCTACTTTTTTCCACTTCTTTCTAGTACCACTGAGGACCAGGTTCCCCAAATCATTGCAAATTCCCCAAGCAAGTCATGTTCTCTGACCTGTGACTCACTTTCCTTGTCTTAGATTATCTAGCTATCCTAATTACCCCTATCACTTCAATAGTACATGTATCAAGATGAACGAGATAACTGTCCAGTGTTTTAAAACATGACCACATCACTAAACTGCTTGAAAAAGCAACTATCAATAAAGAATTATTAAAAAATTACAGGTCCATTTCCAGCCTGAGCTCCATTTCAAAGATTCTTGAAACAGTTCGAGCATCTTGACTTCAAGTCAGTCTCTATCAAGCTGATCTGATGACCAGTTTTCAAACTGCTTACTGAAAACCCCACTCTACTGAAAGTCTCTCCTTAAAATGCAAAACAATCTCCTCCTCAAAAATAGCTGAACGTTCTGATAAGGTTCTTACTCTCCTTGATCTTTCTGCTGCCTTTGATACTATTGACCATGCCATTCTGCTTGGCAAGTTGCATATATACTGTGGTATCAGTGATCTAGCACTTGACCGGTTCAAGTCATTGCTGTCGCACAGAACACAGTCAATCAAAGTAGGTTATACTATGTCACATCCTTTGGAGTTGAAATTTGGTATCCTCCCGGAACCTGTTTTGGGCCCAGCACTTTTTGGTTTGTACACAAATCCACTTAATTCTATTATGCAGTCTTATATTAGCATTAATCAACAACTTTTATGTCGATGACACCCAACTGTACATAATGCTATCACCAATAAATTATTCTACGTCCATGCAAACTACTAAAGATTAACTCAATGAAATTCAAAATTTCACATTCTCCACTAAACTGAAACGAAATCCTGACATAACAGAATTTATTTAATAGGCTCAAGATCATGAACAACTCACCCCTCTATTTCTAACTAATATTCTTGGGAACAGGTGGGACCCTCCTCAAATATCATTCAACTCCAATATGACCCTCTCTGATCCTGTGTCTCAAACAAAGTCAAAGTCGTGGCTTTGAAATCCTGTTCAACAACCAGGGTCATATTGGGACAAGTCTCCGCTTTATCACCAGGAGACGAACCCACGCAGAGGTGACAGCCTGTGATTACATTTTCAATCCTTGAAAAGCAGTGTTCAAGGTTAACTATTTTGTTTTTAGATAGTAAAACACGTCAATAAAAGATATGAGAAGATTTTCTGCTCACAAGATGATCTTACTATCACAAGATTATGTTGAGTGAACAAAATAATTTTCTTGCGATAATGAGGTTATATCATCTTGTGAACATAAAATTATATTGTGTCCAAGACAAAATCTAGCGACAACAAGATTATTTTGTGAAGACAAGATTATCTTGTGATCATGAAATGCACTCACTTTAGAACAAGAATTATACTGATGCATAAATCTTGTGTAAAAGTGAATTACAAATCAAATCCAAAACATGACAGCTGTTGGAATTTTTATTTAGGTAAACATTTCATTTATTTATAGCTAGGCTTGTATACCACTTAAAAACACTATTATAATGTTAAGCAGACTCACTCAATATTGTATTTCTACTTTACTATTTTACTATTAAACAGAAAAACTCACTCATTATTCTATTTCTACTTTTACAGTTTTACAATTAAACAGACAGACCCACTCATTATTCTATTCCTACTTTACTATTTTACAATTAAAAAGACAGATTCACTCATTATTCTATTTCTACTTTACTAGTTTTACAATTAAACAGACAGACTCGATCATTATTCTATTTCTACTTTACCATTTTACAATTAAACAGACAGACTCACTCAATATTCTATTTTTACTTTCTTTTTGTTCCGTATGTTTTCCAAAACATTGCAGGCCTCTAAGATTGTTACTATATTCTAAGAAAAGAAAGAAATCACCCATAAAGCACAGAACTCCCCCAGGTTACATTTTCAAATAATCCTGATCTTTTTGTATCCATAATATGATCCTAATCTGTCCCAAAGTGTAATCAATTCCTCCACTGGCCAGGTTCAACCTACTCATAAAGCTCCGTTCATTACCTTTGTATTATTGCAAAATCAGACAAACAAACAGGCAAGTGAACGCAGCCTAAAACATGACCTCCTACTGGGGAATGAACTTTATCCTCAATTCTATGGATATGGATCATAAAGTCATTTTTGTGAGCCATTAAGAGGTGTTCTGTATCTCCTTGCAGTAATAGTCATAAAATCCCCAAATCAAACTTGTACCATAAGGGTGATTCTTATTTTGTCAGAGGACTTTTTAGATATCCTTTGGTTTCAGTATCTTTAACGTTTCATGTGGGGAAATACTGCTTAGCTGCCCCTCCACCCACAAACTATATTTTACAACAGATGTTATTACCCAAATTTTATGTCTTTGATAACACCTGACCGATAAAAATCTCTTCGAGTGATTTTAGGTTTGTTCCTCTGTGGGAAGCACAGTCTATGTGTATTCTGCACGAGTTGAAAGTGAGACAACCCCTCCCCAAAACATTAATAACTTGGATATAATCTTTAATAGTTGTAAAAACAAATTTACTGGTGTTTCAGTTCACGGTACAGTTGAGGTGCACCCACAGACCAAGTCCTTTGATCTAGGCATGTTAAAGAACCAATGGCATTAAGTGACTTCCTCAATGACTCCTGATACAATCTCTCTCTGAACTGGATTATTTAATCCTCGATACAAGAAGATTTTACATTGCTGAACGCTAGAAAGAAACTGCACATGATTGTGTAAATATCACAGATTCTATACAAGTATACAGTAGTATTAAATTGTCAACAAGTTTCAGAATTGATATCTTTGATGGAGAAAAATACCCTAAAATATGGAACAAGGGTGAAAATTGCCATAAAATTTATGAATAAATAGTGAGTAATTTGGTAATCTTCTTGAGTACCTGTTTCAGCTTTGTTTACAATACTTTTTTTTTAATATTCTCAAGTCTTAGTTTCCATTTTGTAGTATATATACAACTTGTCCCTAACCCAAATTTTAAGTCAAAACATTTAACATACCAGTGAATGATGGGTAGGTGTTTTAAGAATTATAATTACAGAATATCAGATGTTTAAGGGGACTTTATCAGGATTTATGGCACTTTGGGTATTTTGAAAAAAAAAGCTTGGGGGAGATATCTAGTTCTATCCTGATATAACCCTCCCAGTCATGTTATATTTTGTTCCCCAAATTACTGTAGTTTGAAATTTAGACTTTGAAATTTCAAGGATATTCCTTTAAATTTGAAAGAAAGCAAAGGACCTACCCTGAAATGAAGGAAATGTTCCCTAAGGAATGTTTAACAATTTTTCCCTCTCCTTAAGTTTCAAGGAACACTTTTGGTGTGGAGAGCAAAAGAAGGCTTTGTGTAAACTTCAGTTTAAGATGGCCTTCACAAAGGAAGCAAATTCACATTGCTTTACTTAAGGAGGTCCTTACCAAAGGAGGCTTTGTGAAACCAGACACAGATGCCAAACCTGGAAACTGCTTAGTCCCTTTATTGAAAGAGAAACTTGTTGATCCCTCGATTACTGAGGCCCACCGGGCATCAAACCAATTGTTCAATAACATCATTATTCCATCCTTTGCAGATTCCAGCTGTCTTTTCTGCTTTCTATTGGCCACAGTGCTCATAGTCACCATAGCAACACCAATCAGAGCCAAAAGAGGTCATTGTAGATTGAGTCGCAGTCGCAGAATGGGCCTCAACATACAGGTGTTTGATGCCACCATCCGTATTTCCAGGATGTTCGAGAACTATGTAAGTATGAATATACATTTACTTTAGCATGCTGCTGTGCATACTTGACAAATGATGGAATTTATGATATGGGATAGTAAAAAAATTGTTTTTCATGACATTCTAAAAAAAAATGTATTTACCTTTCAAATGAAAAGGAGTGGTTGAGAACCCACAAAACCTTCAGTGGTTGGGTATGCCATTTATTTTAACTAGAGTGGCTAAGATCTTATCAAATGACTCTATATAAATATAGGTATAGCAAGACTATAATAGGTTTGTGACTTTTAATGGCCATCCAGTCTAATAAAGATACTCCATAAAGGTTCCAATTTGAAAAAAAAACTGTATGTTGGCTATTTAAAAATATGTAATGTGTATATCATTTTGAAGATTTTAAAGGGTGAATGTGATTATTTGTCTTACTGTGTCCAAGTTAATTTGTATATTTGCTGTTAGATTATTGTGTCTTTATTCTGTCAGTATCTTTAGAGTATCTTTATATTTTCTGTGTCCGGCAGTGAGCATTATCCTCTCCAATCTTTATTATCTTCTATAGCAAAACTGTAGCTAGAGGTTTATGGTTTCATAGGGTATAGCATTCAAAATAACATTTGACATATTGTCTCTGTTTTAATAATATATAAAATTGGATAAACTCCCATGTAGTTATGTTTTGTAAACATATTTCTGCTTCTTATAGAAAAGATGTTTAGACATTTAAAGTCTTTCAGTAAATGAATCAAAGATTTCAATCCAAAAAGCTTGGTAAAATAAACAGAATCTAAGTTATTAAAGAGAGCCATGTCAGATTTTTGACCCTGTCAATCTCTTGTATTCTGTAAGGTGAAACCTGTGGTTACTTAACTGCAAACAAAAATGGTATTGTTAAATAATGTAAAGTAAACTTCTTGTTGTTATAATTTTAGTGCAAACCGTGGTTCGTGCACATGTCATCCACTACACAAATCTACCGGCTAGTCTGTAGTTATGCTTTTAATATGAAAAAGCCTGTTTTTTGTTTATGGAGGGCCAAAAACAGCCTTGCATTTCTCAAACTTGGAAAATTATTGCTCACTTCTGGGGTTTTGGGTTCAAATCCCTCTAATACCAACATGACGGTCGGTCCTAAGTTCACCAATCTTAAACCGGACGTAAAAATCCAACTTGGATTTTGGTTTTTCATATTGTCGGAACTGAGACTTGGAGTTATTGTTATTGACATAATCATACAAGAATGTAATGTATTTATAAAATAGGGGAATACAAGTGTTTGATAAGAGATATCACCGGTGTAACAGCATATGATCAGTTCCCTCCACAACTATCCCCTCTCGTTTATATAATGTTACCTGCTTGGCTTTATTTATTCATTTCATTTGGATGGGGAGAGGTCAGTGTAACAATATTTTATAAATTAAACATGTGTTTTGGCTTATGTACATTATTGGACAAATTAAATGTATATGTTTATTATAAAATTGGAAAATTTCAAGCATTGCATGCTACCTTTTTCACTAAAAATTAATTAACACTTCCACAAGATCCTGTGGCTACCATGTATTAAATGGTGAACACAGGTGAACATAGGTGGGATGAAAATCTGTTGGGGAAGAGGGGGGAGTCAGAATATGGGGGTCAAAATCTAGAGGGGTCCTTATTTTCTACTAGACCGGCATAACAAACACATATCTGATCTACAATACAGCCATACGTCCCAAAACCACAATGCATAACTGATAAGTCAGGGATGATCCCAGCTCTTAAATGACTGATCCTTATCTCAATAAGTATAGAACTCTAAATGGATTAATGAATCTCTAACTGGAACATAGAAATTATTTCTAAAAGTCAAAACTCAACACCAGTATGAATATAGAAAAAGACATTTTGCTATTTAATGGATGTTTCTATTTTCGGTGTAAGTGACGCATTTAATTTACTAGTAATGTGATATCTCTATGTGCAATTGATTCATGAATGGCAATGTTCCCTGCTGGAATGTGGCAGTAGAAAGTGGAATGTAAAATTGCTATATGGGCTTGGCTTATGTAAGTATGTGTGGATTCTTTTTGATTTAAACATATACATGGACAACAGAGCTAGCTATAATTAGACGTGAGATGAAAAGCAGCTAGTTATACTTTTTTATGGGCGATAATACAGCTCTACACGAAACCATTCTAAAAAAATTTAAATGAGTTCTATAAGTTACAGCTTAAATACCGGTAGTACAGTAAGCTTATTTACTTTAAGAAAAACTTATTATGCACTGATTGTTATCATTGGACTACAGAGGACCTCAGATTGAGATGAAATGTAATACAAAATACCAAGCAGAAGGGTATATTTGACAAAGGGGAAAAATAATACCTATACTTTTACCAAGAATATAAAAGTTGAGACAGAATTTGTGAATTTACTGCTTAGGTTAATAGTTCAGCAGAATTGGGAAATAAATTATGTATTCACAATTATAACCTTTGCCAAGGGGGGTGGGGGGGGGGGGGAGGTTATGTTTTTAGGTGCAATCATTTGTCTGTTTGTCTGTTTCTTATTACTCCAATACTAACAAGATGCATCTCTATGAATTTTGCTATGTGGATAAAGCCTGACCAAAGGAAGAAGTGATTGATTTTTTTGTAAAAGATCCTGATCATACATCGGTTTCAAAAATCCCTGAATTTTCAACAGTCCAATTTTCAATATTTGGGCTTTGTGGTTGACTTTGTCATGCTGTCTGATTGTGAGGGTTAAATAAATAAGGCCGAAAGGGGTTTAGTTCTACTAGCGTGAGCCGCATAGCCATCAGAGACATGAGTAGTGCACCAAAGCGGTCACCCATCCCAGTACTAACGTAGCCTATTGCCACTTAACTTCAGTGAAGAGACAGATACTCATCACACTGCACCACAATTCATGAAAGTCCAGAGACAAAAAAGAGTGATCCCTAGAAGAGCTAGCCTCGCTAGAGCTCGCACTTAAAAACTAGTACAGTTGCAGTATAGACCTACTTGGATGCTTTGATGGAGATCAGGGTTGGTATTCACAAAAGGGATCAAGCTCAAGGTGAGCCAAAAATCAGCTCAAGTTTACAGCTGTTTATACTAAACTTGAGCAGATTTTTGAATCAACTTGATCTTGATCCCTTTTGTGAATACGGCACTCTAGGAATGGTTTCTAGTTTTGTCTAATATGGTGTTGATTTTTATTGCAAGAATATAAATTAACACAAGCCAAGCCTATAAATCTATTTTACTAACAACAAAACTCCAAATATGGTGGACTTTTGTAATGGGTGATAATACAATTTCTACGTGAAATTGGCGCCTAAAATGTGCACATGAACAAGTGACGTATAGCTTACAAAATCTTGCATATATATCTAGGAACATGATTGGTTAAAGAGTGTAATTGCTATTTACGTCATGTGTGTGCCAGACGAATGTGATGGTTAACTATGCCAAGTAATATGTAAATAGATAAATAAAACAGAATGAGGCTGACTGTATGATGTTTACTAATGTTTTAGTGTGTTGAAAAGAAAGAGCTGTTTATGCCCACTGATGAAACAAGAATTCAAGAGGAGTGTTCATCTTATGCCCAGTCCAAACTACAGGAATTGGATCTGCCTCCAGTGGACACTTCAGACATGGTAAGTCAAAGACATAGCAATCTAGTTTGACTGTGCATCCTGTGTGCCCCCCCCCCCCCCCCCCCACCCCAAAAAAAAAAAAAATACTTGGCACATATGCAAGGAGGGCTAATTCCGCATTCGATTTGAAAAACGAAGCATATAACCTTGACAAAAGTTAAGATGAAGTAATCTGTTATTAAATATACAAGTTTTGTTCTTGATGCACATATTGTTAATATTATAAGTAATTTCTTATGGTTTATTTACAATGAAATTGTGAAGGTAATGTGGTTTCCAATTGTCAGAGTTCCATATGCACCTTTATCTATGTGGGGATCACAACTTGTGGCTTATGATCCTTTGCTGATCATCCCAAATCTCAAGGACCAGTTTCACAAAGGGTCTTAGACTTCGTCTACCTTGGGCTAAGTCAAGCATTATATCTGGGGCCGATTACACAAAGGGACTTAAGTCCAGATTTAGACTTAAATCTAAGACTTTCTTCTTAAATTTTGTCAAAAGAATGTTAAGTCTGTGGTCTTAGACTTAGCAGATTTCACAAAGCAGCTGAGTCCATGAAATTGCTAAGTCAGTGGACTTAACTTTAGGTCTGGAAGATAGTGGGCTTAAATTTTGTAAAGGGGACTTAAATATGGCCGCCAAAAACTTTTCTCCACTTCAAAATTTGAAATGGCTGTAAATAAATTTGTAATTATACAGAACACCTCACTAAAGTAGTGTTTGGGAAGTTTATATGTGGTAACAAGGTTTTCAATTTCAAAACAGCACTTATCCTTAGATAAAATACATCAAATGAAGAATATGTTGCACCAATATTATATTTTGAATAGATACAAAAGGTCACATGACACAGAAAACCACTGTGGTTATTTGATAAGCTTGGACTTAGCTTAGTCACCTTTGTGAAATCCATTTTAAGTCCCAAACCTAGCTAAGACCAAAGTCTTAGATTTAAGTCCCTGACTTAGCCAATAAAGGGACTTAGTTTAAGTCTTTTAGTGAAATCAGCCCCTTGTTATTTTGTCTCAGCTAAGTCTTGGACTAAAATGGATATTGAGTTCATATAGCCACTGTGGTTATCGGTGTCATGAGATAAGTATGTGCCAAGTATGTACAATGGTCAAAATATACCACCAGTGACATATATCTTTTGTTTGGCACATTTTATCTTATCAAAATGCTCTTTTGCAATGGAAAGCCTTCTAAACACATAAAACATTCAAAAACTACTTAAGGTGTTCTGTTTTCTGAAACTTTATTTTCCATTTCAAATTTTGTATGGTGAAAGGAATCTCAGCTGAGCAAGTTTTGAGTCTGGACCAATCAAAACTGGGGCCGATTTCACGAATGGACTTAAGCCTGGTTTTGGGCTTAAGTTTAAGACTTTGGTCTTAAATTCTGTCAAAAATGTGGGCTTAGACTTGGTGGATTTCACAAAGGGGCTAAGTCCATGGATTTGCTAAGTCAGTGGACTTAGATTTAAGTCTGGTTAGTAGTGGGCTTAAATTTTGTAAAGAAGACTTAAATATGGCCGCCATAAACTTTTCTCCACTTCAAAATTTGAAATGGCTGTAAATAAAGTATAATTACACAGAACACCTCATTAAAGTGGTCTTCTGGAAGTTTATATGTGGCAACAAGGTTTTCCATTTTAGAACAACACTTATCCTTTGATAAAATACATCAAATGAAGGATATATGGCACCAATATTATATTTTGAATAGATACAAAAGGTCACATGACACAGAAAACCACTGTGGTTATTTGATAAGCTTGGACTTAGCTAAGTCACCTTTGTGAAATCCATTTTTGGAGCTAAGACCAAAGTCTTAGATTTAAGTCCTAGACTTAGCCAATAAAGGGACTTAGTTTAAGTCCTTTAGTGAAATCGGCCCCAGATGTAACATTTTGTTGAGATTAGTGGAAAGTATACACATTTATATTTTACCACTCTACCATATATACTCACATTTTAGAATATTTTCAATCAAGCAAAACGTTGTCTTTTTACTATAATTTGTACTGACATTCAAAAGAACTGATTATAACAGCAAAACAAGCCACTTATGTAAATTTGTAATGTAAATGTTTACTGTTGTTTTTGTACAAACTCTTAGGGGGCCACAGTTGCAGAGTGGTAACACTCTCACCTCCCACCTCTGAGGCCGGGGTTCAGTTCCCGGCATGGCCTCAAGTGGGAAAGCTGATAGTTGCTTGCTGTTGGTCGGCAGTTTACAGTACAGAACCCTGAATGTACTGGTTTCCTCTGCCCTTCCAACTACCCATCGTGATATGACCTGTACAGTGTTGAAAGTAACATAGAAACCCCAAATAAATAAGTAAAATAAATGTACAAACTCTTAATATATATTCATATTTTGTGTTACAAGTTAAATAATATGTCATACTTCACTATTTTCATTTTGTTTTGTGACTTTTTATTACATATACTCTATTTTATGAAAACTTAAGTCACCTCCCAGGCAGTATTAGATTTGAGACAAAATCTGAAAAAAATCTTAGCTTGAGATCTCGTGTGAATCCCAGCTGAGCAAAATGTCTCAAATCTAGATTTGAGACCAAAATCTCAGATTTGAGACTTGAGAACTTTCATGAATCCGGCCCCTGACTTAGCTAAATTTGAGACCCTTCGTGTGATCGGTCTCTGAATCATTTAATCACAAGTGTGGGAAGAGTTCTCAAAGTAATAGTGGTTTTGTTGGACCTTGGTAGAGGAGTGCACTCTCCTTGTGTACTTTTGTAAATTAAACCAACTTGTGTCTTTTCCTACAGGGTGACTTACAGAAAGCTTATACCTTGATTCAATCAACCCAACAGCTATTGCAAGATATATTAAACCTTGGTACAGAGAAGCTCAGACACAATGGTTGCTTTGCACCAGAGTCCACGCGAACTGATGATAGTGCATGTGCACTTGTGTGCTACAGACACAACGCAGAACAAGAGGTACTGTGTGATATGGCAAATCTTCTCTACAGAGTGGTGGACCCAGTAGTAAACATACTAAATCAGAAGGTAGGTAAAACGTCCAGATCTGCTCCCAACTTGACCAGAAAGCCGTGTTTTTTTATTTATTGAAATCTGCATTGATATAGGTGCAAGCTATAAATAGAACATTATATTTGATTAAATATGTAATGAGTATTCGCAAGCTATAAATAAACTTTGGCCACAAAAACCAACCAATTATCCTTCTTAAATACTTTTTAACGGCCAATAATATAATTTCCACTTCAAATCAGTGTCCTAGTTTAGCATAATTTGCACACTGAATTTCCCGAAGCCAACAGTAAGCCAGAGGCCGATTTCACAAAGGGACTTAAGCCCAGACCTAGACTTAAATTTAAGACATTGGTCTTAAATTTTGTCGACAGAACGGTAAGTCTATGGTCTAAGACTTAGCAGATTTCACAAAGCAGTTAAGTCCATGAAATTGCTATGTCAGTGGACTTAACTTTAAGTCTGGTATGTAGTAGGCTTAAATTTGGTAAAGACGACTTAAATATGGTGGCCATACACTTTTCTCCATTTCAAAATTTGAAATGGCTGTAAACAAAGTATAGTTATACAGAACACCTCACTAAACTAGTCCCTGGGAAGTTTATATGTTGTAGCAGGGTTTTCCATTTCAAAACAGCACTTATCTTTAGGTAAAATGCATTAAATGAAGGATATATGTCACCAATATAACACAGAAAACCACTGTGGTTATTTGATAAGCTTGGACTTAGCTAAGTCACCCTTAGCAGATTTCACAAAGCAGTTAAGTCCATGAAATTGCTATGTCAGTGGACTTAACTTTAAGTCTGGTATGTAGTAGGCTTAAATTTGGTAAAGACGACTTAAATATGGTGGCCATACACTTTTCTCCATTTCAAAATTTGAAATGGCTGTAAACAAAGTATAGTTATACAGAACACCTCACTAAACTAGTCCCTGGGAAGTTTATATGTTGTAGCAGGGTTTTCCATTTCAAAACAGCACTTATCTTTAGGTAAAATGCATTAAATGAAGGATATATGTCACCAATATGACACAGAAAACCACTGTGGTTATTTGATAAGCTTGGACTTAGCTAAGTCACCCTTTGTGAAATCCATTCAAGTCCCGGACCTAGCTAAGACCAAAGCCTTAGATTTAAGTCCCTGACTTAGCCAAAAACTTGGCTAAGTCTAAGTCCCTTTGCGAAAACGACCCCTGGATTATTATGTAGTGGAGGGGCATGGTGATGTGGTGGGTAACACACTAGCCTCCACCCTCTGAGCTCATACATTCCAAACCATGTGGCCAATTAATATTTGCTTATCAGCACTAAGTCCCTTTATTGGCTAAGTCAAGGACTTAAATCTAATACTTTGGTCTTAGCTAGGTCTGGGACTTAAAATGGATTTCGCAAAGGTGACTTAGCTAAGTCCAAGCTTAACAAATAACCACAGTGGTTTTCTGTGTCATGTGACCGTTTATATCTATTCAAAATATAATATTGATGCCATATATCCTTCATTTTATGTATTTTATCTAAGGATAAGGGCTGTTTTGAAATGGAAAACCTTGTTGCCACATATAAACTTACCAAAGACTATTTAAGTGAGGTGTTCCCAGACTTAAAGTTAAGTCCACTGACTTAGCAATTTCATGGCTTTAGCTGCTTTGTGAAATCTGCTATGTCTAAGACCACAGACTTAACATTCTTTTGACAAAATTTAAGACCAAAGTCTTAAATTTAAGTCTAAATCTGGACTTAAGTCCCTTTGTGAAATCAGCCCCTGTTGATTAGTGTAGAATCTTGACCATATAGTATGTACGTTTTCCTCCATTCCTGTAAATTCCTGTCAGACGTAATCTATATTGAAAAACAACCAGTGCACACAGTTGATCAAGCTTCTGGGGCCATATTTACAAAAGGGATTATATTAGTGAAAGATGAGTGAAAATTAGATAAAGTATGAAACCTTCATAGTAAACTTAAGCCAATGTTTGGCTCATCTTTGTGACTATGGCCTGTACTGTAAACTGCCCGCCAGTCTCAAGCAACTTAGATTTCCCACTTGAACTTGGTTCGGGATTCAAATTGCGATCTCAAAGGTGGGGGGGGGGGGGGGGGGGCTGTGTTACCAACATGACCTCATAGGCACTCTCAAGCACACCCCTGAGCTTAGATGCAACATTATCCTACAATGTTAAGATATTATTATTATTGTTACCTCTGCCAAAGTTTTGTTGATGTGTGTTTGCACATTAACCCTAAGTTATGGACATATTGTGGTGAAGTTTTCGGGAAATGTGTAAAGTGGCATAAGAAAGAGATGGTTTGATGTTGGCAGGTTCTGGATCACTGTCTGGATCCAGAAATGTTTTTAAAGTTTTTTCTTTATCATTTTACACATAGGAATATTGCAGATGTCTGGCCGGCTTTTGAATAGGATGTAAAACCCCAGCTTTGATCTTTGGAGGTGTTGGACCTTGGGGGACCTTGGGGCTCTCCGAGTGCCCTGTTTATTACTAGAATTTAGTTTCTTTTACATTGCAGAGGGGCATTAATGGAACACCCAATATGTAAACAGGAAGTTCTACCTTAGTTGTCTTCCAATCAAATTCACTGACACATCTGTGTCATGTTAGAATTTCCAATCACTAAAATCTATTTAAATATTACATGTACATGTATATGTTTTAGTGTAATGTACTGGAACGCCCTGAGACAAGTTCAGAGCTACCTCCGGTCCCGGGGTGGCAGGAAATAGAGAATGGCATATTGGCATTGTTACACTATTCCTCACAAGTGTTGACAGAGGTGCAGACTTTAATTGAAAGATAAACCTACACATGCTACCAAACTCAAAGTGATTGATCCAAGTCATACATCAATTATTGTGGCTTTGTTAGTTATTTAGTTCTTAGTTTACATGAATCAAGGTGTGAAGAGACTAACCAGATTGCTTATATGTGCAATAGTCATTTATAGTCTAATGGATTTATTCTGCTCATTTAAAGTTTCAATTTTGTTATTTATGTAGTTTTTATGGAAATGTTATGTCATTAAGTATCTATTCTAACACAAAATTTAATTTGGACTAAATCAAGACTTAGTCAATTGTTTTGTAATAATTGTAATATTCATTAGCATTTTGTTACTCAGGCGTCAAACTTATTTGAAGACTTAATTGTATTATAATAATTTTTCTATGGATAATTTGATCATTTATAAGGATAAGAAAACTTCATTGAATAAGTCAGTGGTATTTGTCAAGTAATTTATTTACTCATCCAAACACCCTCATGCTATAAATCTTACGTGATATGCAGTAAAATACACAATTAGTCTTGTTATTTACCCTTGAATTAATTTATTTACATTGTTTATTTTTACATATATCACTCAGGGAGGTTTTTTTGCATTTAAGATATTAAAGGTGTCATTATATTTTCTCCAGTATACACAGAGAAATATATTTTGTACATGTAAACGTCAGTTTATTTTTTCCAATTTCTTTTATATTTATTTTCTACAGTTATGTAATCTTTACTGAATCTGTGTTAGAAGACTTACCTATTTAGACTACCTTACCCAAAGGATTTATTCTGCTCATTTAAAGTTTCAATTTTGTTATTTATTCTAACACAAGATTTAATTTGGACTAAATCAAGACTTAGTCAATTGTATTGTAATAATTTTAATATTCATTAGCATTTTGTTACTCAGGCGTCAAACTTATTTGAAGACTTAATTGTATTATAATAATTTTTCTATGGATAATTTGATCATTTATAAGGATAAGAAAACTTCATTGAATAAGTCAGTGGTATTTGTCAAGTAATTTATTTACTCATCCAAACACCCTCATGCTATAAATCTTACGTGATATGCAGTAAAATACACAATTAGTCTTGTTATTTACCCTTGAATTAATTTATTTACATTGTTAGTTTTACATATATCACTCAGGGACGTTTTTTTGCATTTAAGATATTAATGCCCCTGTTCCACCAAAGGATTAAGCCCCGATCCTGTCTGGGACCCTTAATCGTGGGTAGTCTTGGAAAAAATGGAAAAAAAATTGACCAATGGGGTGGAAGACAGAATCGGTATGAAGGTCTGGGATTAACTACAGATCGGCCTCAGGACGCCCCAGGAGGCCCCAGACTGTCCCCAACTGGTCTGGGACTAAGAACCGATTAAGCCATTTTTCTAGTCGTAGACAAACCGACTGGGTCCCAGGACGCCTCAGGCCTCCTGGGACTAAGCCCCGACTAACCCAGGATTAAGTCCCGACCCCACAAGGTGTCCTGAGGCGTCCCCAGGCGTCCCCAGACCGAGATAGCCGATTTTTGTTTTGCAATGGGACTAAGGGTCGCAGGAAGCCTGGGACTAAGAATAGAGGGTCTGGGACTAAGGGTCGGCGACTAAGGGTCGCAGGCGGCCTGGGACAGCATAGGACTGTGTAATTTTGATCTGAGGAGGCCTGAGGAAGCCTGGGACTGTATATTTTGTTTATGGCGGGAAAAAATAATCGGTTGGGGTCGGGAGAAATATCAAACATGTTTGATATTTCACACGGCCCCAACCGACCACAACCGACCCTTACAGGACGCCTGGGACTAAGCATATTTCTGAAACCGACCCTCAAAAACCCTTAATCGGGAGCCTTAGTCGTGTGGTGGAACACCCACATAAAGGTTTCATTATATTTTCTCCAGTATACACAGAGAAATATATTTTGTACATGTAAAGGTCAATTTATTTTTTCCAATTTATTTTATATTTATTTTCTACAGTTATGTAACCTTTACTGAATCTGTGTTAGAAGACTTACCTATTTAGACTACCTTACCCACCAGCATAGTTACCGCCCCCCCACCCCCCCCCCCCCACCCCCCCCACCCCCACCCGGTGCGCACTTACAGGGTTAGGGCTTGGCTATGGCTAACGGCTGTTCCTATTTGGTTTCCAGCGCATTAGAAGATTTTCATCAGTTTTGGTGCTGTATATATGCTACTATTACTAAACATAGATTTAAGGAATACTTAAATTTTAGTTATTTATAATGACATGAAAATCAAAACATCGAAAATTCATAAAAAATATTTTACTATTGTAACAAAATTCGAATTGTAGCTTTAAACGTTTTCCTATTCACATGATTATTGAAAACAGTTGACACTTTTAGACCGGCATTAAAGATGGCCCCTTTAAATAATCATACACAAGGAAAATTTAAAAAGCTTTGACTTTTAGTTCAGTCAGTTTTTAATTTAATTTATTTGGGGTTTTACGTCGCTTTCAACACTGTACAGGTCATATCAGGACTGGTAGTTGGAAGGGCAGAGGAAACCAGTACATACAGTTGGTCAAGGTTCTATACTGTAAACTGCCGACCAACGGCAAGCAACTACCAGCTTTTCCACTTGAGGCTGTGCCGGGAATCGATCCCCTGCCTCAGAGGTGGGAGGCAAGAGTGTTACCACTCTGCCACCGTGGCCCCTTTTTAGTTCAGTCAGAGCCAGAATTCCGTTTCATGTGGCACAATAACTTTGTGATAGCCTATTATACATATCATAATTTTTATTTGCATATGCAAAATCAGGAAATAGTTTTGTCTTATTTACCCTTGTAACAATTTTTATACTATGTAGTATTTGAGATTTAGTCCGTTTAATATATTCAAGATATTATATTCTATACATTTCTTCAATACATAACCAAACATATATTTATGATTCAATAAAATCTTTCATGCTGATAAAATGTTTTATTTTTTTATTTTTGTTTCCCTTGACATCTTAGATACCTTAGAAAGGAAGTCCCTATTGGACTGGATCTGGCTATGCCTAAGTGACAGACATAACATGTTTTTAAAATGAAACTAGCATTAATTTATTTATTCATTTGGGGTTTTACGTCGCTTTCAACACTGTACAGGTCATATCACGACAGGTAGTTGGAAGGGCAGAGGAAACCAGTACACACAGTACGTCAAGGTTCTGTACTGTAAACTGCTGACCAACGGCAAGAAACTACCAGCTTTCCCACTTGAGGCCATGCCGGGAACTGAACCCCAGCCTGAGAGGTGGGAGGTGAGAGTGTTACCACTCTGCAACCGTGGCCCCACAAATGAAACTGGTAGGTACAGTGGAGCAGTAGGTAACACACTCCCCTCAAAATTCTCAGGTCTTAATATAATGGATATAACTGACATATGTTTCTTAAAATAAAAAGTAACCTGTACTTCTGCACATTATGAACAGAACTATGTGTCAATGGTACCAAAAGAGAAAGGAAAATCCAATATAAAAATAAACTTATTCAGTAATAAGGTTGTGAAGAAATAGTTTGGATTGGCCTAAGTGAGGTTTGATGGGACGGGGGGACATTCGAGGAGGGAATGCTGGAGGATGAATGCAAGTGAAATAGAAACTATTCAAATTAAGTGTTGATATTTGGATTTGATACCACTAAATACATCCCCTGTGCAAATACAATAAACTGCTACACTTGGATTTTTCAGATAAATGCTGATAAAATGAGGACAACAGAGACACAGGCCCTTATTTCAAAGCTCTACCATTTAGTTTTCATTAGTCTGTAATAAGAAAGAATAATTGGTTCAAACCTGGCAATTTGCATTTGAATATTGCTTGCTTAAAAGATTGTACACGTATTGTATAAGAAAACAGTGTTTTAGGGGCATACTAACTCTCTTCTAGTGATCAGGCAACCAGATATCCCCGCAAAAACTTTTGGAATCCTCATCTGGATCCCGATAATCTTTGATGTGGAATGATCCATGGATAGATCCCATCTTGTGTAAAAATAAAACACAAATGTTTTTAGTGTTCTTTGGGTTATAGTGGAGGACCCTTATTTACTAACACAGATCAAGCTGCGTAAGAAACAAATCATTTTAAGATCACATTTGGATCACTGAAAATGGCTGAGCTTGTCTTTGGATCAAGTCTGTATTCACAAAGGAAGGATCAACTGAAAAAATCTCACATAGCAACGCATCAGTTAATTTACTTTTATACCTTTTTATGCTTGAATTTTCACAAAATATAGATTAATATAAATTTGGTTCATATTTTTTTTGTAGAAGAATATGCTAAATATTTCATATTTAATCCAGCAAAACCTTACTCATTTTATACATCAATATCAGCATACTTAAAACAGCGAACAAGTATCACAGACATATTAATTAACGATACAAAGTATTGACATTTATTCAACAATGATTTATTTTCCATATGTTTGCTATGTTAGGTAATTATAAAGCTATAAACTTTGATCCAAATCTTGATCAATCAACACAGGTTTGCTAAAAGTTAAGCCAAAGGTCGAGCCAAATTCAGACCTTCTTTATGAATATCAACGTGATCCTGAAGCACTTTTATCTTAACTTGAGCCTAAGATCAGCTCAAGTTGAGCTTGATCCCTTTTGCGAATATGGCCCCGGATGTTTCAAAAACCCTAAAACATAATAAGCATTGTGAATGAAGGACTCATGGGAAGAATCTAATCATGGGTGAAAATATGACCCAAGTCCAATGTTTATTTTTGCCTTATGTGTGCATACAATTCTAGAATTCTAATTCTAATAGTATTTTTATAGAGCTTAATCTTCATCTAAAGACAGACTCTATGAGCACCAAACCAAAAAAAGCAGAGAACTTTTATCATGAGCCTGGGACATAGCAAGGGTCGGCGCCACGGAGAGAAACCGGGAAAAAGAGAAATTAGGGTGGAAAAATTAGGGTGGATACAAGTAAACAGATGAACAGAAAAATGGATGTGATTAACCTGACCCCTCTCCTTTGAAGAGTGAGAGTAGCAATAATAAAAGGGGAGAAAAGTCACTTATATTAATAATAAATATAACCTTTTCATCATACCCCCATTCCTTCATCATTTGTGTTTGCATTTCATCATCCCTGAACGCACAGACCAAGGCTTAATCCTACTTTGACTTATGAAGTGCAGGAGCATACTCAGTGATCAAAGGTCTTTGACACTTTATTCAAACTTATATTTAGTAAAAAACATCCACATCTGACTAATCATTTGCTATGTTTTTTGTGGTTGAGACTATTCTATCTGCTTGGTGTCACAACCTATCTTTTTGGTCATACGACACATGTTGGCCACTCTGTTCCTGCTTTGACCAATCTCTCAACAAACATGGAGCTGATGATTATATCCCTAGATAAAACAGGCAGATAAGTCTTATGATTATTTTTTTTTCTGCTATGTATATCAAACAGTCAATCATGACTATGGATTTTGAGTACAAACATGTAACTATTTTCTATTTCCAGAAATTCATATTTTTTTCCATTTTAATGTTATGAAGCACTGCACTGATTTTCACCCAAGTTTATTTCCTAAAACCCCATTCACACCACAGGCTGTATCCCTCACGGTAGGCTGCCTTTGGTAAAACTTCCCTGTCCTTGGATCACCACCTGACGTCCATTTGCAAATTTGCAAGTCAGTGGCCGACAGTTCCAACCCTTTAGCATCCCCACGTAAGTTTTAAAATGTTTGATATTTCCACCTCTGAATTTTGTACTGTACAAGACACAGACAAATATGAGCATGCACAGATAAATTTCTAGCTACGGTAACTGCAGGTGTAGTCCACGGTGTAAATAAGGTTGTGAGTTAGTTGTCTTTTTGGTAAAACAAGGCAACATAAGGCACATGGTAGTTGAAGGACAGGGGCATTTCGTCCAATGCCTATCACCGTGGTGTGAGCGATACACCAAATCTCGGAAGGTATATGGTGTCCTTGGAAGCAGTTATGCCTCTAACTGCAGGACAAACAACTTGTAGTTTGAATGGGACTTAAGTTATGATCAGATTCTAATGAAATTTCAGGAAATGTTGACAATGGCACAAGAAACAGATGATTTTGATTTTGGTGATGATCCGGTATGTACTCTGAAAGTATACTCCCCCCTTCATTTTATACCCGGGTAGATTCTGGTGCCTCCCAGAATCGACCCTGTCCTCCCAGATTACATGTGTGGGCAAGTCCTCTTCAGTGCAGTAGTGTGCAGACTTGGATGCATTTATTCCTTCACCAGTCACCAAGGCAGTGAGTTTATCAAAAGAATTATTGATGAACTAACTGCAAAGTTTAAGTTAACCATCGCATCACATCAGCATATCACCCACAGTCAAATGGTCAGCGTGAGAGGGACAATCGCACCCTGAAGAATGCCCTAGCCAAGATGGTTAATGAAAATGGAGATAACTGGGATGAACGTATTCCGAGAGTGCTGTTTGCTTACCACACATTAGTACATTCATCCATAAAGATGACTCCATCCGAGGTTATATATGGATTGAAAGCAAAGCTACCAATTGATATAAAGCCAAACATGTCAACCAAGGTGCCTGAAGATGGTGAGATCAATTCTGACACTACAGAAGTGACGAAAGATATCCACCAGACCATCAGGGAAAAGGTAGCAGGTAACATTACCAAAGCAAAGCATGTCCAGAATGAGCAGTATGACTGTCGGCACAACAGCAGCCATGTTTTGTCAATAGGTTCCAGAGTATATCTCAAGAACAACTGAAGGATCAATTGTGTCCAGGATTCAAGTATTTTTAAAGGATTTTTATCATAAAACTCATTAGCAATTCAGTATTGTTAGGCCTTGCTGAAGGTATGCACTCTCTGAACACTCTTGTTTAGCAGCAATTACAAAACTTCAGGATTTCCCTGAAACTTTTCTACAAAACTTACCTATTTAGAAATCGACACAAGGGTGAGTAAAGTCTTGGAATTTTCACTTTGACTGCTACAAAAAATCACGAACCAATGAATGTTTTACATTTCATACATTAATTTTTTTTTCACGTTGCATGTAATTCCCCAAAGTCTCTTTGTCCAATCTTTCAGTCAAACAGATTAAGTTCATTTGTCCCAGGGGAACACTATTGTCAAAACATGGAGAGTAGTTTTTACCTAAATCTATTTGTAAACAAGGTGTATATAACTATGTATTTACTATTAGTTGTACTAGTAGCATTGTAGTATTACACATTCATAACACCTAGTTCACACAGTTCCGGACTGGCCTCAAAGGCTACATATGAATTGAAAGTATTTAACTCTTCAATGCTCTTTTGTGGCTTGATGTGTTTTGAGTTTTCACAGCATCTGTTTGGTTTTGTAAGTGTACATAAGTTGAGATCACATTTAAGTAGGATGTAGTCACCATAGCAAGGACAGTAACAGAGTTAAAAAAAAATGTTCAGGAAACCTGCCATGAACTCTCACATGCTGAGCTAAAAATGTAGACTCTGGAGGGATGAATTGATCAGATATGTCTATATGTGTACTGCCAACAGGCAAGGTCTCTTTTTGCGGATTAAGGGGAAAAGGTCATGAAGTAAAATTCATAAACAAAAAAAGGATTCATTGTTATAGCCAAAATGGAAATGTGTGAACAGGTCAGTATATTAACTAGAGTTTAAGATCTGGTGTAACACCCTTACACTTATTCTCATAAGACAGCTTGATGAATCTCTATGTGTGTGTTGAAAATTGATTACTTTGGGTTTTATGTCACTTTCAGTACCTAGTAGGTAACACAGGCACCTGGAAACGCAGAGGACCGCGGTTTAATCCCCAGTAGAGGTTGGTAAATAGTGCTTCAGAAAATGGCTGAAGTGGCAGTCCTATATCACTGAGTCCTATCCAAAGTTGGTGGCTAAATATCCCCAGAGATGCTGGTAGGTTAAAATCCGAGATCCTTCTTTGCAATATAAGGAGAAAGTAGGCTGCTAGAAAGCTTAGGCGGTACTTGTGTAGTCAAGATAGGTCAACCAGTGCCCTGAGTCCAGAAATATATTTCATTGAGTATAAATTTCATTGAGTATAAATACACAAACCAAAACAAGACAATGCACAGGTCATATCATGACAGTACTTGGGGCGACTGAATAAAGTAGTTTATACTAATGCTCAAGAATTTGAACTAAAACCAAGTAGGAACCAAAAAGTAGTTGCAACATTCCTGCTACAGGTGGGGACAGGAATTGAACCTAGTATCTGATGGGACACAAATGCTTTACCCACTTCCTCAGCATGTTTGTAACCTTTCATCATATCACATCAGTTTAAAGGATGTATATATGTCTTGATTAAACGCGGACCTGATAAAACGCGGCGACCTAGACATCCTGGGTCTAGCTGAGACGCATATTAGACCAAATGATACTGATGGCCTCCTGAGTTCTCTTACACCGGCTGATTACAATTTCATCCAAAAACCAAGGTGCACTGGTCGGGGAGGTGGTGTTGGTTTTCTGTGTAGAAAAACCTTTTCTCCCAGTATTGTCTCTTCACCAGTTTTCAGGTCATTTGAAATTATCATACTTTCCTTTAAGTCTGATTATAATAGCTTTGTTGCGGCTTGTGTGTATCGTCCTCCTGGTTCTTGTACTACTCAGTTTCTGGAAGATTTTCTGGCTCTTTCTGGCTTTCTGTCTTCGACTGGTTCCAGTTTCATCATTTGTGGCGATATAAATGTCCATCTGGATATTGAGTGTGGTGATAGGTCCAGGTTTAACGACATCCTTCAGTGTTGTGGATTGGTTCAAAGTGTCAGTGGCCCGACTCATTTACTGGGTCACACTCTGGATGTTTTGATATCTCCTTGTGACTCAGATTTTGTCCGCAATGTTAGTGTTGGGGATTTCATTTCTGACCATGCTGCCATAAGATGCCAACTGGATTTCTCCCACCCATCAACCAGCATCGACAAATGGGTCTCTTATCGACGGTACCACAGGATTGATATCGACCAGTTCAGAAATGACCTTAATAATATACCGTTTGTACGGTCCCCGGAAGGTACTGCTGCAGATCTTTATGATCAGTACATAACTGGTGTTACACAGGTACTTGACAAGCATGCTCCTATCATTTCACGCAAGGCTAAACAGCAGTCTGATGAGTGGTTGTCTGATTCGTAGCGCATGGCTCGATCTCTTAGACGGCAATTTGAATGAAGGTGGAGAAAACATAAGTCAGAGTTGAATAGGTCAAGACTCCGCAGGCAAATTGCCTGGTGTAATCGAATGGCCAATAAAGTTCATACTATACAAATCTCATAACTGCTAATAGTTGTGACCCAAGAAGCTATGGCAGTCATTGAGGAAGGTGTTGCATCGCACCTCCGAGACTGTCCTGCCTGCTCAAAGCTCAGACAAAAGCCTCGCGGACATGTTTGCTTCTTTTTTCTCCAATAAAATAAGCAAAATCAGGGACACCTTTGCTACTTCTGGCTCTTTCAATGATGCACCGGATTCGGTGCCTCCTGCTTTCAATGCCTTTATGCCTGTCACTGAAGACGAGGTCTATAAGTGTATTAGTGAATCCCCCACTAAATCTTGCTCACTAGACCCTATACCAATATTCCTCCTTAAGGATTGTCTTGATATCCTCCTCTCTTCCATTACCAAGTTGGTAAATTATTCTCTCATTGAAGGATCCTTCCCAAATTCTTTCATAAAGGCGGTTGTCACCCCCCTCATAAAAAAGGCTTCCCTTCCTAGAGACGACCTTAAGAATTATCACCCAGTGTCTGGTCTTTGTTTCCTGTCAAAGTTGGTTGTGCGAGTTGCTGCCAGGCAGCTAACATCACACATTAATAACAACAAACTGGACAATCCTCATCAGTCAGCATATAAGCCAGGACAT
Organism: Sabellastarte sp. h YS-2021; assembly: GCA_964017235.1. Classification (NCBI taxonomy): domain Eukaryota; kingdom Metazoa; phylum Annelida; class Polychaeta; order Sabellida; family Sabellidae; genus Sabellastarte; species Sabellastarte sp. h YS-2021. The sequence continues at coordinate 6,872,601 of OZ024932.1, read as the reverse complement.
TCCACGAAAACTGCTTTATTGTCTATAAAAAACGAGGTTCATCTCACTCTGGCACGCGGTGAACCCACAGCTCTAGTACTTCTTGACTTATCAGCCGCATTTGACACTATAGACCATAATATTCTCCTTGGTTACCTTTAATCCTGGTTTGGTCTTGGTGGAACAGCTCTAAGGTGGTTTGCTTCCTACTTAAGAAATCGTTGCCAGGCCATTAAGATAGGCTCCACACTATCTGAATTAAGCAATCTCATCTATGGAGTCCCACAAGGTTCTGTTCTGGGTCCGCTACTGTTTTCACTCTATACAACACCGCTTAGTAAAATTATTCGCCTCCACCCGCATATTAAATTCCATTTTTATGCGGATGACACTCAGTTATACATCCATCTCTCCCACAAGAATGCTTCTTCGGCTCTTGCCAAGCTAAATGCCTGCCTTCGTGATGTTCAAGAGTGGATGTCTCTCAGTAAATTGAAGCTCAACCCTGAAAAAACTGAGTTTATTGTCTTTGGTTCCAAGGCTCAATGTCAGAAGATTTCCTCTCACTTTCCTGTTAGCATTCTTGGTAGCCTTCTTCATCCAGTTGATTCTGTCAGAAATCTAGGTGTGTGGTTTGATGCAGATTTTTCATTCTCTGAGCATATCAAGAGGACTTGCAAAGCATGCTTCCTTCAGATGCGTGACCTCCGTAGAATTAGAAAGTATCTCACTTCTGAAGTGGCAGTCCTTGCTGCAAATGCCTTTGTTAGTAGTCGTCTGGACTATTGTAACTCTCTGTTCAGAGGTTTGTCCGGTTTCAATCAGCACAAATTGCAAAGTATTCAGAACACCCTTGCTCGTATTGTTACAAATCATAGAAAGTATGCTCATGTTACACCCATTCTACAGAAACTCCACTGGTTGCCTGTTAAGTATCGTTGTATTTTCAAAACCGCAACACTTGTGTATAAATTTTTGCATAGTGGTTCTCCTTCTTACTTCGAACCGTTCTTGTCTTTTAGTAGTTGTCCCTATAGTACTAGGCATAGTCACCCAGATCGTCAATACCTTACAGTTCCTCCTTTCCATTCATCAGTCTTTAAGTCAGCCAAACATTTTGGCCATAGTTTTGCCTTTGATGCTCCTAAGATCTGGAATGACCTCCCTCAAGATGTTCGCAGTGCAACATCAGTTGCCTCCTTCAGAAAGAAGCTTAAAACTTACCTGTTTGCAAAAGCCTACCCACCATAGCCTCTCCCGTCACATCTGTGTCTCCTTGGTACAACCTGGCTATGTCCCTTGATTAACGCTAACTGCCTTGCTTTATGTTTAGATGCGCCTTAGAGTCCATCAGTGATGGAGATTAAGCGCTATAAAAGTCCACATTAGATTAGATTAGATCGTGATAAATGCTATGGCCGATATTTGAAACTGTTCAAACCTATCATGACACAAACTCTAAGGTATCTGAGGTGATGCTATGGCAGATATTTGAAACTGTTCAAATATATCATTGCACAAACTCTAAGCTATCTGAGGTAATGCTATGACAGATATTTGAAACTGTTCAAATCTATCATTGCACAAACTCTAAGGTATCTGAGGTAATGCTATGACAGATATTTGAAACTGTTCAAATATATCATTGCACAAACTCTAAGCTATCTGAGGTAATGCTATGACAGATATTTGAAACTGTTCAAATCTATCATTGCACAAACTGTAAGGTGTCTGCTAGTGTTTTTCGATCATGTAAAACTGTGGGGACCCGTTACTGGTAAAGTGCAAATGATGGACCTGTTTGAGTGATATTTACTGTAATTCTAAAAACTAATTTCCATTGTGGTCAATTTTGGAAAAAAATATATATATAAACCTAATATCACCAACTGTGAGTATTTACATACCCTCAACAACAATCTAATCGGCACAGTTAGGAAAGAGTTACAATCAGAAATATTTGACCAGTGAAGTATGAATCCAACATAATCATATTGCAGTTGCAAAGTGTTTCCAATTGACACAGCTCTGTAGAGACAGACATGTGTAATTTGCACCAGGGGGTGAACAGAGGTCCATTATGACTCAAAATCACAAATATGTCAATATCCCACAAGTCAAGCTGGTAAAAGGTTGTTTCCCCACTGGCATATTTTCTACCCCTTTCTCTGATACAAATCCAAGAATATTTAAAAGTAAAAAGAACCTGACAGAATAATAAACTATTGAAAAAAACACACAAACAATCAGCCATACAAAATTATTCTGTTAAATGTAGAATTCTAAAGAATCACTTTTTCCATGGATAAAAATTGAAGAATATTTGTTATATCAGTTATTTCATATTATGTGCAATACTGTATAGCAGCTATTGATTGCCTCTGCGATGCCTCAGTCCAAGTGTCTTTGCATAACAAACAGAAACTACAGTCTAGCTCTATAACCAGCTGGGGGGCACAGTGGTAACACACTGGGCTTGGACCTCTGAGGGTGGAGGTTCTAACCCCGAACCCTATGTGGTAAAGATGGTAGTTTTCTACCGATGATTGGCAGTTTACAGTACAGAACCTTGAAAAAATTTTAAGCATTGGTTTCCTCTGCCCATAAACTACCCATTGTGATATGACCTATACAGTGTTGAAAGCGACCCCAAGTAAACAAATTAAACAGCTGAGCTGGAAGCCCAGGTGTCAAGAAAACATAAGGATATTACAGAGTGGGTTTTGCGTATTTTTGAGATAATATTAAGTTAATCAAGAGGCCTGAGTAACTCAGTGTTTAACAAATTGAGAATTCTGATCATGTCTATTTTATTCTGTACTTTTATAGTGCTTAATCTCTGCTAGGCATACTCTAAGGCGCCACACCAGAATCCAATACAAAAAAACATCATTCCATAGCCATTCCATCACATGTCTCTCATATCTGTGGGTGTGGGTTAAAATAAAAACGTATGGGACTGACTTAGGGCCTGTATTGGAGGGATCTTATACCCCTGTTCCAAACTATTCATTGGATTGAGTCTATATGGGGTCTGCCTGTGGCTTGGTCCTCCAGGATAACCCTCCTCAAACTTGATCAATGATCCTGATCTAGATTGAAAACCCAGCATTACCCTAATAGGGCCACTCTATTTCCTTATATGAGTTCCCATATCATCCCAGAATCCTAAAAGATTGTGATTTTTTTTCTTGATCGGGATATCTGGGAAGCCTTCCTTGACGATATGTGAACATTCTCTACAATCACCGACTCTTTCAGGCCTATCTGGCAAAGCTCCCGCATATTTGGTGGGACACATAATTTCTGGGACTAAACCAGTAGCAGATGTATTCACAGATCATCTTGGGCTGATATATAAACACTACTGAATCTTCAGGATGTGTATTTATTGGCTACTTTAATGTTCTTTGTCATTCCATGCTAAAATGGGGTCGGGTCTCCAAAAGCTTTAACACCCTTATTGCACTCCTGAATGTTCTGGACCTTGTCTTCCAGCAGGCACATAGCACCCTTGTAGCTCCAGAACAGTCCCGTTTTGCCTTGGTTATCCTGGATTAGTCTTGATTAGTTCAATCACATACCAGTCATGAATAGCTGTGGTAGCTCCCACACACTCATTTACTTCACCTGAATGTTGCCAGTCTAATCACAAACCTGTCCCATAGCACCCGAACCTTCCCGATGTCCCCACCAAATGGAGAGGGGTACTCTGATGATTCCTGAGACCAATATGCCAGAGATATCACAGAGTTTCATCCAAACCACCCAAGATCCAGGGGACAGAAGTGAGAGGGTAGTGACAAGGAGAATACCCACAAGCTCAAGGGTCTCATGTGGCTCCGTTGGTAGGGTGTTGGACTCATAATCCAAGGGTAGTGGGTTGAATCCCCACTGATGACACTGTTTCATGTGGGATAACATCCTTGGGCAAAATGTCATCCTGGACTGTGCCTCGCACCACCCATGGGAAATATGGGTACCCAGCTATAAGAGATACTGGCTTCTGCGCCTTGCTTAGCTGCAATGGGTAAGATTACCAAGGCTAACTATCCTTCCTGGCATACTACTATGTAAAGTGCTTTGGGTGAATAATAGAGAAAGCACTTTATAAGAGCCCGGTAGTATTATGATTGTTAAGAAGCTGCAAAGATACTGAAGGAGTTACTTCCCATGCAGAGGATCAACTATTGGAGGCTTAGCCATACAAGGGCTAGACAGGGCAGAAATGAGATGATAGAGAGGCAGCAGTTGGTTCCTGAAGCAACACATTGAATGACAGAGTATTCTCAGAAGGACTCTAAGCCCTGCAGTACCACTGTCACAGACATATCCTTCCACCTCTGCCAAAACCTTGGTTTCCAAACCTCCTGAGTGAGTGTCCTGAGTGGCCTGACCCAGGCCCAGCAGTGGATGATACAGTCATCATCCATAACCTGCCTGTTGAAACACCCTCTCTCACTAGTTCACAAGTTATCAAGAAGAGATAGACTTCCACCCATTCTTCATATATATCAAGCCATCCCTCTTAAAGGAAGTGATTAGAGAGATCAAATAAGGATCATTGCTGGGCACAATGTCCCAGTGGTTGCTCCAGCCCAACACAGCCAGTCCAGCTCAGCCCCACCCAAAACCAACCGAGGTCATGGACATACTGAAAATTGATAATAGCAAAGATAGCCACAGGCACAACCACAGCCAGCTGCTTCAATTTTGACAGCCCACGACCATAGAAGAAACTTCAAACATCGCGTCTTTGCCATAATTTCCCAGGAGTTTTTGGGTCAACACAAAGTTTTCCTGTGACATCACGCATGCCAGATTCAGATGATGACAGCAAATCAAACAAACTATGCAACAAACAATTCACTTACCTCATCCCACATCACAACACATTTATTATTACGTATCTAAGTGCATGCTTCCTATCATATGGAACAGTTCCAGAATCGGACCCACTTAGGTGAGGCTCAAACCTCAACCTAGTTTCAAACCTCAAGCATTCATCAGTATTGCCAAACCTTACCTCAGGTTGTCCGTGACAGGACCTTTCAATGAGTAGAATTGACACCACTCAAACCTTAACTTTGAACGGACTGCCTTTACGTAACTTGGGATATAGGTTTAAACCTTGGCAAAGGTTTGCTTTGAAAGGGGGATGATTGGACTTGAATCCTGCTTCTCTATGCTGGGGCAAGTGGAGGGGAACCATGTTTGCTATAGGTAAATCCAGTACTTAGTGTTAAAAAAACTAACAACCCACCTCTTGACCCTTGACCCTTTTCTATCTATTTTAAGAATGATTAGATCATTCTCCAAAGTGTACATTTTTTTTTCTAAATTTTTATTGGGTAACATCATTATAATATGAGGTAAAATCAGTGCTGTTGTTAATAAGAAAATGGAGAAATTTCACAGTGTACTGAAAACTTCAGGAATTTCCCAACAAATTTTACACTCAAGGAAGCTATAAATAAATTGACTGAGTTCTATTCTATTCTGTTATTGTCCAATGTATTGCAATGCTCCCAATATGTGTACTGTTAAGAACTTTGTCAGTTTAATAAATTAATTTGTGTAAGATATAATCAAAAATTATTAGAAACAATTTTAACAAAAAATCCCTTGGCAAGAGCAGACCTCCTTTAAGGGAAGAGTGCACTGATAAAAAATCCTTTAAAATTTCCTGGATCCAGATGTTGTTGAAACTGTCATTAAAATTTAAAAGTTATTTTGAAAACAACCACTCATCAGATAGAGTAAGAAATCTAAAATTCGCCACAGGTGAAAATACTAATAAAATAAATGAATTGTGGTGAGATTTGTTGACTGTATAGTAAATTAAGGCTTTTTGAACTGAAAAATACCATTTTTTAGACAAAAACATCATTTTCTTCATAAAATTAACTAAGGTTTTAGAGGTGGCGAATTTTAGATTCCTGGCGAATTTTAGATTTCTTACTCTACCAAGTACATAGCTCCTTGCCGACGGTTAATAATTACTCCAAAATCAAATAACTTTGTGGAAGTCTTGACTTTATGAGATACTGGAATATAATAAGAAAACTGCAAGAATGACATATATAGAAAAAATATATCATTAATATACTTGATATATTTTCTCTGTATATATGTCTAATGAAGGATGTTTTACTTTTGTTATCCACCATTTTGTATGATTTATGAAGTAATAGATCATTATTAAATGAGACAATGTGAAAAAGCTGTCAAAAACATGGGCACTAGTGAATATAAAAACTTTAATCTTTAACTTCCAATATCTCAGTTATTTCTGTATGGGTTTTCATGCAACAAAGACGAGCCGAAGTGCTGTAAAAAGATCATTCAAATGATATATAATACATATTTATAGGCTACAGAGTATCCGAGATATTAGGCAAAAGCCAGACGTTATAGACCATTATTATCCATGGTACGGAGGCGCCAACGTATGCAAAAAGATATCTCGCTCCGTATATCCACCCTATATAGGTCATAAATGGCACGTGATAGATAATAAAATCTTTTATTATCTATCACAAGATGTATTTGCCCCCCAAAACAGGGTATACAGACCAGGCAATATATGATTTATATTTCCCGGTACCGCATAATAACCATAATTTGCATGACAAGTGTAATTTTTTCGTTAATATTTCATTAATTATGTAAACTACCGAATGTTTTTGCATCATAAGAAAGGTTATTTTTAGTAAGCTTCTGGTCACGTGTTTTTGTTGCATTGGAATGCATGCAGAAATGGCAGTCCTCTAAAGTTAACAATTGGAAGTTTTTATATTCATCAGTGGCCCTGTATGTAACCTGTCTGTTGACTTTTTGGCATTCTTTCTTTAACTGTGTTATTGTTAATACAAAAACATTAATAATAAAAGTAAAAAATCCTTATTAGTCACATACAAAACTATACATCTTCTCCGTGGTGCCGACCGATTTCTATCAAAACTTAATCTCCACCCTTCAGTGGAGATTAAGCCCTATAAAAATCAAATTAGAATTAGAATCACTAATGGAGATGAAAAAAATATAACACTCGTATTACACACTTGTGGTATATTGTTACCTTCATTTTGTGATATATTTACATATGTCATGTGGGCAGTTCCCCTAGATTAGTAACAAAATATACCTGTCATTTTTACACTGTAATAAAAAAATTGATATTTTGATGTGGTCTTATTCAGTGCTGTCAAATTTGAATCTTAAGCATGGTTCCTTCTCCTGCCTTTCTTTTCCTGTTTTTTTCTATTAGCCAATCAGCAAGCTATAGACATTACATTCCCAAAATACCCAAAATGTCAACAACAGCAGCCACAACTCCTTTAAAGTGTTGGTTCCATGTGCCCAACTATGGCTGCAACTTTTTCCAATTTCTTTTAAGTTGGGACCAAAATTTTGATAATCGAAAATGTTGGGGAAACAAAGTTTTATAGGTCAGTAATAGTTACAAGAATATAAAACATGCTTAGTATTTTCAAGAAAGTGGGTGACTATGTTTTCTGACTCCCAAATTCAGGATATTCAGTCCAGTTAATCTTAATGCTATTAAATTTCCGATATCTGCTCTCTGAAGCACCTACTTGCCGATGCCTGGTGGTTTACAGTGCAGTATGGACTGGTTTCCTCCACCTGTCGCAATATGACCCTGGCTGTTGAACGCGATGTGAAACAAAAAAATTAAATCTAAATCTCTGAAGCACCTATGGGCAATGTCACCTATTATTTGCAAAAGTTAGGGATGGGCATTTACGACAATGAAAACGACCCGGGCGTTTGAACAAAATAACCCAAATCTTAATAAGGAATGGCGTTGTAGCACACACCAACTGGAAGTCAAATATGGTTGATAAATAAACCTGTACAAAAAATGTGAAATAACTACTAAAATAAAGAAAATTTTGTTGACAATCGATATAAAATAATAAAATTAAACTGATTATTGGGATTTAATGGAGACAGTTTACATCAAAATGACATTATAGCAATAAGATTGTGGATGGGTGCTTATGAAAGCATTGGTGCTACAGAGCATAGAATCTGTAAATTATAGAGGTCAGGATTCCTACTAGACAAATCCTATTGCCAATACATCCACTCTTATTGCTCGTTTGATCAATCATATAGGTCGGGGAGCTATTAGTCCCAATTTTGATGAAAAAATGATGAAATGGATTTGCTACATGCTTGCTATCCCCTGTCAGTTTTATAACACACTTATCAGAGGAACTAGGGATATGAACCAGTCATGACATATTGAACATCTGCGTGTATGACATATTGAAATCACATTTTAGTCCTATAAGTTGGGTCCAATAGTCCAGTAAGGTCATGGAAGGTCACGATAGGGTTCCGAGACAAATTTTGGTGGTTGCAAGTTTTATCCCAAGGAATGGAATGCCTTCTAAATTTGCCGCCTTTATTAGCAATTTCTATCTTGATTTTCAAGTCGGGACCTTTGTCCCAACAGTCCTTGAAATGGAACCACATCTTTATATGTTTAAGGTATCACTACATTTTCAGTGGTGGGAAAATGAAACGGATAATATCTGGACAACCCTAATGACTACTATCCACTACATTTATAAAAGTACTTTCAATATAAGTATTATACGTTCTCTGTTGTCATATAAAAGAAAATATTTTATATTTAAAGGAAATGAAAAAAAAAATTAACAAAACTGATTTCCACTCAAACTCTCCTTTGTTTTTAAAGTAGCTACACATTAAGCTGAAATTTTATTTGTGAAATTTAAGGATTCCTCATTGAAGGAAATGTTAATAAATATCAAAGTTTAGGAATTCCTTGAAAATTCCTTATGATTTTCTAATCCGTTAAGGGTGTCTTTAAATTTACAAAACTAAAGTAGGGGGCCACGGTGGCAGAGTGGTAACACTCTCGCCTCCCACCTCTGAGGCCGGGGTTCGATTCCCGGCACGGCCTCAAGTGGGAAAGCTGGTAGTTGCTTGCCGTTGGTCGGCAGTTTACGGTACAGAACCCTAACGAACTCTATGTAATGGTTTCCTCTGCCCTTCCAACTACCCATCGTGATATGACCTGTACAGTGTTGAAAGTGATGTAAAACCCCAAATAAATAAATAAATACAAAACTAAAGTAAGACCCCATAGTTTAATAAAACTAAAAGAAAGAAAAGAGGAATAAATCGAGAAAATCCATAATTTTAGAGGCTTTCTTGGCTTGAATTTGGAGTAGTTAATAAAGATCATACAAATATGTTATTAATCTCACAGGTTGGATTAGTAGCTTTTGCCTTTATTTTTCCTATGCATGAATTTGAAAACGCTTCGGAAGATCATATGAGTACACTCATTAATGATTCGGCCATTCAAAAAGGAGATGTTTAATCACACAGTGTCAAAAGGACATCAAAGGAGATAAAAGGACTTGCAATTGAACCAGATGTTGAATCTTTACAGAACATTAATGCGTGTAATACACTTAATGACTATTTTAAATATCCATGACACATTGAAAAGGTCTTTAATAAAAGGCCTTTTAAACTGCACTTTAAGGCAGTCAATAGCTGTTAAAGTTAATTGTATCATATATTTATTCTCAATATGCAAGGAAGTATTTAAAGAGCCTACTTAATGATGCCAACCATGTGGTTTGAAGAAAATACTTATAAGTATGATTTCTATCAAAACGTCTTCCAGGCATGACACAGTTATATTCCGGAAGTGACCCCTCCTCTTTACATAAAAATCCGGCCTTGGTTAAAGCTCAGATTTGTAACATGTGTGTGTTCAAAACATGTGCAATGCCCATAAAGCACTCGTACATGTTAGGAAGTGACAATGATGTAAATGAAATAACAATTTGTAATGTGTATATAATGGATACATTATGCAAGCTAAAACGTCATAACATGTATTTTTCCTAATTACAAAGAAATTCGAGTTTTAGGCAAGGCAAAAAAGAATATCCCCTTTATTAAACATCTTAAGACTCACCACAGCCCTTCATCATTGACCCAGTTAGTTAATAGGCTATGACTTTTGTCAATTCTTTTACAGTTTACTGGATTGAATTATACTTGTAGGGGGATATATTCCACCTGCAAAGCAGTAGATTAAAGTAGTTTTGGAGTAATGACTCACTTTTAGTATTTTACATTGTAGCAAATCCATATTTTACCACATGAAAAACTCTGATCTTTTATAGTCTCTTATAGACAGACAGACTGACAGAACGACAAAAAGGGGGTGAATAAATGAAAGATAAGAAGACTGTGTCAAAATTTTTTGGTAGTTTAAAATTTTTACCTATCAATGGATACGGAGATTAATATAATTCTTATTACAGAATACAAGATTTTGAGAGGGCCATGTATGTACTCACGGCCCTAGGGGAGATCTATATATGCCTTGAGAACTGAGGCCTTTCTATTCTATTCTGAATTTTAATAGCTCCGAATCTCTGCCAAGGCAGACTGTAAGGCATGACACCTGACTCATATAATCACCATTCCATAGACATAGCCTGGTCGATACCAAGAAGATGCCGGATGTTTTACATACTAAGGTGGGAAAGATACAAATATTATTTGTATATTCAAATGTATATTTCAATGTTATGCAGATTTTTTCTAATGTTTCAAATGAAAACAACAATGGCATATTTATTAGAGTTGAGGGGATTTAGAGTAATGCTCTCATCAAACCTGTAATAGTCTCATTTTACCCCACTTTACAACAACATTGGGTAACGTACTTGTCTATCTGCCACTGTGTCCTAGCTGGTAACACACTTGTCTAGGAACTCAGAGGACGTGGGTTCAATCCCAGGTACAAGCAGATACACAGTGGCTCGGATGACCACTTAAAATGGCGGTCCTCTGTCATTGGGTCCTATCCCGAGTGGCGGGCTAAAGAACCTCAAGGACGTTGATAAATGGTCATCTTTGAGCTTCTATCTTGCAGTTAGGGGAATGTCAGTTACTTGTGTGTTGTGGCTGTACTTGTGTAGTTGGATTGGTTAAATAGTTCTTTGAGTCCTGTAGTATATGGAGATATTGCACTGAGTATAAATACACAATACAATACAATAACAACAACATTGAAGAGGTCCACACCAAGAGAGTTTTCAACAGGTAAAATATCAAGGTCAACCTTTTTTGTTGAGGCTCTGAAAACAAGCTAACTATATACTTTATAAAACGATAAACATTATGATAAACATCATTACCAAGAAATACTTTAAAAAATTGTTCATATTCTTCTTTGCTAAAACAGTCACAACGGCATACTTAGATTCCACTGATAATTATTTATTTGGGGTTTTATGTCACTGTCAGCACTGTATAGTGTCATACCCTTCCTGCACAAACTATATTGGCTTCACATTTATTATCGTATATTGTTCAAGTACAACCGTCTCACTTATAAAGCAATAAATTTTAGCCAAAACCTCCATATCTGGCCTCTCTAATTAAGCAGAGCAATCTCACATGGGTCAATCGCCTATCAGTGTTACTGGAGGGAACTCATAGAAACTAAGTACTTTTTTCAACACATTTGGGCTTTATTCTTTTTAGTACAAGTTAGTTACATTTAAAACTTTACAATAAAACACATATTAATTTCTACACGTCTCAACCATCATCTAGCACTGTAATTATATTATCTTTCATAAACAGCTCTATCTGCATTTGCATAACTGTATCACAGCACCTAATGCTAGTTAAAACTTCTACTTCATTAGTTACATATAGTTAAAGTATTTACAAATTCCTCTAAAGTTACTAAGATATTACTTGCACATTACCAAGGTAATCTGTAAACGAGTATTAATAAACTATACACCATTTACACGATACAGCTAACTCAAGTAAGAATAAGTAAGACCTGATTAAGAAATCTGTAATTCTGTAAGAATTAGCATGATGCAATTAAGATTACTACTAATATGAATCTGTGAGCATCTGAATTAATATTGATAAAATATAAAATGATAAATGAAATGTACCAAGCCTAATGTGTAGGGGTAGAGTTTAGGTTGGTATATGTTGTTGAAAAGCTAATGGAACAACTGCATCAGCAGCAGTAGTGGACTTCAGATATGTGTAGATGGCCTCACTTTTCCACTGGCCATGTTGTTTGATATTTGGCAAAGGTACTTGCAAATTATGTGCCAAAGTTGCCCAACTTCTTAGAAACATATGGAACCCATAATCCCTGGGATCTAAATTCATGTCAGTGATGGACTTTCCAAGCTGGTTTCTAACTTTAAAACTTGTAAGTACTTGTACTTCAGAATTATGGTTAATCACGAACAGTGGATCTTGTGGTTGCAACTTCATGACTTTTATGAGTTTTTGGAGAGCAGTTACTGGACATAAAGAACTTCCAGGCAGTTTTGGAATCTGGACAACTTTAAACTGACCCGAAGTTTGCATAGTTTTTGAACATTTTAGAATAAAGTGAAGGCCAGGTTTAGCCCATACTAGATCTTGTACTAATGGAAATCGTGAATCATTAAAGGCCCCTACTGAAGGGGGTACAAGGGATGCCAAATGAAAAAAATCCAAAAAATGCCAACAAATACAAAGGCACCAATGTGTCTGCATATGACCTCTGAAGGGTCAAATCAATCAATTGCTGTAACATAACCATATTCAATACACCTTTAAGTTTCGGTTTAACTATTCCATTATATTTCAAAGACCTGACAAACATCAACACCTGACGACTTTGCAGACCTTGTATAGGCCAGTTATATACTTGAAAATAGTGACACAGTACTGATAGATGATTTTTAACAGTTACAGAGCTTAAATTGTTCTGTGCTAATAGTTCCATATATGCCAGTATCACGTGATCAGTCCAGGGATCCATGACATTCATATACACTGCAAACGCCAAGAACAACTGGAAGGCTGCCTGGTAGGTCCTCTGGGTCCTTGGTCGCAAACCGCTTACACATCTGGCTGCAGCTTGGGAGTGGAGCCATCGCAGTTGAGTACATCCTATAAGGCAAAGGCAACAGCAGTATTGATGTATATGAAAGGGGGTTATCTCCCCCTAAATGTCAAAGTCTGGTAACATATCACAGGGGTTAGGAAACATCCATTTACAAATTTTCAAATATTCTACATGTACCAAGTTTTTATCTTTATAACATGACCAGCGAGATAAGATATCAGCATAAGTATTATGTATGCCTCTAATATGTTTTACTTGGGTTTTTATGTTATTTTCAGCACAAATTAGCCATGCAGTGCATACACAAGCCATGAGAAATACATCTCTGATCTTATGATGGGTAAAAGCATTTACTACTGCAAAATTATCACACCATATGACCATACTAGAATTTTTTGTAAATTTTCCCCAACATTTTAATGCCAAAACAATATTTGCTGCTTCAAAGTGTACTATTGACATATTATTACGTAATGTGTCCAAAATAGGGACACTATATACCTGACCATTATAATAAGCTCCCATTTCTTGTAAAATACTGTCCACATATACAATATTTTCAATTTCACGAGCTATATGAATCTCTACAGAACCATTAAAAACCTTTAGGAACTTGGAAAACCAGTTTAAATCTTTGAAAAATTCATTATTCAAAGGTATTGAACCCTTTTTGGACAGGTACGTAAAGTTTGCAACATTCTGTTAGTAAACAAACGTGCGGGCTTAACACATCTGTGTATGTGTAGTAAATTTCCCAATAATTTTTGTAATTGATTTCTTGTAGCACATGTTTTTTGTCTCCAATGTGTACACAATAAACAAATTTTTTCCATTTTCCTGTCTGGGATTGTTAATATCCCATTCTTTGCATCAATATCAATGCCAAGACATGTAATTTTACTTTGTGGTTTCTCAACTTTTTAAAAATTTACAGGGAGACCTAGTGCCTCTAATAAATTCATAAGTGTAGAAAACGCATTGGTAGCCTGGTGTGGAGGGGAGACCCCAATGACGTCATCCAAATAGTTGACGCAAAAATGACGTTGCATCCACATAAGGTACGTAATTGCGTCAGTGGAAAACTGGCAAGAAGCAGCACCTTGTTTTAGGCCAAAGGGAATCCCAACGTCGACGTATGTGACGTCACGCCAACGCAAACCTAATGCTTTATAGTCTAGAGGGTCAACCCTAAGGTTGCGAAATGCTCGCTGTAGATCTATCTTATATAGTAAAGTATTAGGACCTAGTTGTCGAATTTTATGGACAATGTTATCAATAGTAGGATATTTTAGCTGAAACTTGAAAAAATCAAAATAATTATCTGGTACAGCATTATTTACACTAGCACCTACAGGCCAAGACAAATCTACAATGACTCTAGTTCCTCCATCTGGTTTACTTCTGGCCATTAAAGGGGAATAGTGAATTGCAAAGGAAGTTTCTTTCATTGGGCCCACCATAGCCTTAAGCTCAACTTCCTCTTTAAAATATTTATCCACACCTTGAGTATATTGATATGCTGATGGGTGGTTAACCACTTTATTATTAAATTGTAATAAATTGTAGTCAATACTTAACGGAAATCCAAAATGCAAGTATTCACTTAATCTTTGGAAATCATAGTGTTTTAGATAGTTTCGCCAGTTATGAATTTTTAGACCTGAAGGTACTGGTATTCGTACCCCTTGATAGTTACAGACACCAGATTTTTCGACTTGCTTCTGGGCCTTACTAATCCACCTACACATATCTGGTTCCTGTAATATTCCATTATCATGTTGAATTTCAATATGAATAATTTCCAACGGAAGAAAGCCAAACTCTCTAACATATGGTTTATCCGTATGAAATTGTGTAAAATTCATAAACTCAGCCTCCCAAGTCATATCAGTACATTTGTGTCTTGTATCAGTATTTTTGTCATTACTAAAATTACTAAAATAACCGCCTGCAAGACTATAATGTGTATCACTAATGATATCTTCATTTAAAACTAATGCAGGAATAAAAGCTTCGTGTGTTGTACTTTTATACTTAACTACATTATTCTGAGTATCAGAATGCAAATTTTTTATGTATACTGTATCAATACTTGTATACATAGTTGTATTGTGAGGGTTTGTGGCTGTCAAGCTTTGATTTCCCATATACATATCTTATAAGCTGTCGCTATTGCGACTAATAGATTGTAGTGCACTTACACTGTCTGTATATACGCTTTTATTCTCAGAGTATTCCTTGTCACTCTCACCAACAAGCCACGTGTACAAGGAAGAATATTCCTGTATACTAGTATTTGTAGTGAAATTTGTTTTGTCCACTTACTTTTTCTGTACTTCATTGTGGCAATTTCCCGTACCGATAGAACTCAGCCAAGTAGAACAACTATCTGACATTGTAGAAAAATTAATATTATTTTGTTGCTATTAGCCGTATCACGTGGCCTGCTGGTGGAGGAAATGTTTTTCAACATGATTTTGTTTGTGTTGGCTGTTGTACTAACCATACGGTCATATATGTCACATTTATTCAGTACAGATGTATTTTGTTTAAACGTTACATTTGCACTAGTTTTTAGACTGGCGAAATCTCCATCCAAGGTTTCTACCTGGTTGATTTTCACAAATTTCTTGTCATATCTTTTCTCAATATTGACATCATTGTTATTTATTTCTGATTTATTAACTAGTTCAGCCACATAACATACGTTTACCATACTTTTAGGGGAAAAAACCTTGGCAACGACATTACACCCAACTTTAATATATTGTTTTATGTTGCCCGGATAAAACTCTGGGGCATTAATATTTAAATCAGATGTTTTTTTGAACTTTTCTTTGTGTACTTGCCCACATATTATCAATTGGGCACCATTTTTTGTCTAACATTGGTTTTGGGCCACAGCTAAAACCATTTCCTTGAATTAACTGTTGGTTTTTTACCTCTGTGTTGACATTAACTTTGTGGTTACGTAACTTACTAGTAACCCAAGCTTTATCAGTACAATATGTATTTTTTATTAGTTCACATGATAACTTACAGTCTGGTAACGTGTAGCCACTGCCATAGTTCCTGACCTGTATTGCCCTCCTGTAACTTTGCTTGTATAGGGTAGGGGCTTTCTTATTTTTAAACATTCTGATTTTCAGTAGATTCTTTTGTATCTTTCCTCAACCTATGACATTTTGTTTTTGGGTGGTCATATTTCTTGCCCGCTGAACTATAACAATAGCTACAATAATGTTGGTAAGTGATACCTTATCTGTGTGTTCACTTTGTTTCTCAAATTTTCATGAGCCTTTATTAAACAATTTGCAGATAAAAGTTTTTTCTGCAAATTCCGGCAATTTTGAGGGATTGGGGTTGCCAATAACTCTTTGTGCATTTCGGGACCTAATTTTCTCAATTTGATCCAACTGATTCCACTCAATCTTTCCTTTTTCTATCTCTTGAAGTACCACCCCATGGGCCCTTTTTGCAGTAGGGAAGGACAACTCAATAGCTAGTAAAATGTTTTAGCATATTTTCGCGGATTTGATTATTTTGCTCATCTAAGACGCAAAATATGTATCCCTGGGCCCACTGGTAAACATTTAAATCATCATATATTGGTTGTTTCCCATTTAAGACTGTACAAAAGTCATGTGGCCAGTTAATAGCTTTGTACACCTTGTGTACCCCTGCCCTGTATCTACCAGACTTTAAGTTAACATCAACTGCTTTACCTTTGGTTGGATTTGATGTTCTAGAGGTCCTATCATATTGGCGTAGACGCCTCTGGACTTCCGCTTGAATCCGCCCATCAGACCTTAACTCTTCAAAGCTGGGCAACTTCTGGGCACTCAGGTCCTTCTCAGTATGCATGAAACTATGGGCAACAGGTGACAGTGGTTGAGCTTGAGACTTCTTCTTCATACTCTCAGTCAAAGCAGATACTGTTTGCACTAATTTGTCCACTTTATCTTCTAATAACTGAATTTTTGACTGTGAACCCCCATTTCATCGCTGTTAAGAGTTCCTTGGGGTTCAAGTGCTGTAACAGCCTTAGTTTTTCTTTCTTTTCCCCATGATGGGTAATGTACTGTCAGTGCTGGTTAAAAGGTTCGAATCTCTGCCACTAATCGTTCATAAAAGGCCAAATTCAGACTTTCATCAAGCACTAACAGTAGTTTGACAACCCTCACAATACGCTAGTTTACTAAATGTCACAGTTTATATAGACCACTGATAGACAGAAAGTACTGGTCAAAAACCAGGTGAACTAAAAGCTAGACAACCTTGACCAAGCATGTCCCCTTGAGATGGTCAGATTTTTAACCCAATTTACAGAGCACTGCCACACCTTGTCTAGAGTACACATGTTGAGCAAATCGAATTGTAACCCCATTCTTGGCTTTACCATAAAGTACCTATCTTTTAACCCTGTACACAATTTACTAGGTCACCTCCCAACACTGAAACTGTGCGCTACTTAATACACGCCACCTATACAATTTCCTCATCCAAACCGAAAAAACACTCAGGGTTGCACAGCTTAACAGTAGCTTCTCTCACAGAGTGGAACAAGCTTCCTCAAGCCATTATAACTGTGGAAAGTGTTTCTGGATTTAGATAACAATTGAAAACGTATCTCTTCAGATTAGCCTATCCTCCATCATAGACTATCTTCCCTATTGGACGCTAATATGGACATTGACCTCTTTTTGGATCTAGACTATCCCTTTTTGAACATCAGCCCCTTAGAGGATGTTTACATCAATTTCAGCACTTTATAAATGCTTTTTACTTACTTGTATAGGTCATATCACAACGGGTAGTCTTGTGGTCAGAGGAAAGCAGCACATGCAGTTGTTCAAGGTTCTATACTACAAACTGCCGACCATCGGTAAGCAACTACCAACTTCCCCACATACGGTCTGGGCTTTGAATCGTCGATCTCAGAGGTGGGAGGCGAGTGTGTTACCACTGCCCCACTGTGGCCCTTCAAACGTTACAAGTTTAGGAGATTTATATTTTTTCAGTCCATTGTCTCTAATACTATAGTATAGAGACATCAGGATTTGTGATTCTTTATTCTTTCCGAAATGACAAAAGGATTTTTGGGAGTTCCTCAGTTTTGTCCACCTGTACATAAACTAAGAAAACATTTATACCTTTCATTCTCCTGCAGTCTGGAATGGACTGCCCAATGATGTTTGTTCTGCCCCCTTCGTGGCCTACTTCAAAAGAAAAGAATTCTATTTGTCAAGGTCTTCCCGCCATAGTATCTTACCCAGTCGGTGTCCCTGTGGGAATTAGCTATTATTATATGCCCATAAACCATAGACCTTTGAAATTTAATTTTGCTTGTCGTGCCTTACAGTCTGCTTCTATGCAGAGATTAAGCACTATAAAAACATAAAATAGACACTGCTCAATGTAGATCACAGACCACCTACTCCAATTCAAGCTTTCATTGTAATTCACTTAAATTGGCAAATGTACAATACATAAGAAGCAAAAATAATTTCTCAGTTTATAAAATGAAAACTTCCAGAATGACATAAAAACTGTTAAAAATTGACACTATGATAGAAGTGTGTAATTTTACATTATCCATATTTAAAGAGAAAATGTGAAAAACCTGAAATATGTGGATCATTGGTAAATATGAAAACCTTATATTTCTAACTTAAGATTTCTCTTCAGTTTCTGCCCTGATTTTAAAGCCCAAATGAGAAAAAAACTCTGTAAAAACATGAATGAATGGAGTGTTTAAACAGGACCAAAGTGATGCAGACATCTTCTAAGGCACTTATATCCACGAAGGGACAGTCCAATTGCTAAAATAGTCTTTATCCATATTAACATCAGACAGGGGAGAAGACTGTGACAGAGGATAGGCTTATCTAAATAGATAAGCCATCAACTCTGGTTTAAATCCAGTGACACTATCCTGGGTTCTAAAAATGACCTGAGAGAACTTGTTCCACTCAGTAGGAGCAGCTGCTGCAAAACTGTGCATCCACATGCATTTGTGGGTACAGCAGAGGAAGCTGATGATATACTAAAAATACTCACCACAAAAACCCACTGTTAGTGGCAAACCCATAAAACCCACCTTTAAAATTGACAAGGGCATACAAACTTCACTTTTTATAATAACACTCTGCTTTCATACAATAATTTTGTGTTTCTTGCCAAAAATATGTCTCATTTCACATTGTTTCACATAAATTAAAAAAATACTTTCCCCAATGACATATACAGAAAACTAGGCCACTGCAGCAGCGGTTATCTCCCACCTTAGAATCAGTAATAATGGAGAACTAAAGGAGATATAAGGCCTTTGTAGTAAGATAATCCAACTTGACATTGAAAAAGGGGTCAAAGGTAAAAGTCAGCAATTAGAAAGAGTCTCAGGCCTTGACTTCCTTTAAGTTGTTTTCACATTTGAAATCCCTAGTAACAATGATAAGGGAGATATAAGGGCTTTTTAGTAGGATAATCCCATTTAACATGTGATATGACGACCATTTTGTTTTTAAAACCAGGCCAAATTACTATCAGGCTAATTTTCCTAGCCATATATTTTTTGCACAAATTTGATGAACCTAGAGCATCTTAATGATTTTTAAATAATTGGCTATAGTGGCCATTTTGTTTTTCAAAATAAGGCCAAAATTTTTCTCAGGCAAAACATTTGCAGGCCAGGACTTTTGATGGTCTGTCTTTACATTATGAAGCCATAGCACCAATAATAAGGGATAAATAAGGACATCTTAATGTGATGACCCCATTTAACCTTGAAGCAGGGGTCAAAGGTCAAATTCTACACCTAGAAAAAGGCCTTTTTAAAAGAATAATCTCATTTGACATTAAACATGTGATATGGCGGCCATTTTGTTTTTAGAACTAGGTCAAAATTACTATCAGGCTACCTTTTTAGCCATACATCTTTTGTGAAAATTTGATGAAGCTAGCTGGAATATTTCGAGATATAGAGCAACTTTATAATTTTCAAACAATTGGCTATGGCGGCCATTTTGTTTTTTTCAAAAATAGGCCAAAATTTTGCAGAGACAGGTTTTTATAGCCATAAACATTCCCTGCAAATCTGGTGTAGATATCTTTATAAATGAATGAGATGTTAAGGTTTATGTAAAAACCTGACGAAAGGACTGATGCACAAATGTATGGAAGATATTTTACAATCTCTTGACCACGGTCTTCGCTTTTCATGGTCTGTCTTTACATTATGAAACCATAGCACCAATAATAAGGGAGAAAAAAGGACATTTTAGTGTGACAACCCCATTTAACCTTGAAGCAGGGGTCAAAGGTCAAATTCAACACCTGGAAAAGATTCCCAGGCCATGACTTCCTACAAGTTGTTTTCACATTCCGAACCTCTAGTAGCAATATTTTGGGAGATATAAGGCCTTTTTAATAGCATAACCCTGTTTGCCATTAAATATGTGATCTGGCTGCCATTTTGTTTTTGAACTAGGCCAAAATTATTATCAGGCTAGCTTTTCTAGCCATATAGCTTTTGTGAAAATTTGATGAAGCTAGCTGGAATATTTCAAGATTTAGAGCACCTTTATGATTTTCAAACAATTAGCTATGGCGGCCATTTTGTTTTTCAAAATGAGGCTAAAATTTTGTAGAGACAGGTTTTCATAGCCATAAACATTCCCTGCAAATTTGGTGTAGATATCTTTTTAAATGAATGAGATATTAAGTTTATGTAAAAACATGACGAAAGGATTCACGGACGCATGTATGGAAGGCGTTTTATAATCTCCCGACCACGGCCTTCGGCCTCAGGCAGGAGATAAAAAATATCACGAATGAAGAAGGCAATCTTATAGGAGTGCTTAACATGAGTAAACATGTTGTAATTCTTTATGAGTCATATTTTTATATAAGTCTAATATGGGGTGTTTTACTTTTATTATCCATCAATTTGTATGAACATGGAGTAAATAGCTTCAATAGTAAGTGGCTCCAGGATATACAAAGAAAGGTGTCAACTTATTTAGGTCAAATAGCCTGTTTGTAGCTTGTGGCCCCTGCGTGGAAAGGTATCAGCTAATATTTCTTCTCAATGGGCTGTAATATGTATTGAAAAAGAGTTAAAGTCAACTATTCCACAAAATATTCGACAATGCAGTTGTAATAGTTTTTTTTAAAAGTTTTTTTTTTCAATTTTCTGTATGTTGTTATGATTAACAAAGCTGTAATAGAGACATACTACAGTCTAAGAAAATAAATACTAATAATAATAACTGCTGGAAAGCTATAGTTCAGATAAATAGCAATAAGTCTGTCTATATTATTCTGAATAAACATTGCTTTTCCTATACGTTTTCTATTTATATAAATATGCATGTATTTTTAACTTTTTAAGAATTTTACAGAAAAAGAGGTGGCTGAAGTAACCAGGCACTTGTATAAGCTTTAAACAGTACTTGTTTTATTGTATTTAATAACTATTTGTAAAATACACTAAATGTCAAATACTGGAAAGAAGAACTATTTCCTATGTATTCATTGGTATACAACTTATTTAACAACAGTGCTTAACACAGCATACTGGATCATGTGGTCCTATTTCTACAGTGAGTAAGTCATTATAATAACACTTATTTCCAGTACATTTAGTTATCTAGAATGTTGTTTATGCCACATGTAATGAAGGTGAAAAGTTAGAAAAACAGACCTCAATGACTAAATGGTTAACAAGTTGGACATTTAATCACTGCGCTCTCAAACCTGTGGTTTTGGGTTTGAATCAAACTGAGAGTAACATACCAGGCTTACTGCTTGTCTGGCCTGATGTGACCTTGGCTAATCAATGAATCAATCAATCAATCGATGGATCGATCAATCACCCACTGACTCACTCACTCACTCGCTCGCTTGCTCAACCAATCAATCAATCACCCACATACCCACCCACCCACTCACTCACTCACTCACTCAACTTTTCTACATAGGGACAGGTCGGAGAATTAAACCGCTGATCTCAGAGGTGGGAGGTGAATTTGTTGATTACTACACAACAGAGCTCCCTGAAATGGAAGTAGAACCTAAAATTGGCTACACACTGCAAACAAAGTGAAATGAGACAAAAGATAAATTGACTGCGCACCAGTCTACTTCAACAAAAAGGGGACTGGTATTGCCTAGCGATACATTCACCTAGTTTATCTGAACTGCCTTACATTGTGGAACTGACTGTCTTCAATGAGAAACTTCTGTACTTTTAAAAAAAAAAAAGTTATATTATTCATATCTATTTTATATGGGTTTAAGGTACTAAAATAATATACGACTTTGCAATTTATTTAAAAGGAACGAAATAATAAACTTTGGGAGCAAATAATGAAACAGTTTAAGCCTTTGAACTGTTTTTTTTCTTTTAAGAGGAATTTATTTAAATGGTCATATCCTTACATTATACTAACTATGAGGGGAACTAATTTCAAATTGTGAACTTATATCACTTGAGTGAATAAAAATTGTGCTTTTTCTTTTGTTCTACTAGTTCTTGTTGATGGCAACTACCAATGCTAATTATCTGAAATGGAGACTGTATGACCAGACAATAAAATACTGAAAGGGACAGATGTGCTTTGGGAGTTCAGAGGTTATGGCGTGGGGTGTTTGAGGTGTCCCAGATTAAGAGATCGGTAACCTGTAAAAATGATAGGACAACCAATTAATCTAGGTGAAAGTCGCTGTAGGTGATACCAATCACTTTTTTGTAAGATATGGACTTGGATGGTCACTTAAATGGTGGTCTCATCGCAATATAATTGATACAAGGCACACGGCGGGAGATAATAAAAAAAACAATATTTCAATGTAATCAAAAGAGACTGTTGTTAAATGACACCACGTCAAATTAAAGGGTGTGGAATCAAGTTTTAACAAATTACTGAGTGACTCAGTAGTGTTTGTCCAACAGATAAATAATGCGTCCATATATGGCTGAAAAAGAGCATTGTTCATTCATAACGTACACAAATAGGAACTGCCTGAAGACACTCTATAAATGAAATTCCTACACAATTATTTCATTCAGATTCAGTTTCATTCAATAAAGTGAAAGTCAGTCCATCCCCTCTCTCCTCATTCAGAGAGAAATGAAAATATATCTCTGCAAAAACATACCCATAAATCATGATACAACCCTCTCAATCCATTCCAGGGGCCACGGTGGCAGAGTGGTAACACTCTCGCCTCCCACCTCTGCGGTCGGGGTTTGATCCCCGTCATGGCCGTAAGTGGGAAAGCTGGTAGTTGCTTGCCGTTGGTCGGCAGTTTACAGTACAGAACCCTAGCGAACTATATGTACTGGTTTCCTCTGCCCTTCCAACTACCCGTCGTGATATGACCTGTACAGTGTTGAAAGCGAGTAAAACCCCAAATAAACAAATCTCAATCCATTCCCTCTCTCCTCATTCAGAGAGAAATGAAAATATATCTCTGCAAAAACATACCCACCCTAGCCTCTAGTTCCCCCCCCGTTTTTTCTCCATGGCCCTCCCTGACCTAGACGTGGTTACCTTGGCTCTACTTAACTTGGATGTACAGTAGAGCCGAGGTAACCACATCTAACCCTGACCATGCTATGTCTCTGGTAAAATGATGATGGATGTTTGCTTTTCTGCATTATGCACCCATGCTTCATTTTTGAGATACAGATGAAAGTACTATTATTATAATTAGGAAGTAATTCAGTACTAAAAACATTAAACAACATTTTCAATAATTTATAGCTGTTGGACTTCTGAAATGGAAAGATTGCAAGTAATTGTTACATTAGAGAGTTTGCGAACAACGTTTTTGATGCCCGTATCTACTGTCCGTTACGTTACACGTCATTGATTTCTGTGTGTGATGCAATTTCATAAGGTTTTAGCTGCACAAGGTTACGTTTTTTACGTGGCAAATGACTTCGCCACGTAATTTGTTTCCCTTGTGGATTTATGAATTATTTGGCCAATAAAGTGTGTTATACATGTCAGTACAGAGTTCCCCAAGTACTATAGACTATATTTAGCCAGTGTATTATATTTTAAAAAGTCCAAGTATACAACGACCAGCCTTTTTTTATCACCTGTCAGAAACTCTTCCAATTAAAGGAAACAATAAGGCCAAAGACATGCAATTTTTTGTTTCTATAAATCTTCTATCAATGGGATATCCATGTTAGCAAATAATTAACCATGATTTCTGACAGTTTATTTTGATTTATGATGGATTAAATATGAATATTCTATAAAACTGGATTTTCCTATAAAGTCTCATACATCTTAAACAATGCATAATAGTTTGCAATCTTTGTGTAAATAATAATTATGTCTAGTTTTGGCCTTAAAACCTCCTCTTTTCAAACGTTGTGCGCAAACAAAAACTCTGCCCCATCTGATGGACTTTCGTATTGATTAATTATGTTGCGTTTTTTGTAAGGGGCGTTTATGAAACGTTGTTCGCAACCTCTCTAATTGTCGGAAGAGATTTCCTCCGGATCATAAATGTTAATTGAAATGTCTAAATTACTGCATAATCTAGGTAAATTACACATTATCTTTCTGTACAATACCCCAATAACTTTGTTTTATGCAATAAGAATAAGTTTATATTTATACGGATGTTAAAATGAGGGTTTACATAACTAATACTTAGTGATATCGTCTGAGTTATCTTTAAATTTGAGGGTTTTTTTACGAAAAATTTAAGCAACAGTAAACCAACTAAGGTTTTGAGTTACACAAGACTTTGCAAGTAGAATTCTACTGTTCAAGAATTATAACCTTTTGGACCTGTGAAGGTTGATGTATTTATATGAAACCAATATTGCAAGCTTGGGTTTGGGGCCAAAGATGAACAATATGCTTGGTGACGTCATGTAGAGGGAAATCAATAACTGCTGAATTTTGCCATTTGTTCAAAACAGTGGGTATTCTTGGAAATCAACAAGCATTATTAAAGGTCGGTAAAAGATATATAACTAGAATCCTACATGTGAACAGCCATGCAGTAGCAAGTATATTTAATGCAAACTACGTTTTAAGTGATACAAAAAAACCTGATTATCAAATGGCAGGTAACAAAAGTACTGTACTGTAACTGGAGTTTGCTTCACATTCACTGTGGAAGGGGCTGGGGTGTACTGTAATGGTTACTGCTTCCCTCCATAAGTTGGCCGCAGTCATAAGTTGGCCGCCCTCACCACAGCTTCACAGGGCTTTAACATGGGTGGCCTACTACAATCTGAAACCATGTATTATTGTTAAACTTGTTATGTGCAACAGTTTTCATTGGTGTATAATAACCTATTTGTCTTTCTGGAGCCTGTAGATGAGTCGCGGCCAACTTATGACTGTGGCCAACTTATGGAGGGAAGCAGTAGAATACTCGCCGTCAACTTCTGAAGTAGCCGTTTGTTAGTTACTTGCCAATGCCTGGTGGTTTACCGTACAGAATCTTGACCAAATACTATGCACTGGTACCTCCACCCGTAAACTACCCGTCGCAATATGACCCTGGCTGTTGAACGTGATGTAAAACAGTGAATAAATCTAAATCACATTGACTGTTGAACCAGAGGTAGTACCTTGCTACCAGTTACCACCAGATAGAATTGAAATATACGTAACTTGGGGGAAAACTGTCCCCTCCAATATTCTTGTAAATGAGGTGGTAGAACTGTTTCCAAAGTGAATGGAACAATATGTTTCAACGAAATCCCATGCATTCAGCATCAATTTCTACCATAAATAGTGTTCCCTTGTTTTAAATGTTGCTTGTGTACAGTTTGCTGTTTATTTATTCTTTGTTGTTTTGTTTAGTCATAAATTAAGTGTCAATTGATATTCTTGAAAATCAGGTGACGCCTTTCTCAAATGTGACAAATCTTTTGGTAGTGTTTTACTCCCAATCTAGATCTCTTTGATCATGTGTTCAAAGTCATAAAGTTGACTAGAGTCCATACAAGAGATTTATACTGGATTTGTCTCCTGAAACTCTCTACATCAGTTCATTTGGCAAATGCTCTAGTTAGTAGTCCGCTAGACTATTGTAATTTCCTATTTGCTTCACTCACAGATTTTGATTTCAGATGACTGCAACTGACTAGTGGGTTGTCAAAAACAGGGTACATTCCAAAATATGGCTTATGACATATCAAAGTGTAAACACTGCCTAACCAGTATATCTCAGTGAAAAACTCGCATCTGTCGAACATTTATCTCTGTGCACTGTGTATCGCCCATGCTTTTGTAAGCACGCCTCCAAAGTCTTACGTTATCGCTAATATATTGCTGATATGTCATTTCGAGGTAAACTTTTTCCATTAAAACAAAATAGTAAGTCTAATTTTATAATTTCATATCCATCTTTAACAAAACTTCTGTATTTTAGCAGTTATTTCACCTTTTATAGTGGAGAGATTTGTTACATCAACCACACTTCCAATTGGTGTATGCTAAAACATGAATATACAGTCTTTAGATCATTGTTTTTCGGAACACCCGGCTGGGTTTCATTATCATAAATGTCCATCCCCAACTTTTGCAAATATTTACCTACATCGCCCATGGCTGTTACAGAGAACGGGTACCATAAGTTCTAATCTAATCTAATCTAATCTACTGCTTTGGAACCGCAATATCTTCCCCACAATGAGGAACTCAGTGCACTAATTAAACAAAATCATTATCATATGGAAGTTGAGGGGCGTTCAAGATCAGTAATCCAGGATTGTGGGTATGACCGGGAGGGAAGGAAGACTAAGTTGGGAAGCTAGAGCTGAAGAGGTGAGTTTTGAGGTGCTTCCTAAAAGATACAACAGAGGGACTATTTCTTACATGGAGAGGGAAAGTTCCTTCAGGTCCCTTCTTTTGATTGTGAAAATTCACAGAACACACACTTTCCCAATTCCTTCAGCTATTATGCGCCGACATTGTGGAACTCTTCATTTCCACATAATGCCCCCATTCACACTACAGGTGATACCTCCCATGGTTAGAAGTTTTTCTCAGCGATGGAACCGCGCAAAATGTCATGCTATTGAAAAATCAGAGGCGGAAATTTAAAAGTTTTCAAAACTTGTGTAGGATGCGCAAGGTAATAGACGGCTCCCCACTGACTCGTAAGTTTGCATACTGAATCAGATGGTGATCCAAGGACAGGGACATTTCACCTAATGCGGGTTAGTGACACTACCTGTAGTGTAAAAGGGGTATTTGGATCAGTCCTTTAGTTACACATTCAAGGAAACATCTTAAGACTGGCCTCCTCAAGCAAAGCCCACTTATGGCCGAGTTACACCTTTCCGTATGGTAATGTCTGTACATATTTGCTTCCTGCTTGACGACCTCCCTTATATCCACCCACCCTCTGCCCTTCATCCCTCATCCCTAAATACAGCTTGTGAAGGGTTGTAAGATGTATTTGAAACATTTTTAAAAAGCCATCCCAAACAGAAATTGCTTTCTGAGTTTTGTCAAATCTCCCCGAACAAAGTAGGCAATTGTATTATTACCAGTTGTATTTCCAGGAAGTGAATATACTTGTAAATGTATATTTATTTCTCATCAATAATATTCCCTGAGCAAAGTAGCTAATAGCATTTGAGTTTCATTACTACTTAGTCTATATACTTGTGTGTTTTTGTTTTTCATCAGACAGTAACGCGATTTCTGAGAGCTGCACACGCCATGGCAAAAACTGCTGGTAGAGTTATCTATGAAAAAGGAAATAAGAAGATAAGGTATGCCACAGAGAGAGACTACTCCAGTGTTGTGGCTATTGATGATAATGTTTATGAAGGCTTGGACTATATACCGGAACAGTACTTCTATTACCTCAACAGATGCGGTACTGAATGCTTTGTTATGGAGGTAGACAATGAAATGGTAAGTAAATGATCAAAGCTAAAGAATCTTTTAATCTACAGACAAAAGCTGCAAAGCCATCAGTAGGGCAATGCAGTAGTATGCAGTTACTGAACGTCAGGATACCAAAAAAAAAAAAAAAAAAATATGAAAAAAAATCCAGAGAAAAAGTGTACTCTAGAAGTGCCAGCCTCTTCACGAGCTCAAGCTTATGAACTCAAAAAAATTTGTCTTGACCATTTCTAAAGGCATTCTTTTGTGGGAAATTGTCCCTAAAGGCAGCAATGTCTATCAGAAACAGCAGTGTCTCTATGGCTTATAGTACACATACAGGCAAACTTCACTGAATACTTTTATGTGCATACATTTTACAACCAATAGGCTTAAATGTACATAATAATGGATATAATGTTTTAGTATGTTTATTTCCATAAACGGATAAGCAATAGAGAAAAATTATTGTAACAATTATGTTAGTGCTTGAAACATTGGCAATTTCTTGCAGATCAAGCATCATCTGTTAGAATTGACTTAAGCTTGAGTTCAGCTGGTAAGTATAAAATTACCATGAATTATTATGTCTTAAGTTATAATTCTAGGATGTATTCCTGAAGAGACACTTTGTAGTGTGGTAAAATACATTGTATAATTTACTTTTTAAAAGCTTCATTTTAAATTGTGCAGGTTGGTGTGATGAGTTACAGCTAAAGGTACGGGCAACTTGTCCCAATACTAATAGTGATATATAGGTTTTGCTAAATTCTCAGAATTTCTTGTGGTTTATGTGACAGTTTGTTTTCAGTGACAACTCCGTATTGATTTAGCATACTTTGTAACTTTTACTATGGACCTGTAAGGTTTTTGAGTTTGCAGGTTTGGTGTACAGGGAAAGTTTTCCAGTAAACTTGGTACACTGTGTACACCACAAACTGATCTGATATGATCCATTTAGAGGAGATACACACCCTCTTTAAACTGAAAAAAAAACAACAGTTACTGGTGAACAGAAGTTTGGAATCTATTCAGAGATAAGCAATCACCAGTTTTTGCCATCTTCATTTCTGTGGGCAAGGGGGAGGGTGTGTGTGTGTGTGTGTGATGACGACTCTAGAAAGTGACAAATCTTTCAGAAATGTTTTATGTATGGAGTGCATGACCAAAAGAAGAAGTGATTTTTCATACAAAATAAAGCTCTTTTATATGCTAATGATATAATACACCAATTGGATAATAGTTGAAGAATTATTTAAAATAAAAATTGTGTCATATGGGCAGGAGTATTGTGTCTTCATTCGTGTAAATAGGTATATCACTGTGTGTTCTGACTTGATTATCTCCAGTTATTACTGGTATGTATGTGGCACAGTGGTAACACATTCCCCTCCCACCTCTGACATTGGCAGTTCAAACCCCGGATCTTATGTGTGAAAGTTGGTGGTTACTGATGGTTGGCCATTTACAGTACAGAACCTTGACCAACCATATGTGTTGGTTCACTCTAGCCACAAAACTACCCATTGTGATATGACCTATACAGTGTTGAAAGCAACGTAAAACCCCATATAAATATATAAATAAATAAATAAAGTGAATTCAATTGTAAATTACTTCATTTGGTTTACTCTGACTTTATCCTTAAGAAATGGAAACTTTAGTTCAAGTCTTTGTAACCTCCATGAGAGGATTATGTTTCTTGTGTGTTAGATTGTCTTTGTTATTGCTCCAAAAGCAAGGAATTGACCTTTATAAAAATCTTTTTTGGTGGGAAGGACCTTACCAAAGAAAGAAATGATTATATTCTGGATACAGAAAAATCCCAATTTTCAGTAATTTACCCTGGTGGTGGTCTATGCTGTAAGTTCTTTCAAATGCTTTTTTTTGTTTGTTGAGATGTGTACCAAATTACCTAGCTGTGATAAGGTTATCCAGAAACAAGTATTGAGCAGATGCGTCTGTTTCAGGTGGGATTTACAATGGCGACATTAATCGACGAGGGCAAAACATTACTCGTACATGGAACTAGAATTCATCCTGCAAAGAAGTATCTCGGATCTGGATTACATTTTGGTAAGTTTGTAGCATTATATTACACCAATTTACATTATTTTACCTCAGTAACAAATTGTCATTCTTGTGTTACTTAAGAGCAGTTTCCCCCCTTATGGGGAAGACATTATACCTGCAAAGCAATAGATTAGATTAGAAATCAAGCGTGAAATCATTTTATTATGACGCTTTCTAGTGGATGTGCAAACAGACAGCAGGTTAGAGGGCTGTATGCATTTTATTGGCCCTCCTTTCAAATTAGGATCCAACATTACTTGAAACATGGGATGGGTCAGTACCCTGGTGTCTCGGTATTGAGAGCATTGTATTGATTTTCTGTCACTGTGATATGAATTTAACACCACTACTTCACTTGTCAACATATATAATGGAAGAAAAAAATGAAGTATTGGCAACAGATCCCAAATCTGAAGAAATGATGATTCAATGCCATATTTTTGTACATTTGCAGACTTTTGTACTAGCAATATCATTGAGCATAACTGCCATGTTTTGATAAACCCGTTACTACAATTTATAACCTCCATCTTGCTGGTCAATGCATATAATGGAAGGCAAACTTCAAATATTGGAAAGAAACCACAAACCTAAAGAAATTGCATACTAATATGCAATTTTTTGTGTATTTGGGGACAAGCAGGTGATGAAACTAAACCTTGCCTCCTCTATTGAAAACATGTTTTTTTTTCCCACAGCCCTTAAGGGCTGTTGGGTATTGTTTTCACCCATGGTGTCCGGATAGGCAGGGCGG
This sequence comes from Sabellastarte sp. h YS-2021, assembly GCA_964017235.1. Classification (NCBI taxonomy): domain Eukaryota; kingdom Metazoa; phylum Annelida; class Polychaeta; order Sabellida; family Sabellidae; genus Sabellastarte; species Sabellastarte sp. h YS-2021. The sequence goes on along the minus strand of OZ024932.1, from coordinate 6,841,952 downwards.
GGGAAAAGTTTGTCTGGGCTGTATCTCAGAAACTGTAACGTGTAGGAAGTTGATACTTGGTAGGGACATTGGTTAGGGGGTGTAGCTGCCCAACATCATGGTGTGACCTTGATTTGACCTTTGACCTTGCTGCAGTGACCTTGAGTTTGAAAATCTTGTCCGGGCTATTTCTTGGAAGCCATAAGCTGTAGGAAGTTGATACATGGTAGGGACATTGGTGAGGGGGTGTAGGTGTGCAGCATCATAGAGTGACCTTGATTTGACTGTTGACCTTTCCGTAGTGACCTTGACCTATAAAATCCTGTCCAGGCTATATCTCAGAGAGATCGTAAAGTATGTGAAGTTAATACTTGATACGGATATTGTATTGCCGCATCTGTATGTATGGGTAATATTAGAAAAATTTAAACCATAATTCGACCACATGTATAAAGATGGGAAAGGTTTATTTGTGTTAGGTCACTTTGCTATATATTTGGACAATGTTCAAACATCCCAACCATAATTCCACTGTGCAAGATGTGTGCATATTAACAGCTTGCAGAACAAGCAGATTTGTGGGTTATTAATCTTTTTGACCTGAAGGTATTTCTGTCGATCGTGGACTGGCAGATTTTTGTTAATTTCTAACCCTGTTAGGGGGTGTAGGTATGCATCATGGTGTGAACTTTGGCTCTGCCAAAGTGTGTTCACCTGCCATATTTGAGACATGTTTCTCTTTTGACAAAGATACATGGATTGCTTCAACTGATTATTATATGTACCTTTACATAATTGTGCTATTTCCATTAACATCTATTCTCCAGTTAATAAATTTTACAGCGTCATAATTTTTAGTCTACTGATTAATGTTGTCATCTTGCTATTGAATTGTCTTTACATCCATTTTCTTTCTCTTAAACATTATTTTCTCTACTTAAACATTAGTTGGACCTTTATATAACTGACACTACTCTGAAAGTATCCCATTCTCTGTACTGTTTCACTACTTCTATATCTCGGTGTTGAAAATTATTTTGCCAGGCTGTGGGGTATGGGCATCTCTGATGCTATTTTTAAGAAATCCTATCACAAAGCAGTTTTGTCTTAAGATTTTTTCAAATTATGCTGCACCAGCTCACAAGCATTTCTTAACCTACTTCTGAACTTTGAGACATAATCCAAATTATTTAAGCTCTCAGTGTTCTCCTATAACAACTTTATTGAACTTGAAAATTATGTTCAAGTAATGGCTGTAAATATCACTCGAAAGTTCGAGGAATTCCTTGTGTTTTAATATATCATTGTTTGGGATTTGAAATTTGATTTGCTTCGAATAATACCAAGTCCACTGTATATCACTTTGGTAAACATTTGGTACAACAAGCTTGTGGATTATTGATGTTTCACATAAGCACATTTCTGACATAATAGCCTGTTGGGATCTTATCTAGCTCCACTATTGGGAAGACCAACTTAAATAGTAGTATTAATTCTGGGTCATTTTCCTGCTTTGAATCAACATTGATTTTGAGAGTGATATTTCTGGGCCATCTATTATGTCTTGTTTTTCAGAATCTTCTTTGGCCTTATGGTTAGTGCCATCATTCTGTGACTTGATGTAAGGAAAAGATAAGACGAACCCTTCAATACCTTAAGCGATAACACTCACTAGTAGAATTTCTTACACTCAAGGGTATTACACCTTTTAAAAGTAGGGACTGAGCAGCACCAAACTGAGTGTCTCTGAATATCATGATGGGAACCTGACTGGAAGTAATATCTTGGGATACAAAACCGTCAGTCACGAAAGGTTTGAACTCTTCCCTAATAATCACAGATTTTTTAAACTAACAATAGATTTCGCTCCATTGGAATTTGAACGCCAAGTAGATTTGCCATAAAGATGCATTCTCTGTTGCCTCCTTATCTCTCATTTTCTTTAAGAACCAACAGTCAGGCATCACATGCCCAGGTAGTTTACAAAAATGGCACACAGAGTAAAGGATCTGGGTTTCCTATCCATACTTATAGTCTGATTGGCAGTTGGAGCCTTATCTGAGCTCTTTTCTGGAGCTACATTTTCAGATTTCTTTCCTACTTTCAAAAGAATTTTTGAGATAATTTGGTTTCAGATGCCAAATTTGGAGATTCAGATAAGTTTTGTTGAAATCTTTGAATGTTTGTTTGAGGAGATTTTCCCAATGAGGTAGTAGCAATATTCATTTTGTGTATAGGTCTATCAGGTCGAAAAACCAGCTCATCTCAGGCCATCCCTGGCCTACTACTATCATGTGACAAGCATAAGTTCTCATTTTTCTATCAGTTTTGGAATTAGAGCTATTGGATAGAATGCATAACTGTCTAGTGCCCCCCACGAGATGGTCAATTCAACTACTGCCATCACATTGGGATCTAGAACTGGAGAAATGTACAGAGTTTTGTTGCAAACATGTCCACCATTGGCCTGTGCCAAATTTGGGTCATCTGGCAATGACACAGTCTGAATTAAATCCAGCTGAGGACAGACAGCAGACAAATCTTCTACACGATTCCCGAAACATCTTATGGCAGATGGTTTTTTATCATAAAGGTCATAACACTGGGGGTTAAAAACAACATCATAATCTAGGTTGTCAGGATGACTTCTCAATTTCAAAGCATATTGAACACAGAACTTATCAAACCTGAGATATAAAGCCCTGGTTTTGAATGGGGTCCAATTTCTTAAGATATGACTTACGAGTAGAACTAAAAAAATATTCCGATCTAGAGCGAACAAATGAACGACCAAGTCTCAGCAAAGCACTTCTATCTGCTCCCCAATCCATTTTGGAAACTACTTTCAGTAATTGCATGGCTATCACATTTCTGACAAATATACAGAAATGCATACAAACAGTTTTGGTTTTAGAAAATTTTAAAACCATTTTCATCAGCCCATTTTTCTACCTTATGGAGACACAACTGAATTTGCCTTTCTATAGAAGCCATATTTCGTGAGGAACAACCGATTGAGAAATCATCAACAAAAGGAGAGTTTTCAAAACTAGATGGAATTACATTGGCAATACTATTGATCTTTAAAATAAATAAAGTAACAGAGAGGATGCTGCCTTGAGGGATACCCATCTCTTGTTCATGTATGTTAGAAAAGACAGATCCTAAACGAACTCTAAAAACTCTGAATAAACCTAGGCATTCACCCCCTTAAGTCTGCTGTATGTAGATCTCTTGTAATACCATATTTTCATACCGTATTGTAGGCTTTTTCTAAATAAAAAAATACAGACTACATGGTTACCTTTTAGGAAGGAATCTCTAATAAAAGATTCAAGTCTTATTAATGGGTTTGTTGTAGTTCGACCTTTTCTAAAACCACTTTGATATTTTGTTAAAATATTATTTTTCTCAAGGAACCAAACTAATCTAGTATTAATCATTCTTTCCATGGTTTTGCATAAACAGCTCGTCAGAGATATGGGCCGATAATTGGACAGGTTTTTTGAGTCTTTGCCACGTTTAGAAATAGGTATCACTGTGGCCTCTCTTCAGCATTCTGGAATTTCACCTGAAGGCCATATATCATTAAATATATCAAGTAACTCCATAAGTGAGTCTCTTAGTGAATTAATGAATTTCATCTGGACCTGTGGCTGTGTCATGAGACTTTTTCAAAGAATCACAAAGTTCTCTTATGGTAAACTGTATATTGTAGTTTTCAGAATTATCTGTGTCAAAATCCAGGTGTTCGTTTTCAGCTTTCTCTTGATATCTTTGACATTTTGTTGGGTAATTGTTGCTGCTGGAATTCTTGCTAATTTCTTGGACCAATATATTGTTATATCCACTCTTTCTGTTGTTTTTGTCCCATCATTATTATCCAGATGGTGTACTGTGGTGTTACTTTGTTTGCCACTTATTTTCCTCACCATTTCCCATGCCATGATTTCCTTTTATTTTCTTTAATTACTTTACGAGCATTGGCTCGACAGTTTTTATATTCGTTAATGTTACTTGATGTCGGATTTGTACAGCAATTTATCCATAGCATTTTGACGAGCTTTAACAGCCTTTTTGCGTTCACTGTTGAACCATGGTTTGTAGCTACCAGTGGGACTGTCCAGTTGACTTTGGCACACATTTTGTTGCTATGTCATTTAGTTTATTTAAAAACGCAGTAAACTTTTCTGTTATATCAGTAAAACTATGCCTATTGATATCTAGAGAACACTGAAGTTTGAATTTTGGCCAATTTGCCTTTTTAAGATTCCAACGAGGAACATCTTCCTTAGGCATACTCTTAACTATATCAATAAAAATAGGGAAATGGTCACTACCACACTGATCAGAATGGACCTGCCATACAAAATAAAGAAAAACAGATGCAGAACATAAAGACAAATCTATTGCGGTGAATGAACCAGTTGCAGGATGAAAGTAGGTAGGTGACTTATTAAGTAAACAGATATTAGAGGATTGAAGAAGATGCTCAACCTTATTCCCTAAACTATTAGATGAGGAAAAACTCTGTAAATCACTATGTGCATTAAAATCACCAATAAATAGAAAAGGTGCAGGTAACTGGTTGACTAGATTGTCAAGATCACTTTGTGCAACATTAAAACATGGTTCTCTCATCTACTTCTGATGCACATGTTTTAAAATAATGATCAAATCCTCTAATATTAACATTATCTGTATCTTTAAAATGTGCTTCCTGCAATGCTAAAAGGTAGGTCTAAAATTAATAATTAAATTTTTAATTTCTTCAAAGTGTGGCCTAAAACCATGACAGTTCCACCGTGGTATACTTTTATTTTGTTTAGTTCCATTATGTACACTTTTATTGCCACTCTGCCCTTGTGAATTTGTGATCTGGGATTCTTCGACACTCATTTCACTGTCACTATCACTCAAAACATAATATTTATTGTATTGTTTAATAGGGTCATTAGATCCCTTATGTTGTTTGGTTAAATATACTTTACTTTGACTTATTTTCAATTTAATAGGATCCTTTAGAGATGCGCTTGTGTGACTTGATAAACTAGTTTTTGTCACTTTAGTTGTTTTATTTTCAACTGCACACTTTTTGGTTGTTTTGTGCCATCTGGCTAAGTCATTTCTGTTTGTGTTGCTATGTTTACTGTTTTCACCACAGGTTTGGTTGTTGTAGCTGCTTGGGCATAGGTTGAAAATTAAATGTATCCATTTGTTTCTTGGCCGCTGTGTATGAAATCCCTCTTTTTGCCTTTATTCTTTAAATTTCCTTTTCTTCTTTCCATTTTGGACATTCTTTATCATCTGATGCATGCTTTCCTTTACAATTTACGCATTTCGCGTCATTCTTACATTCTTGAGAGTCTGTATGATCTTCTTGCCCACATTTAGTGCAAACTTCATTCTTTCTACAGTTGAATTTAGTATGACCAAACTTTCGACACTTGTAGCCCCTCACAGGATTTGGGATGAATTGTGACACAGCCACTCTGTAGTAACCCACCCTGATATATTTTGGTAAGGTTTGGCTTTGAAATGTAAATATAAAAGTCCCTGTTGGTTTTCTTTGTCCATCTCTAAATACCGACATCCTGTCTAGTTTGATGACACCTTCAGCTTTCAGGCCATCCAATATTTCGTCATTAGTACAGTCTTTCATCTCTGGGCATCTAATGACCCCACTTTTAGTTTTCAACTGTAGTGTGGTGATATGTCGATTGGAATAGTATTGTCCATTGTTAGATTCAATTTAGTGGTTTTCAGTACTTTCTTGCTCTGTGTTTCCTTATCCAGTTCCACCAAAATGCTTCCATTCCTTAACGTCTTTATGTTAAAGGGATCAAAACCAAGTATAGCAACAAAGGCCTTGTTAACAGCAAATGGTGACAGTTTGCACAAGGGTCTTCTATCATCTGTACCTTTAATCAACAAGAAACATGGCCATGAATAAATCTGGGCAGAATCAAAGTCCGTAGTCATAATTTCTGATCTAGATCTTTTCCTATCCATCAATAATGAGTTTTGAGTAGCCATAATGTTAGAGTGATTTTTCATTGCCAATGATCTCCACCCACCCTTCGAGCCAAACAAGTGGATAACACAATAGTGTGGAGCTGACCCCTGCTCACTGATATCAGAGATACATTAGCAATATACTCCAAACAAAAACACAAAGAGATACATTAGCAATATACTCCAAACAAAAACACAAACCAAACACCAGCAAAACACAAACAAAAAACAAATTGTGAACCTTCACAATCAACAAACCATCACTAATTTGGAGCACTATGGCTTGGCACTACCAGCGAATTGATTAAGCCAGGCCATCTTAACCTTCCAACTGAGTGAAATTGAGGCCAAAGCTGTGTATTGCCTCCACAGTGCCTCAACAAAGTATTGGCTCGACAGCCCGGATCCTCTTCCACTGACACGGATCACAACCCACGGCAAACAGGCTGCCCCAATAAGTCGCCTCTTACAACACGCAGGAGGATATGTTGGACCTATTCTACTTCCCCGGACTCACAGGGGGATATGTCATCTTGTGCTATCTTGATAAAGTGCAAGTGTATAACAACCACCAATTCATGTGTCATCATTCTGATTCCAACTTTAAATCTGAATAAATCAGTAAGTTTCAACACCTCCAACAAAATGAGTGATAAAAATGTTCCAGTCAACATCCAGTCAAGATAGAGTAAGTATTACTTTATTCATAAACTTTAGTTAGTCATAGTATATATACCAATGAAGACTGACTTTAAAACTTTTCTTTTAAGATGGTTGAGCATTTTAACTGAAAAAATAAATAAGCTTGAAATCTATGTACATATAGACCAAAAAGTCAATTTATTCTAAACACGAATTCTAGATATTTGCTTTAATGTAGTTACATAGTGTTTTGTTTTTAAATCACAACTTGTAATAGCTTCAATCCATTTTGTAACATCTCCATTCATTCTTTAATGTTACAGACCAAGGGATTGTCCAGTAGTTAGAAAAGAATCAGGAATGGAGAAAAAGCCAGTACCAGTGAGTTACAGAAACTCTGATGTTTAAATTAAATCCAAAAGACAACTTTTTCATCCCTTCTCGCCACTACTGGATATAACTCCAGTAAAATTAGAAGAGTACCAACCTGTGATGCTAGGTAAAAGACCTAGACGAGTGTCTAGAGTTTACAGCATTAATTACACAAACTACAGATTTGAGCCATTAGCCTGCTCCACACCAAAGAGAAGGAGAGTTGTGCTGGACACATCCCGAATTGATTATGATTCCATTGAGGCAGTTAGACAGGAGGAGGAAGACAACAACATAAGTGGAATGTTTGAACTTCCCACTTTTGAACTAAATTCAAGTGTATAAGACTCTTAGTTACTAGTGTATCTCTGTTGGACTTATTTTCATTGTACGTGTAATCTTTGTAAGTATTTTATAATTTATTGATGTCCAATATCAATAAAGTTTACATTAAACTATGTGAAAGTCAATTTTAGTCTTTTGTCTTAAAACCATTTACATTTACTTTCGGTCAAACTGAGCATAAATGGAAAACTAACAAGGTCAGAGGTCAGACGTTTAGGTAGATTACCATGTATTCAAAGGTAATACAAATAAGCTGATATATTTATTGACACATATAAAACTGGAATATAAATTAAAACAATTTGACATTCAACTACTAAACTGGTGAAAACGTTGTTCCAAATAAAAACATAAAATGTTAACACAAAGTAAGTAATTACAAAAGAAAGCATGAAAAAAAAACAACTTACAACTATTTATAAAACTAAATACATAAAAACACAACTTGAATTACAGAACACAAGTGGAGTACAAAGAAACTAGAAAGTATTTACAAGGGGAAAAAGACTGGAGTAATATACAATAAAAATCTTATTTAAGAAAAGCTATGATTCCCAAAAACTAATCAAAATGTAACATGAGGGCTAAAGTTTGTGTTCAAACTATATGCACCAAAATAATTCTAATACATTTCACTGATATCAAATAATAAACAATATAATCAAAATACAGCATGGGAACCAGTGTTCAAATTATATACAAGCAAAATAAGTCTCTTAAAATCTTTCATACCTGACAGAAACACACAGGTTATACAGACACACTGTCACACTCAAAAACACTAAAGCTGATGTTGTTGTCAAAGCTACTATTAATTCAATTTTCAGTGTAGATTCAGGGGCAGATTCAGCCTTTAAGTAAGGTGGGGGTTCACATCGAGTAAGGTGGGGGTTCACATTGACTAAGGTGGGGGTTCACATCAGACATATTATAACTAAGGGGGTCGGGGGGCATGCCCCCTGGGAAAAAAATTAATTTTTGGTAAAAATATAGTGCATTTCCTGTAAATTTAACACCACTCTCAAGAAATAATTTTGTACTTTGGGTTGAACCCCTTTACATTATTTTTCAAGGGGGGGGGGGGTTGAACCGCCTGAACCCCTCCCCCCCTGGATCCGCTAGTGGATTGTTGGGTTGAATTCTTTGCCACAGGAAGGGTGGTTATGTTATCACCATTATAACTAGTGGTTTCTACTGTAGAAGCTATCAGTGTGGGGGCATTAATGAGAGATAAAAGCTGAAAGACACAGTGACTATAAATAATGAAGACACACAAAAAAAGAATTGACGGCCATAACACTGATTACACTTTGGCAGACTTGTGTCCATAATATTGCAAGAATCTGTAACTGCATTTGGCGTAATAGTACATATACAAAACTCTGTGAACTTCCCTGTGACTATAAATAGCTGGGACAGTCTATGTGACTATAAATAGCTCTCTGTGTGTGATTGTATGGGGCCATTCCACTGGAGCCGACCGGTCAGTAACTAGGTAGTTTTGGAGAGTTGGGACCAATGTTTACAAGGTCGGTTAGGGTTGGTAGTATTTTCCTGGCCTGTCGGGGAGAGTCTGTGAAATATCAAACATGTTTCGACCCTAGTAACAGACCCTAAATTCATCCACCTATAGCAACAGGCCTGTCAGTTAACTTTAGGGCCTGTCGGTTACACTTCTAGGCTTGTCTGTAACCCTTCCAGACTTGTCCTTATCACTTGCAGGCCTGTCCTATATGAAGCCAGCTTGTCTTTTGTAACTTAAAGTACTGCTCATTTGCAGTCCATTTCAAGCATGATGTGAGGGGGTAGTATTCACTAACATGGATTAAGATCAGATCAAGATCAGATCAAATTTGAGAAAAAAGTTTCAAGTGAGCCAGTGAATCAAATAGCTATTCACAAATCATGGATCACTTGAGCTGAAAAGATTAAATATTTGATCTGTTTTTGTAATCATAACTACTCTCCCAATTTGTAGTTTCTTATTGTTTTAGGTTAAAATTCCTCTTAATTTATGAGCCTTCCATTATTTAAACAAAAATCTCACTCCCAACCTGTTCACATAATAGAGGTTCAAACTGTACTATACTGAAAGCATCACTGCTCACAAATTATTTTGTCTCTTTAAACACTTTAGTGATGTATTTATCCATTGTTTTCAGTAAATTCCTTTAGACCACATTATGTGGGTGACTAAGCTCCCCGATTAAGGGTGCTATAAATAATATCAAGCACGCAAATATTGTTTCCCAAATCTTGGACAACAGTTTTTCTTGTGTGTTTTTTTTTCTACAGATACCCATTGTTTTGACAAATATTTTAGAGCAATGTGTCTTTCTTTTTCTACACACAAAAATATGAGAAATAAATGGTAATAAAAGTGTAAATAATAGAATCAAACAAAAATAAAAGTATAATACAGTGGAACTGTCGTGGCTTTAGGCCAAATTTTGGAGAAATTAAAAATTTAATTTCCAATTTTAGACCCTACATTTTAGCATTGCAGGAAACTCATTTTAATGAAACAGATAATGTAAATATTAGAGGCTTTGATCATTATTTTAAAACTTGTATGTCTGAAGTAGATGGGAGAGCCACTGGTGGCTGCTCTATTTTTGTTAAGAATGGTATTCCCCATGAGGTACTTGAGTTAGATACAGAACTGCAGGCAGTTGCTGTAAAAGTATCTCTGCATAAAACTATAACTGTATGTAATGTATATATTCCACCATGTTTTAATGTTGCACAAAGTGATATTGATAATCTAGTCAACCAGTTACCTGCACCTTTTCTATTTATTGGTGATTTTAATGCACATAGTGATTTATGGGGTTGTTCCTTGTCTAATAGTTTAGGCTATAAGGTTGAACATCTTCTTGAATCCTCTGATATTTGTTTACTTAATGATAAGTCAGCTACCTACTTTCATCCTGCATCAGGTTCATTCACTTCAAATAGATTTGTCTTTATGTTCTGCATCTGTTTTTCTTGATTTTGCATGGCAGGTCCATTCAGATCAGTGTGGTAGTGACCATTTTCCTATTTTTATTGATATAGTGAAGAGTATGCCTAAGGATAATGTTCCTCGTTGGAATCTTAAAAAGGCCGATTGGCCAAAATTCAAACTCCAGTGTTCTTTTGATATCAATAGGCATAGTTTTACTGACATAACAGAAAAGTTTCCTGCATTTTAAAATAAATTAAATGACATAGCAACAAAATGTGTTCCAAAGTCAACTGGACAGTCCAATGGTAGCTACAAACCATGGTTCAACAGTGAATGCAAAAAAGCTGTTAAAGCTCGTCAAACTGCAATGGATAAATTCTGTGCAAATCCTATATCGGATAACATAAATGAATATAAAAACTGTCGAGCCAATGCTCTTAAAGTAATTAAAGAAAGTAAAAGGAAATCATGGCATGAATATGTATCAAAACTAAATGTGAAGACACCAGCTAAGAAGGTATGGGAAATGATCAGGAAAATAAGTGGCAAACAAAGTAACACCACAATACACCATCTGGAAAATAATGATGGAACCAAGATAACAGAAAGAGTAGACATAGCAAATAGGTTGGCCCAAGAAATTAGCAAGAATTCCAGCAGCAACAATTACCGTACAAAGTTTCAAAAATATCAAGTGAATGCTGAAAAAGAACAGCTGGATTTTGACACAGACAACTCTGAAAACTACAATGTACAATTTACCATTAGAGAACTATGTGATGCTCTGAAAAAGTCTCATGACACAGCCACTGGTCCAGATGAAATTCATTATCAACTGCTTAAACATCTACCAAGAGACTCGCTTATGGTGTTACTTGACATATTTTAATGATATGGGCTTCAGGTGAAATCCCTGAATACTGGAAAGAGGCCACTGTGATACCTATTCCTAAACCAGGCAAAGACTCAAAAAACCCGTCCAATTATCATCCCATATCTCTGATGAGCTGTTTATGCAAAACCATGGAAAGAATGATTAATACTAGATTAGTTTGGTTCCTTGAGAAAAATAATATATTAACAAAATATCAAAGTGGTTTTAGAAAAGGTCGAACTACAACAGACCAATTAATTAGACTTGAATCTTTTATTCGAGATTCCTTTTTAAAAGGCAACCATGTAGTCTCTGTATTTTTTGATTAAGAAAAAGCCTACGATACAGTATGGAAATATGGGGTTACCAGAGACCTACATAAATAGGCTTAAGAGGGCGAATGCCTATGTTTATTCAGAATTTTTTAACCAACAGAGTTTTTAGAGTTCATTTAGGGTCTGTCTGTAGTAATATATATGAACAAGAAATGGGTGTCCCTCAAGGCAGTATCCTATCTGTTACTCTATTTATTTTAAAGATCAACAGTATTGCTGATGTGATTCCAGCTAGCTTTGAAAAGTCTCTTTTTGTTGATGATTTCTCAATCACTTGTTCTTCTAGAAATATGGCTTCAATAGAAAGGCAACTTCAGTTGTGTTTGAATAAGGTAGAAAAAATGGGCTGATGAGAATGGTTTTAAGTTTTCTAAAACCAAAACTGTTTGCATGCATTTCTGTAATAAAAGAAAACTTCATCCAGACCCAACATTGACAGTATATAATTCACAAATCCCTGTTGTTTCACAAACTAAGTTCCTTGGTGTTATATTTGACAGTAAACTGAATTTTAAGGCACACATTGATTATATTCGTCAGAAATGTGAAAAAGCCATGAACTTACTGAAAGTAGTTGCCAAAATGGATTGGGGAGCAGATAAAAGTGTTTTAGTGAGACTTTATCATTCATTTGTTCGTTCTAGATTGGATTATGGTTGTGCTGTTTTTAGTTCTGCTCGTAAGTCTTATCTTAAGAAATTGGAACCCATTCAAAACCAGGGCTTAAGAATATGCCTAGGAGCCTTCAGGACTTCTCCAATGCAAAGCTTATATGTAGAGGCAAGTGAACCACCCTTGTATTTAAGGTTTGATAAGTTATGTGTTCAATATGCTTTGAAATTGAGAAGTAATCCTGACAATCCAGCTTATAATATTGTTTTTAACCCCCCAGTATTATGATCTGTATGATAAGAAACCATCTGCAATAAGATCTTTTGGGCATCTTGTAGAGGAAGATTTGTCTGCTGTCTGTCCTCAGCTGGATCTAATTCAGACTATGTCATTGCCAGATGACCCACCCCGGACTATACAGAAACCTCACATAGACGTATTCCTCATCCATCAAAAGAAACATCTTGGTGATGATTGTATGTTTCAAAGTCTATTTGCTGAGTTAAAAAGCTATTACTGTGACCATAGGGCTATATATACTGATGGATTGAAAACAGAAAATAGGGTTGCTGCAGCTGTTACATCTAATAACCTCAGTGCCCAAGTCAGACTTCCTGGCAATGCTAGTACATTCACAGCTGAATTACAGGCTCTTAAAATGGCTTTTAATATTGTAAAAAATTGTGATTGGGATCGTTTTATCATATTCACTGACTCTTTATCTAGTCTTCAAGCTCTTGATAGCAACAACTGTGATCATCCTTTTTGTTCAAGATATTTTAAAACTTTTTAATGATTGTTTGTCAGTGAATAAGAAAGTTGTTTTAGCTTGGGTTCCAAGTCACGTAGGCATAAAAGACAATGAAAAAGCAGATGAGCTTGCCAAACAGGCCTTGAATTTTAATGTTTTAGACTTGAAAGTCCCCTATACAGACTTGAAAGTGAATGTAAATAGTGTTTTTTAAACAAAAGTGGCAAGCTCAATGGAATGCGTGTCCTGATAAACTATTCCAAATAAATCCTACAGTAGGAGATTTTTATGTTTGGACGGGTTTATCTCATAGGGAGGAAATAGTTATAACTCGAGCCCGTATAGGACACACCTATTTCACACAGTTATCTGTTGAAAGGTGAAGATATGCCCTGGTGCATGCCATGTCATTGTCCTGATACAGTGAAACATATACTATTAGACTGTATCGACCTACGTGACACAAGAATTAAATATTTCAGAGATATAGATACAATGAAAAAGTTATTTAATGAAAATGTTTCTAATATTATAAATTATTTAACAGAATGTGGCCTGTTGAAAAAGTTTTAATTAATTTATTTTGTGTTTTGTCCTTTGTGTTAATTTATTTGTCTAACCTAGTCTTGGTTAAATTTATTTGTCTAATCTAGTTTTGGTTAGAATGAATTATACTGTGATATTTTCATACTTTGTCTCCTTTTTATATTTACATTTTGTTTTCTTTGTTATTTGTTGTTTTCACTCTAGTCTTTATTCTAGTCATTTCTGATAATGTTGTTTTTCTTGGTCTTTTTTGGCCAAGTGTTAATTGTTTGTTGTTATTTGTATATATACTTTTGCCTATTATTGTAAATATTAGTTAATGTATTTATTAGTTTTTAATAGTGCAGTATAACACGCAAGTGTTTTTGCACTATAATTTTAACTTACTTACTTGCTTATATACCCCCAACCTCCTCTACTACATCATAAGGAGAAGTGAAATGGTTATCCATCTTACCTCAACATCACTTTACAACTCAATTTTTTTAAAAGAACTTGATAGCCAATTTCAAAGGTAGGAGCCAGGTTTTGCTTATCCAAACTTTTCTTCTGTCAATATTGAGCTTTCTTGCTATTTTCTTTGGCCAAGCCCGCGATTTGTATGTGAACTTACTATCATACACTTTGCATAACTTTTAACTGTCTATTTATCATGTATAACTGGTGTTGATGCATCTGGCAGGGTGGAAATGCCATCTTGATTATTGATGTCAACTGGAAGGGTTGGATGTTGATGGTACACCATGTAGTATGGGAATATTCTTGTAGATTAATGTTGTGTAGCTCTGTATGTAGCAAGGATAGTATTGGGATGTCATTTCCAATCAGATCTATGACTTTGCTGAGAGCAGTTTGTTACGTTTTGTACCACTTTTCATCAAGTCCATTGGTCATTGGGCGATTCCCTTTTCAGTATTGAGCATGGTACAAAGTTCATCAGTTATTTCATTGACAAATTCAGTCCCTTGATCTTGTATGACAACAGATGCAACTTCTTTTTTCAGTCTAACCTGTGTGAGAGACCACCACATATGAAGACTTACATCTATATAAAGACCACTTCTTGCTTACCCAAATTGCATTTCCCCTTAAATTTTACCCCTATATAAAGATCAACCCCTTGTAAAGGCCATTTTTCTATTTCCCAAGGGTGGACTGTATACACTGGCTTCACTGTAATAGTCTGATTAACAACTGCACAACAGTAGGAGTAGTTTTGTCTTTTATCGCTCTTGCCTCAGTCCACTTGAAGTAGCAACAAGCAGTCATAACTATTTGTTTGCAAGGTCTCTTCTCACCTGATGCCAAAATGTAGCTGTCACTTGCATTGGATGCAGCTAAGCTGGTACCTCGAAACTTTCTGGATTTTCCCGCTGACATGGGTCACATGTTTTCACAAACTTCTTGACATTACATTTTAGTTCCTTCCAGCAAAACTTCATTTATATTGATCAGAAATGCATTTACAAAAGATGAGGTAACTATGACCCTGTGAAAAGAATACTTCAAATATTACAAATATTGCACATATTATGATACATAATATTATAAATATTACATTTTTCTTTACATTTTAATACTGCAGAAACTTTAATTCATTTTTCAGAGCAAAATTTAAAACAATATAAACAGAAATGGATAATATAAATGATCATTTTTATGTAGCAAATACTGCAAAAAACACTTTAAAATGTGGTTGTGGAGTACAAGAATGTTAGGGCAGAAATAGAGGGATGAAACAAATACAGATTGAAGTTCAAATTCATTCACAGAGGAGTCCCAACAATTCTCAAAACAGTTTTTTTTAGAATTTTCCTTTTGCCATGAAACATTGTTTATTACATAGTACTTTTAGTTTAACGTTCAGATTTATTTTTTTAGAATTTTCTTTTTGCCATGAAATATTGTTTGTTACACAGTACTTTCAGTTTAACATTCAAATTTAAACATAATTCACTATTATTTTTGTTCCCAATATAGTTGTATTCAGTAAAATGAAGTAAAAACTTGGTTTGTACAATTGAAGTAGTCTTCCTTACAGAAAAATATCCTTCAGCGCCATTTAGAGTGTGACACTGTTGAGTGATTCTCTGTTGTCTTTCATTTGATGAAACAACCTGCCTGTCGAGTATTTTGCCAGAAATATCTTTGGAGCCTACATAGAACAATATGTTGTCCTTCAGTTCAAACTGTATAGTCTTTCTTTGAATGCACGTTTTTCAGTTTTGGAAGTATTTGGTGGATACTTTGTGACTTTTTAAGTATTCATAAATTGTTGATTAATCACTGGTTTTAGTGGCATCAGAAGTTTCAACTGCACCATAAAGTGAGTTAAGTGACCCTTGCTGTTCCTGGATCCTTCATATCTAGACTGATCTCCTAAGGTATTAGAATCAGGATTGGTGATGGGTGGTACAATGTTTCAACTGCCCTATGAAGTGAGTTAAGTGACCCTGGCTGTTCCTGGATCCTTCATATCTAGACTGATCCCCTAAGGCATTAGAATCGGGATTGGTGATGGTGTTATGACTTTGATCGTAAGGTGGCTTTTCATAGACAAAATAAAAAGAATAATGTTCAACTTTTAACTCTTTAATAATGATTTATGTCATTATATACACTTTACAAATGATAATATACATGTATTTCCAATATCAGAACCCAAACTCTATCTGTATGATAACTTCATTTAACCATTTAGTACTACTACTGCTGAATCAAATCAATGTCTATATGGAAAATATTTAACAATGTCATAGATTCCCTGGGTAGACTGCGTAGACATTATCTTTGACGAAACTGGTAAATGCCAGAAAACATCAGAAGCTACTAGAAGGGTGGTACTGCAATCCCTCAGTGCTTAAAAAGAAATAATAAATTCCCTTACTAACTATACTTGGGGGAAATTAACAATATATTACATTTACTTCAGTTATAGTCTGAATCAATTAATCTGTCTTCAAAATTTAAGGTATGTATTTTACTGGTAACTACTATCTTCGAACCAGAATCTAGCAATATTCATAATCACAATACAATTACATAGTATTTTAAACATACTAGGGAATTGTCAAACAGAAGGATCTACAATGACTATACTAAATAAACTACAAATCTTAAAACTTTAATAAACTAAAGTTATACATTTTGTACTACTTAAACAAACTACATGTACTTACAGACATCAAACTTTCCACTTCAGATAAAGCCGAAGCTCTCTGCACATCCTTTCCCACTGACTTCAAAAACCCAACTCACTTTTCCATGTATCCCCATTTCCTTCAACAATTTAATAATAAAAGAATTTTGACCTTCAACAATAACATCTAGTTCAATAATCCTTGGTCAAACCACCTTCAACATTAATCAAGCAACATGGTTTAAACATCATTCACACTAACATGATTTCCCGACAAGTTTGCATGATTGCAACTTTGTATAAATACACATTATTATACAGTACATCATATATACCACTTTAAACAACTGATTGTGTTAAATAGAGTTTAAGAAAATATGATTATAGTATTTATATTCATTTAAAGTGACTACCTTACCAGAACAAGTGTGACCGGGGTTTAACCTTAGGTCTTTATCAATATTAAATAACAATCCTAGTCCCTCTATATATAAAACACATGATTCAGACAGTCATTTATACACAATGCTACATTAATGTACTTTAAAGGTCACTGACAATACTGGACTATATATATCAATACACACCTAGAGAAACTTACAAAATCTTTAATTGGTAAATATAACAAAAGTGGACAGACTTGTACACAGTGTAAAGAATGTCATGAACTGAGTGCACTGAACTGACAGAAGTCAAGTTTCTATAGTCCATTGAAAATACACAAACATAATTCAAATTGTAACATACCCTTCCCCTTAAGTCAAATGTTTTTGACAAAAACACGATTTAAATTATGTAACAAGTTAACCTTTACACACTACTATTTTATAACCTGCTAAGATAGTCAGCACATACATTTTGTGAACCTTTAATTGCCCTTATTTTACATTGATATGGTTGCAATGCAAGTGCCCACCTCACAAGACGTCCATTTTCCATCTTTGACGGACGTAAATATACAAGTGGTTGATGATCTGTCTCAAGAATAAAGTCCTTTCCATAAAGATAAACATGGAATTTTCTGATAGCCCAAACCAGAGCCAAGCACTCTTTCTCAATTACAGAACAGTTTAACTCACTTTTAGTCAACTTTTTACTGGCATATGCCACAGGGAACTTTTGACCATCAAAATCTTGCAAAAGACATGCACCTAGCCCTACTTCTGATGCGTCTGTCTGAAGAATGAACTCTCTTGACAAATCAGGGAGTCTTAAGACAGGATTTGAACTCAGAACTTTTTTCAGGATAACAAAAGATCTTTCTTGAGCATCAACCATACTATCTTATTTGGGCAACCTCTTTTAGTCAGGTCTGTCAATGGAGCTGCTACCATACTGTAATTGGGTATGAATTTGGAATAAAATCCTACTAACCCTAGAAAACTTCTAACTTGTTTCTTGGTTTGAGGTATTGGGGCTTGTTGAATGTTAAATAACTTCTCAGGGTTAGGACTTATTTCCCCCTCTCCCACAATATGCCCTAAGTAATCAACACTGGTAAACCCTAGTTTACACTTTGACGGTTTCATTGTTAGACCAGCAGATCTCACTCTCTCAAACAGTTTCCTAAGTTCACACAAATGTTCGTTCCATCCAAGTGAGTGAGTCAATACATCATCTATGTAATGTTCAGATTTGTCTAAACCTTTGAGAAGCAACCTCATCATACGAGTAAATGTAGCTGCAGAATTTACAAGACCAAACGGCATTCTCAAATAACAATATGACCCTTTTGGAGTTACAAAACATGTTTTGTCCTGACTTGACTCATCAACAGCTATTTGCCAATAACCTTTTGACATATCACATTTGCTCACCCATTTACTGTCTTTCAATTTGCAAAATATCTGATCTGCTTGGACCATTGGTTCAGTTGAAAAAGAGGTCAAACGGTTCAACTTTCTGTAATCTGTACAAAAACGGATCTTTCCATCAGGTTTTTTTACAAGTACAATTGGAGATGCATATGGAGAATTACAAGGTTTAATCACATGCATTTTCAACATACTCTCAATCTCAGAATCTACAGTACCCTGCATATGATATGGTATTGGGTATGGTTTTGATCTGACTGGTACAGTACTTGTTAAATCTATCTCATGTTTAACCAACTTTGTGTAACCCAGGAGGTCAGAAAAGATATCCTTAAACTCAACCAACAGTTTAGATAAGTCTCTTTTCTGCTGTTCATCTAAGTCTGGGTTGATAACTACATCTTTGTACGTTTCTGTTTGCTCCATACAACTAAACTGAATTAAGCTATCATCATCAACTGTACCTTTTTCTGAATCTGGCTCAATAATGGCAGAAGACACTACCTGCAAAACTGAATTCTCAGCTATCTCAATTGTTGAACTGACAGATTGGTCAATCCTACGCTCAATATACTTCTTGAGTAAGTTTGCATGGTAGGTTTTAACTTTACCCTTAACTTCAACTCTGTAATCATCACCAAGTACACTGACTATGTTGTAAGGGCCCTGCCATCTTACCAGAAGTTTGTTTGTCTCAGTTGGCAACAGAACCAAAACTTTCTCATCCTTCTCAAACTTACGTCTTTTACTTTTCTTGTCAAAGTAAAGTTTGCCTTTTTCTTGTGCACACTCTAAGTTTTCCTGAGCTAACTTACAAGTCTTCTCAAGTCTTTCTCTCAAATCTACTATGTACTGATATGTGGTTTTAGTTTCATCAGAATCAAGGAGGTACTCAGTGGCCTAGTGGTTAGCAAGTTTGGCATCTAATCATAGGCTGTCACCTCTGTGGGTTCGAGTCCCACAAGTGGCAATTCTGAGGACCTGTCCCAATATGACCCTGGCTGTTGAACGGGACGTAAAACCCCAACTTTGGTCATCAGAATCAATCTCAGCTGTCCATAAGTCCTTAAGTATGTTCATAGGTCCTCTAACTGTTCGTCCGTATAAAAGTTCAAACGGGGAAAACCCTGTACTGGCCTGAGGGACTTCCCTATATGCAAACAGAACAGCTGGGAGATACCTATCCCAATCTTTGGGCCGTTCAGCACAAAGTTTTCGGAGCATTGACTTCAAAACAAAATGAAACTTCTCCACCAAACCATTACATTGTGGATGATATGGGGTTGTTACTAAGTGTTTTACACTCAGGAGCCTATTTACATCTTGCATGACTTGAGACATGAACTGAGATCCTCTGTCACTCAAAATCTCACATGGTACTCCTACCCTAGAAAAGATTTCTATCAAACCTTCAGCAACACACTCAGTATCTATGGATGGAAGAGCAATGGCTTCCGGGTATCTTGTGGCATAGTCAACCATGGTAAGAATGTAACGATTCCTACGCTCAGTGATTGGTGAAAAAGGTCCAACCAGGTCAATTGCTACTCTTTGAAATGGAGTATCAATAAGTGGCATTTTATTCAAGGGGACATGCGGTACCCTACCTTTTGGTGTAGTTTTTTGACACAAATCACAAGACCTGCAAAATAGATTCACTTCACTTTGCAAACATGGCCAATAAAAACTGGACATGACTCTGTCTAAGGTTTTCTGGATACCCAAGTGGCCACCTAACAGTGTTTCATGAGCTAGTTTAAGAACTTTTGTCCTTAATTCCTGGGGTACTAACAACTGTTTAAGCACTTTCTGTTTCCCTTTAGACTGAACCCTACGATACAAGAAACCTTTCTCAACAAAGTAACTGGTTTCATTACCACTCTTCAGTTTTATAGTCTTGTTTTGTTTTGCTAGATCCCACACTTTGTTAAGACTATTATCCCTTATTTGTAGTTGTTTGAACTCCTCAGAGGTTAAACCTAAATCAATTTCAGAAGGAACTTTCAATGGACTAGTTGGTTTGTTCAATTTCTCAGTTCGAGACCTTGTCATTACAGCTACTGTCTCAGTTTTTTCCTTAACTTGTCTGGTCTCTTCCCGAACACAATACCATTCAGGATCTGGGTCATTTACATCCCTAGCACCTAGAATGTTCTTTACCACAAGTGGATATATGGGACTTTCCATAACCATAGCATCAGTTTCACCTACAAAGAATGGGGTATCTATGTGTACCTTGGCAATTGGAACCTTTGTGACTGTACCATCAATAAGAACACAAAGATAAACTTTCTCTGTAAACTGTTCTGGTTTTACCAAGTTTGATTTTACAACAACACCTTTACACCCACTGTCACGCAAAGTATCTACAGTAACACCACCTACAACACCTTTAAACACTGGCAAATTGTTTTTTGAACCAACACTAAAGTCTTGTTCACACACACCAACTATAGGTAATGATTTACCTGACGCCAGTTTTAACTGATTACCTTCAACACTCTCTGATAACATGCGTAATACACAAGTTGCACCCGTACCATGGTCATCAGTTTCATTACTTTGTTGTATTGCACTAGCAACATTGAGTTTCACTCTACAGTTTCTTTGTATATGACCCTTTTTACCACATCGGTAACAAGTTTTATCATTGATACTAGTCTTTGTTATCAACCTAGACTCACTACCTTTTACATTAGTCTTGTCACTTGACATTTGTTTCACAGAAATAGTCTCTTTTACAAAACAGTTCTGATCACCATGGGCTTCAACAAATTGTTCTGCTAAACAAGCCATTTCTTTTACTGTTTTTGGTACACGCTCTTTCAAGAACACTGCTAGAGGCTTACTACAGTTTACCAAAAACTGTTTTCTCAGAACAAGATCAGATAAATTTCCAAAACTTTTGGACACTTCTCCAAATTCGACCCACCTCTCAAAATAATTTGTAAGTCTATCAACAAACTGTGATGGTGTTTCACCCTTTTCAACTCTAGAATTCCTGAATTTATTTCTAAAGCCTTCTTCTGTCATCCCATACCTCTTTAGAAGTGCTTTTTTGAGTTTCTGATAATCATCACTATCATCTTTACCCAATCTATGGTAAACCTCTAACGCAGTCCCCGAAAGAAGTGCACTGAGACTCATGGCCCAATCTTCAGGTTTCATACCTTGTGCTACAACATACTTTTCAAAACAAAATAAAAACGAGTCCATATTGTCCTTACTTTCATCAAATGCAGATAGTTTTGGAAATTTTGCTGAGACTATCCCCTGACCTGGGAAAGACATTTTAGATGCGTTAAGACTAGCTATCTCTAATTCTGCTTCTTTTAGTATTTTTTCATGTTCCCGCTTAGCTGCACGCTCATCCCTTTCTACAGCTTCTTGTTCAAGTACAAACTTTTGTAAGGCATCCCCTTCCAACCCCATTTGTTTCCCATTTTCAATTAGCTTTTCCATTTTAAATACAACAAGCTATAACTCTACTCTGAAGTGGAAATAACACCAGGCTGGGACTTACCTCTGCCTAACCAAAGCACACAGGTTACAACAAAATAACTATTGGTACCAATATAGTTCTATGTCAACCTAGTAATGCTTACAATGTGGGTTTTGAAGAAACAATGGTATACCTTTGATACCATTCAACAACTGAAGTCTATTAATTAGTATAGTCTGTCTATCCAACCATAAAATATATGCTGAACCAGATTAACCATTAACCCTACTCCAGTAACGAGAAACACACAGTAACTCTCAAAAACATATGCAGTACACTCACCCTTCTATACTCTTGTACTCACAAATCAATACTACCAATACTGCAACATATGACTACATATACAGGAAAGAAACACTACCTAGTATCACAAAATAGCACTTTTATGGCACCATCAACAAAATAATTTTAAAAGTCAAATTTTTACGAACAAATTTTCCTACAACCTTTTTTTTCTACAAAAAATATCCTGGTCATGGCACCAATGTTATGACTTTGATCGTAAGGTGGCTTTTCATAGACAAAAAGAATAATGTTCAACTTTTAACTCTTTAATAATGATTTATGTCATTATATACACTTTACAAATGATATCCATGTATTTCCAATATCAGAACCCAAACTCTATCTGTATGATAACTTCATTTAACCATTTAGTACTACTACTGCTGAATCAAATCAATGTCTATATGGAAAATATTTAACAATGTCATAGATTCCCTGGGTAGACTGCATAGACATTATCTTTGACGAAACTGGTAAATGCCAGAAGACATCAAAAGCTACTAGAAGGGTGGTACTGCAATCCCTCAGTGCTTAAAAAGAAATAATAAATTCCCTTACTAACTATACTTGGGGGAAATTAACAATATATTAAATTTACTTCAGTTATAGTCTGAATCAATTAATCTGTCTTCAAAATTTAAGGTATGTATTTTACTGGTAACTACTATCTTCGAACCAGAATCTAGCAATATTCATAATCACAATACAATTACATAGTATTTTAAACATACTAGGGAATTGTCAAACAGAAGGATCTACAATGACTATACTAAATAAACTACAAATCTTAAAACTTTAATAAACTAAAGTTATACTACTTAAACAAACTACATGTACTTACAGACATCAAACTTTCCACTTCAGATAAAGCGAAGCTCTCTACACATCCTTTCCCACAGACTTCAAAAACCCAACTCACTTTTCCATGTATCCCCATTTCCTTCAACAATTTAATAATAAAAGAATTTTGACCTTCAATAATAACATCTAGTTCAATAATCCTTGGTCAAACCACCTTCAACATTAATCAAGCAACATGGTTTAAACATCATTCACACTAACATGATTTCCCGACAAGTTTGCATGAAACACACTTTAACTTTGTATAAATACACATTATTATACAGTACATCATATATACCACTTTAAACAACTGATTGTGTTAAATAGAGTTTAAGAAAATATGATTATAATATTTATATTCATTTAAAGTGACTACCTTACCAAAACAAGTGTGACCGGGGTTTAACCTTAGGTCTTTATCAATATTAAATAACAATCCTAGTCCCTCTATATATAAAACACATGATTCAGACAGTCATTTATACACAATGCTGCATTAATGTACTTTAAAGGTCACTGACAATACTGGACTATATATATCAATACACACCTAGAGAAACTTACAAAATCTTTAATTGGTAAATATAACAAAAGTGGACAGACTTGTACACAGTGTAAAAAATGTCATGAACTGAGTGCACTGAACTGACAGAAGTCAAGTTTCTAGAGTCCATTGAAAATACACAAACATAATTCAAATTGTAACAGATGGGTGGTACAATGGCAGGTTGTCAACAGAATTTGGCATAGCTGGGTTGATTGTACAGCTGTGAATGAATTGACACCTGACTTGGCTGATTAAACTAATTAAAGCTTATTTTACTGCAACAGAAATTGTGTGAAATTAATGTATTGTAGTATTTTGGGGGGGAGGGGGGTTTATAAGCACATAAATAATAATCGTTTGGCATAGAAGCGACAACTATAGTTGTGATGTAGCTGTAGAAATTTCATCTTTAATCCAGTTGCTTACAAATTGGCGTGTAAAAATTAAATTACTTTTAAGTATACAGTACTGAACATATTAACAATGAAATAAATTACATATTAAGCATAAGTCAGATTCATTAATTTTGTTGCAATACCAACCATATTAACATTTAAATGAATTAATAAGCACAAGTCAAATTCAGCCGGACTTGACTGATTATAAGTAAATCCACCTTATAAGTTGAGAAGGAAGTAAAAAATACAGGAGAGTGGAAACTATTTCAACCTATTTGAAATATTTTGCACTGGTAGTGACACACAAAGGGGAGTCATTTTCTCAGTTTACGCTGGTCACTGCCATTGTATTGTATTGTGTATTTCTACTCGGCACAATATCTCCATATACTACAGGACTCAAAGCGCTGTTTAACCAATCCGATTGCACAGGTACAGCCCCAACTCAGAAGTAACTGACATTCCCCTAATTGGAAGATAGAGGCTCAAGGATGACCATTTATCAACGTCCTTGAGGTTCTTTAGCCTGCCACTGGGGATAGGACCCAATGACAGAGGAACGCCATTTTAAGTGGTCATCCGAGCCACTATGTATCTTCCTGTATCTGGGTTTGAACCCACATCCTCTGAGTTCCAAGACAAGTGTGTTACCCGCTAGGCCACAGTGGCAGTAGATGGCCATGAAACAGAGCCATGACATGTGATGGTAATTCTTCAGATTCTCATTTGATAGAGATTGCTTTTTTCAGAAGAGTAACAACATACTCTTTGAACCTACATGGAAAGCAACGCTAACCCAGGGATGAATTTACCAACTTAGTAACAGATAGCAAAAGTAGGTCAATATGTGCTTAAGAAAGAAAGTAGGGGTTAGGTCCAGGAGACAAGATTTGGTTGGTGAATGTTTGATGATCTTGAGAGCATCACTTTGAGACATTTCACCAAGATTGGAGAAGTGGGAGAAACAGAGTTTTCTGACTGCGGAAGAGGAAGAATCATATCTGGGATCCTTATAAAAGATTAACAAAAGCCTGCCACAGCTTTTTCAATTTTAACAGTTATAAATAATGAGTTTCCTGTAGTAATGAATCTTATTTGTATTTTTATTGAGTTGTAGAGTGCATATGTCTTTGTCATCTGTATCTACTCAATTAAGATGTGTTCTGTAACCACATACCCTCAAATTGACATCCGAGTGATTTTGAAATGTGATATCAGCAACAGTGCTTTTTGTTGAGGTCTCTTATTATCATAAGTATGTGTTCTTATCAAGAAAGAGGCAAAGGTCCTCAATGTATTGGTGTTACAATTCAGTGTCAGCTTTTGCAAGATACTTGATTAGTGAAATATCATTAACATCTGTTCTAAGATTTATGGCATTGCCAATTTTCATTAGCCATGGTGCTTGCTTGTTTGCTCTTATACAGTGTTCCCATCTGATGATGAAAATGATTGTGGGCACGAAGTTTAGAGACAAAACAAAATTTGTTGGATAGGCTTGATTCTTTGCCTCAGAAGAGACGTTTTTATGTCAGCTGACTTGTCAGTGAGCTGACATTATGTCGTCACTCTGCGGCGTGGGCGTACATGTATGCGTACGCGTCCGCGTGAACAACTTCTCCTCCAAAACTACAAGGCCTAGAGACGTGCTGTTTTTTTAAAAGATACCATATCTATCGAGGATGAAAAATTGTTCAAGGCATGCAAATCTGTCTGTTCGTCTGTTTGCTAGAGACATTACAAGGGGGGTACCCCCACCAAAAGTGTGAAAATTTCAACACTTAATCACAATTTTCTCAGTGACTATTGCAGGGATTTCTCTCATATCTTGCATATATGTACTAGGCCACAGGTAGATTCTCTTGTGTGAGTATGAGACCTGGATCTGTCTTACTTTTTTTTAATAAATTTTTTTAATAATTTTTAATGCATTAAAATTCATGAAATCATGCACAAAATCATTTATAACTTGAAAAGTGTTGCATTTAGAGCATTTTGTTAAAATATGTTATTCAGCTACTTTTTTCATAGCTACAATATGGTGAGTAAGTTGGGTGCCTGTCTCAATAGCTAAGTGAGTAATAGCTACTTTTGGGCTTTTCAGTAACTTCCATCATGAGTAAAATCACTTGTAACTTAAAAACTATTGCATTTAGAGAATTTCGTATAAATATGTTATTCAGCTACTTTTGGGTCAGCTATAACATAGTAAAATTTTAGACCTGTAGCTCATGGCATAGCTGAGTAATAGCTACTTTTAGGTTATCACTGTTGAGTAAATCGCTTATAACTTCAAAACTATTGCATTTAGAGAATTTCGTATAAATATGTTATTCAGCTACTTTTGGGTCAGCTATAACATAGTAAAATTTCAGACCTGTAGCTCATGGCATAGCTGAGTAATAGCTACTTTTAGGTTATCACTGTTGAGTAAATCGCTTATAACTTGGAAATTATTGCATTTATAGTATTTTGTTTCAATATGTTATTCACCTATTTTGGGATCAGCTATAACATAGTGAAGTTTCAGATCTGTGGCTCATTGCATAGCTGAGTAATAGCTACTTTGAAGTTCTCACTATTGAGTAAATCACTTGTAACTTAAAACCTATTGCATTTAGAGAATTTCGTATAAATATGTTATTCAGCTACTTTTGGGCCAGCTATAACATAGTGAAATTTCAGATCTGTAGGTCATGGCATAGCTGAGTAATAGCTACTTTAAAGTTCTCACTATTGAGTAAATCAGTTGTAATTGGAAAACTATTGCATTTAGAGTATTTCGTATAATATGTTATTCAGCTACTTTTGGGTCAGCCATAACATAGTAAAATTTCAGACATGTAGCTCATGGCATAGCTGAGTAATAGCTTCTTTTAGGTCATCACTGTTGAGTAAATCAGTTGTAACTTGAAAACTATTGCATTTACAGTATTTTGCTTAAATATGTTGTTCACCTACTTTTGGGTCAGCTATAACATAGTAAAATTTCAGACCTGTAGCTCATTGCATAGTTGAGTAATAACTACTTTGAGGTTCTCACTATTGAGTAAATCAGTTGTAATTGCAAAACTATTGCATTTAGAGAATTTCGTATAAATATGTTATTCAGCTACTTTTGGGCCAGCTATAACATAGTGAAATTTCAGATCTGTAGGTCATGGCACAGCTGAGTAATAGCTACTTTGAAGTTCTCACTATTGAGTAAATCAGTTGTAATTGGAAAACTATTGCATTTACAGAATTTCGTATAAATATGTTATTCAGCTACTTTTGGGTCAGCTATAACATAGTAAAATTTCAGACCTGTAGCTCATGGCGTAGCTGAGTAATAGCTACTTTTAGGTCATCACTATTGAGTAAATCAGTTGTAACTTGAAAACTATTGCATTTACAGTATTTTGCTTAAATATGTTGTTCACCTACTTTTGGGTCAGCTATAACATAGTAAAATTTCAGACCTGTAGCTCATTGCATAGCTGAGTAATAATTACTTTGAGGTTCTCACTATTGAGTAAATCAGTTGTAATTGCAAAACTATTGCATTTAGAGAATTTCGTATAAATATGTTATTCAGCTACTTTTGGGCCAGCTATAACATAGTGAAATTTCAGATCTGTAGGTCATGGCACAGCTGAGTAATAGCTACTTTGAAGTTCTCACTATTGAGTAAATCAGTTGTAATTGGAAAACTATTGCATTTACAGAATTTAGTATAAATATGTTATTCAGCTACTTTTGGGTCAGCTATAACATAGTAAAATTTCAGACCTGTAGCTCATGGCATAGCTGAGTAATAGCTACTTTTAGGTCATCACTATTGAGTAAATCAGTTGTAACTTCAAAACTATTGCATTTACTGTATTTTGCTTAAATATGTTGTTCACCTACTTTGGGGTCAGCTATAACATAGTAAAATTTCAGACCTGTAGCTCATTGCATAGCTGAGTAATAACTACTTTGAGGTTCTCACTATTGAGTAAATCAGTTGTAATTGCAAAACTATTGCATTTAGAGAATTTAGTATAAATATGTTATTCAGCTACTTTTGGGTCAGCTATAACATAGTAAAATTTCAGACCTGTAGCTCATGGCATAGCTGAGTAATAGCTACTTTTAGGTCATCACTATTGAGTAAATCAGTTGTAACTTCAAAACTATTGCATGTACAGTATTTTGCTTAAATATGTTGTTCACCTACTTTTGGGTCAGCAAAAAACATAGTAAAATTTCAGACCTGTAGCTCATGGCATAGCTGAGTAATAGCTACTTTGAGGTTATCACTGTTGAGTAAATCGCATATAACTTGGAAATTATTGCATTTAGAGTATTTTGTTTCAATATGTTATTCACCTATTTTGGGGTCAGCTATAACATAGTGAAATTCCAGACCTGTGACTCATTGCATAGCTGAGTAATAGCTACTTTGAAGTTCTCAATGTTGAGCAAATCACTTATAATTTGAAAACTATTGCTTTTAGAGAATTTAGTATAAATATGTTATTCAGCTACTTTTGGGTCAGCTATAACATAGTAAAATTTCAGACCTGTAGCTCATGGCATAGCTGAGTAATAACTACTTTTAGGTTATCACTGTTGAGTAAATCACTTATAACTTGGAAACTATTGCATTTAGAGTATTTTGTTGCAATATGGTATTCACCTATTTTGGGGTCAGCTATAACATAGTGAAGTTCCAGATCTGTGGCTCATTGCATAGCTGAGTAATAGCTACTTTGAAGTTCTCACTGTTGAGTAAATCAGTTGTAATTGGAAAACTATTGCCTTTACAGAAATTTGTGCAAATATGTTATTCAGCTACTTTTGGGTCAGCTATAACATAGTGAAATTACAGACCTGTAGCTCATGGCACAACTGAGCAATAGCTATTCTCAGGCACTGACTGTTGAGTAAATCGGCTATAACTTGAAAAATATTGCATTTGGAGTATTTTGTTAAAATATATTGTTCACCTACTTTTGGGTTAGCTATAACATAGTGAAATTACAGACTTATAGCTCATGGCATAGCGGAGCAATAGCTATTTTCGGGTTCTCACTATTGAGTAAATCAGTTGTAACTTGAAAACTATTGCATTTACAGTATTTTGCTTAAATATGTTGTTCACCTAGTTTTAGGTCAGCTATAACAGAGCAAAAATTCAGACATGTAGCTCATTGCATAGCTGAGTAATAGTTACTTTGAGGTTCTCACTCTTGAGTAAATCAGTAGTAACTTGAAAACTATTACATTTACAGTATTTTGTTAAATATGTTATTCACAGACGTTTTGGTCAGCTATAACATAGTGAAATTGCAGACCTCTATGTCATGGCATAGCTGAGCAATAGCTTCTTTCAGGTTCTCACTGTTGAGTAAATCATTGTATCCAACCTGTAGGAAATCATGGGCTGGGAATCTGTTAATATGGTCCGATTTGACCTTGGAACCCTCCTTCAAGGTCAAATGAGGATAGCCAAACATAAAAGTGCTTATAACTCGCTTATTATTGGTCCTAGAGGTTTGGAATGAAAACCAACCTATAGAAAATCATGAGCTGGGAATTTTTTGGTGTGGTCGGATTTCACCTTGGACCCCTCCTTCAAGGTCAAATGAGGATAGCCAAACTTAAAAGTGCTTATAACTCGCTTATTATTGGTCCTAGAGGTTTGGAATGGAAAACCAACCTATAGAAAATCATGGGCTGGGAATCTTTTGGTGTGGTCAGATTTCACCTTAGACCCCTCCTTCCAGGTCAAACGAAGATAGCCAAACTTAAAGTGCTTATAACTCGCGTATTATTGGTCTTGGAGGTTTGGGATGGTAAACCAACATATAGGAAATCATGGGCTGGGATTCTTTTGGTGTGGTCAGATTTGACCTGGGACCCCTCATTCAAGGTCAATTGAGGATAGCCAAACTTACAATTGCTTAGAACTCGCTTATTATTGGTCCTACAGGTTTGGGATGGTAAACAAGCTACAGGAAATCATGGGCTGGGAATTTTTTTGTGTGGTCGGATTTGACCTTCGACCCCTCCGTCAAGGTCAAACAAGGATAGCCAAACTTAAAAAGTGCCTATGACTCACTTATTATTGGTCCGAGAGGTTTCGGATGGTAAACCATCCTAAATTCTTTGGCTGGGAATCTTTTGGTATGGTCAGATTTGACCTTTGGACCCCTTCTTCATGGTCGAACGAGGATATTACATTTATAGTATTTCTTTAAATATTTTTAACCTACTTTTTACACTTAAACAATTACCTTGTTACTTTATTTCATAATACCATTTGCAGGGCACAACTTTTTTGTCCTTTTCTTCTGTCAGCTTCGGAATATCTGTCAAAAATGCTGTTCAGTTACCATTTACTGTATTTCTGTACAGCCCTTTCCCTGATAATTATGCTTTCCTCTCATTATCACCATCACAAATCAAAAACATTCAGTCAGCTGACACAGTGCCCGTTCACGGGCACTCTCCTCTTGTTCCAGAATTTGGTGGCCAGTAACCTAAAGATTCTAAAATTCCTTTCATAACTATTTGGCATCTACAAGACAATCGCATCTGAAATACTGCTTAGATGATTTCTATATGACTTACATGATTACAAGAACCTGATCCTGTTCTTTGACCAAGTCAATCTCATTGTCTACAGAATGTAGACCTCCGCCCCCTGAAAATAATTTCGGTACCTACCACAAACCAATAAAAATCTTTCATTTTTTATTGTTTTATTTTTTATGTATTTAACTAGGTGGTGCGTGTTCACTTCATGTACTTCAGGCCAATCCGCAAGTGACTAGTGTTGTTGCAACATCGAGACCAGAATTAGATAATGTGCAGAAAAGGCAAGCCATCCTTCTGTTACATGACATACCATTTGAACTGGTAAGTCAATACAAGATAAATTTTGTTATAAGTAACTATAAGGTCTTCGTGTTAAAGTGGTTGACATGTTTACCATTTATTTGAATTGCCTCTCACAGGTTTGGATGTTAAACATTTGTCAATTTGCCAATGGTAAGTGAATTTCCAGTCAGGGCAAGTGGATTTTGTGCTTCACCTGCCCACATGGTAAGTAACTAAAATTGGGTAATATATTGGTACTTGTTTTTTTTTTCTTTTTTTAGAAAAGATTTGCCTTAGTTAAATGATTTGGTTTGATCACCGCTATTGTCATATTAGAGTTAAACTTATAATTATAACATTAATATAATAGACAATATTTTTCATCTCCTTTGTGACATCACAATTGTAATTATTAATCCCATGCAATGCTTAACTTATGAAACAATAAGAATAGGCAAGTAGATTTTAGGTCAGGGCAACTGAATGCCTCTTACCCTATCGCAAAGTGTTAAAAATTAATTGTACAACCTTGGACTCTCAAATAGTGATCCTTATGACATTGGGGTGTATTGCTGACGTCTCCTGGGTCAGTGTTCACTAACATAGATCATTGAAGATCAGATCAAGTTTGAACAAAAATAATGCCATTTGATCGGAATTTTGGATCAGCTCGAAGTGGTATTCACAAAAAGATTAATCTGATTTTTCGATCAAATTTTGGAGTAACTTTGATCTTGTGCACTTTGAGAGATCAACTGTTGTATTAAGACGGATCAAAATTAGTTGATCGAATATTTTACAGGGGACAAGATGAATGTTTTAATCAATCATTACAGAGGCAGAGGACACTTTACAAATGAATTAACCCTTTACATTTTCAAAGTGACTGAGAACTCTCTTCGAAATTGTCACAAATTAATAAACATGCCCAAAAAGTCTTTTAGTCTACATGCAGGAACTGCAAAGTGCTCAGAGACATGAGTAGTGCACTAGAAGTTATGAATGTCTGGCAAGAAAAACAAATTCTGACTCAGACACATCCCATAGCTGACCTAAAACTCACACAGTCACCCATCCAAGTACTATCGTTGCCCATTGCTAGAAAGAGACAGGCACTCGCCCACTACACAAATTCTCATGATAGTTTGGTGACCGAAAAAAAAAACCGATAAAAGAAGGGATCTCTAGAAGCATCAGCCTCATTAGAGCTCGTCCTTAAAAACAGATCAAATATTTAATCCTTTCTGCTCGAGTGATCCATAGTAATGGAATAACTATTTGGTCATTTGATCCACTTGCTCATTTGAAACCTTTTTCTCAAATTTGATCTGATCTTGATCTGATTTTAATCCAAGTTAGTGAATACCACCCCTGATGTATGGGTCCTCAGTGGCCTAGTGGTTAGCAAGTTTAGCATTTAATCATAGGTTGTCACCTCTGTTGGTTCAAGTCCCACAAGTGGCAATGTTGAAGTCCTTTCCCAATATGACCCTAGCTGGTCAAACTTTGAACTTTGACCTGATATAAACTTAGCTGTTGAAAATGATTAAAACCCTACAAGTATACATTTCCATGTGTGTGGATGCGATGGCCGTTTATTTGGCTATGAAAAAAATGAGAAAATGGGTCTTGGTCCAACTTATACCCCATTAAATTTTAAGAGTGATGGATCACTGTCTGGATACAAAAAATATCAGACATTCAGATTTTCTCATGCACTTTAAAAACATTTTTTAAAAAATCATGCATTCCTTGACAGTGGTATGTGCTGTCTGAGGGTTCATCTCAGAAATTGTAATGTGTAGAAAGTTGATTCTTGGATGAGTTATTGGTTTGGGAGTTCAGGTATGCCAAGTCATGGTGATCTTTGACATGGGCTCTGCCAAAGTGTGTTCACTTGACATACTTGAGACAAATGTCTCTGATGAGAGGGTTATATGGATTGCTGTAACTGATTATTATATCTATTCTTACTTAATTGTGCTATTGCTTTTCAGGGTTCGCGAAGTACCTCTAAAATATGGAGTCCAATGGACTACATGACCTCCAAAAAATGGAGTCCCATTCATTTTTTTTTGAGTCCAGTGTTTGTGTTAGGGTTATGAAATGTTGGGTACCTTGTACCTTATGGCATATCAAAAATGGGGTACCATTGTGTGAAAGTGGGGTGTAAATGATATTTTTTCTCTCTTATTTCAGGATACATTTAAATATATAGAAGCATTGTTCAATTTCCTTTCTACTGATAAATAGTATGTATCTATCGATAAATCAATTTAAAAAATATTTTGAAAAGCTGAACTCCAGTCGACAAACTTCATTTTGGTGCAATTAGAGTGAATTTTTTGTATGATTATTTTATTTAAGCTACCAATATGGTATTTGTACTGTTTGAAAGAAAAGTATTTGTAATTTCTGTTGCTTTTTGTTTGATAAAAATTAATTGGGTAGTTCCAGATATATAGTTCTTTTGTTGCATTCCCTATTGAATATTTGTTACAGCTTTTATATTCTGAGAGACTTTCCGTGGTTTAATATAAAGAATTTCCGAGATTTAGTATAGTTTGTCCCCCACGAAAGTTCACCGTCCTGGTTTGTTGTTTCGATTGTTTCTGTGCAGAGATCAGGCTTTCTTTCGATAAATAACGTTTTGAGTAGATTTGCTAGTGTACGACACCAGCACTCACTGGCTGTTTTTGGAAAGATCTTGTCACGCATTGTCGCTAAACAATGGTAGACTTGCCATGAAATTGCTCGAAACCATTTCATTTTAAAATATAAAGCTTATCTTCAGTGTTATATATATTGCGTGCATATCTACGCTTCCTGCCAACCGAAATTTGCTTCTAATGCTGAAATATTTTCTACATATAAATTGCGTCCCAATGGACGCACTGACAACCAAAATTTGTGTTCAAATCTGAAATACCACATGTTTAACATACTCGGACGGCATAATCGCGAACCCTGCATTTGGCAGCTACACTTCAATTAATAAATTTTACAACTTCACATTTTCTGGCTAAAATGTTATTTTCTCTACTATTATTTTTTGGAATTCTACATAACTGACATCTTTTGCTGTGAAAGTCTCCTGAGCTTTGTACTGTTTCACATCTCGTGTATCTCATGTTGTCGAAAAACTATTTGGGGTTTGGCCATTTTTTTTATCACACTTTCACCCAACACAAAATGGGCCCTTCTTTATTTGATAGCCTGAGGCAAGGCTATTGTTCCCCACCATAACTTTACACACACCATAAAATTCAATAAAAGGTGGCTGAAGTGATAAAAAACATAAATTGTTTTCAGGGATTTACCAATGCACATTGTGCCAAGTTGGGGCACTGATTTTAAGAACAAGTTATATTGTCATTGCTGAAAAGCCATTCTTAAAGGTTTACTGTTTTGCATTGAAGTTAATAATTAAATTTATGACTTGCGCCTGTCAAGGCATAATTTAATCAAAGGAAATCCACGTAAGTACACTAAAAATAAGGAAAAATATGGTTTTTGTGCCCAGATTGGCATTTTATTGCAACAGTTCCAAAATCAGTGAAACACCTTTATTAAAATTTTAAGTTAAAATTATTGTGCATTCAGAATACCCTCATGTTTAGAACTGGTGAGCTCTACACGACAAACACCAGTGCTTCAGAGGGAGACATCTGGCGAATAGAAGGTAAAGCAATGAAAACATGGCTGTTAACCCATGGCAAGACATTCTTCTATGACTATATCCAACTGGGATACTATCCATTCAAATATCTACCAAGAAACATAGACATTATAGTAGATGAAATGAAGCCAGTCTGTTTCATATCATCTAAAGGCAATGAAGAATTGGAGGATGTTTATAAAGGTGTTAGTTTCCATGTCATTCACGGGACACTGAAGAGAGGACTTATGTGTATATTTCATTATTATGGTGACTGTATAAAAGACTTTGAAAAACACCTTAAACACCATTTGAACTACTTGAAAATAAGCAAGACACTGAAGGAAGATGAAGAGCTTCATCTGCACTGCAATTTTCAGCAGGTTTTTACTCACAAAGATGTTACTCTCATGGCAAAGAAATTCCATTTTAGAGGTGGATTGATGAGACCAGCCACTATGTTAATACAGGTTATTAAAGATTTTGAACAAACCAAGATGATAAGTGCAATGTTATCAAAATTGTAAATGTTGTAGATTTATGTTATTGTACAATTTTCAATGTGATAAGATCACTTCAAGTGTCCTTGACAGGTTGAAATAAAGGACTATAAACTATATTTGTGTGTTTTGAAAAATGGATGTATTCCATATAAAGTTGTTGTAACATTGTAAATGGAAATATATGATTAACCTTAGACAGAACCAATACAAGCAATCAGTGACCGAATGATTCAGTCACGTTTCTTTGGCGTTCTTAAGCTAAATTGATGAGTGTGTTGTTATATGACAGTGTGGAAGGTCTTTGTTATGATTGTATGGTGGCTTTGTGTGTGTGTTATATGTTTGTATATTTTTGTGTCGCCAGTATCTATGCTGGGACACATATGAATCGCCCTATCCTTTGGCAGTGCTTACTCAAATCAGAGCATCCCAGATACAGCCGAAAAAGATTGAATCACTGATACAGGCACTTATTAGTATACATTTTTACATGTTTAGTTGTCCATGCTTATCTAGGAAGATGTTCGACATGTTTCACACTAAATTTAAGTGTTGAAATGTGTTAATAACAAACCAGGAAGTAGGATTTTTTCTGGATAGTGTTTTATAAGAATTATGTGTTGAAAAATAATGGAAATGTAAAAATTCACAACAAATATATACTGAGTTCATGTACAGGGGTTGTGTACAGAGCGAACAAATCATCCAAGGTACTGAACCCTGTGGCATGCCACACAACAGCCTGCACAGATCACATGAGGTAGTATTAA
This sequence comes from Sabellastarte sp. h YS-2021, assembly GCA_964017235.1. NCBI lineage: Eukaryota > Metazoa > Annelida > Polychaeta > Sabellida > Sabellidae > Sabellastarte > Sabellastarte sp. h YS-2021. The sequence goes on along the minus strand of OZ024932.1, from coordinate 6,806,226 downwards.
CCTTGATTACCAGATAGCCTTAATCCAAGTAAGATACAAGTTATTGTAGTGCTGTGCCACAGTAGCCAAAACAATGCTGTAGACTAGTCGAGCAACACCACAAATCTCTTTCTGGACAGCAATGTTGGCGCCAATTTGACCATTGTTAATTATTTTTGTTGATCAAAATAAGCAATCACCATTTGTAGGTCGAATATATATTTTATGTCCATTGTGCAGGCATCACTGATATGAAATAAATGAAGATATTAAAACTCCAAAGAAAAACATTCACACAGTTCCTTTTCTGGGGCCAGATTTGACTTGAGCATATTTAAGTAGACCGGCGGCAATTGGACAAATGGTCATGCTGATGATTGCCATGGAGCCATGTTTTAAGCCTCACAACCAAAGTAGCCATATAGTAATAACTCTGACAAGACCGGGTAACTGTTTATCAAAATCAATTGTCAACAGTCAAAGTTGACCCAATCCATCTTGTCAGGTCAAAGGCCAAACTCCAGCTATGAAATTTCAAATGCAGAGATGTACATTTGGGATATTTTATTTACACACTAGTAAAATGTTAAAGTTATTTGAAATAAAAGGTCAAGGAAAAGCCCACCTAGGCCCTGAAACGAGTGTTACAAGTCTAAATCGAGAGGGGAAATCAGGGAACTGCCTGACCCAACAATTGGGCGCTCATTTTCCTGACCAAGAACCCCTGAATCAGAATCAATGAAACAGAAAGGTCGAACATTGGAATCAGGACAACAAAAATAAAGATGCCTAAACTTTTAAGGTTAACAACTGACCAAGCAGGCTCCTGTCAGTTTGAAGGATATATTCATATCAATTGTGCAGGCATCACTCACTGGAAATAAATGAAACTGTCAAAATTCTAAAGAAAAAAAGTTACTGAAATTCAGGCAAATGGTAGAGGATGCAGGATGCTGTCTTAGAATTATCAGTCTTTTTTTCTCACCAGAGAAACATCCATAGGCAAGCCATAAGGAACTATTTCTTTATTTTGTAAAACATGGCACAGTGATAAAAGTGTGTCAGTGTAACAACTATGTAAGCTTATGTGCAAATTATAATATACTTTTTTCAAACCTTTCTAGCCAGTGTTCAATTAGGAGGATTTACAGATCTTCTCTTTGAAGACTAACCATTTCTTTGTTTTAAAAAGCGTCACACAAAACACTTTAAAAATATGCCTGGATAAACTTTTAAAACAATTTGCATTACAAGCAATTTCTTTTAAATTTTAAATTGGATGTCTGGTTTTAATTGGCACTAGCCAAGATGGAGCTCATTCAATTGTAGTTTAACATTTGATTCCAATCATGGCTTCCACACAGATAAAGTATAAAAACTAGAGACAATTTTACGTGAAGTAGGTGCCCTAATTTGGCACAGAACCTGTTCTATGAATATACATCTTACAAAAACATATTTGTACGTCCGTTCTACTGATTGTTTCACGACTGCAAGTATGTTGTTCCTCTCTGTGACAGTTTATGGTTTCTCCCCCACTGCAATTATTTACTTCCCTTTTTTTGCCAACTTAAGGCATGTGCTAAATTAACAAGCGAGGCAGTAAATGATAATATTTGGTTCATTTCATGAACAGCTGACTTCTTCAGCCCCAGATCCACTGGTTATTTCCCTATCCAAGTTGCACTGGGATTGTTGAATGGTCGCTTGAACTCTTTGGACGCCATATACTTCTTTATAGCTGGGAGTGCCTGTGTAAGAAAAATAAATATTTTTATTATTCACCACAGTCTGTATGTGATATACAGGCCGGGTGATATTATTGGCATTACTGGGCGCCATATACTATGCATATTTATTGTTACAAATTTGTCAAATGACTAGTTTCTGTCAACATTTCGAAGACCGTATAACCTACAAATATGTCACAAACATGACTAGAAAGGTATTTTTACAGAGATTCTGCTTATTTTGTTACACTGAAATCCATTCAGATTCAAAGGTTAAAATGAAGTTTTTTGCATTCACTGGTGCCCCTGTATATATATGACTGCCATTTCTGAATTGTTTCTTTGCATTTGGACCTATTTTACCTATTATTCATACACTCCTCATTGGGCATAAACAAAAATGAATCCTGTATGAAGATCAGTAATATAATACCCATGCTAAGCACTTGTATAATGTTGCCAAATACAACTTTGAAATAACATAATGTGACACAAAACATGAAGTGATCACAGCATAAAGATTACATTACCTCAAACCTTGCAATAAATTCCTTGATCCAGTTGTAGTCCTCTATCACTGGTGCATGGAAACCCACCAGTCTCTGGAAGAGCTCGTACAGAAAGAAGTCAGCTATTGTTATCTAAAAGTGGAACAGTAATGTTATCATTGTCATACATTGTCAACAAATATTAACTCTGCCAAGGAGATTATGTTTTGGGATGTGTTCATTTGTTTGTCTGTGCTCAAAATTACTAGAAAAAAAGCCAACTAATCTTTACATTTTTTTTCATGTTGGCAGGGCCTGGCTATAGGAAGAAATGATCAAATATTGGGAGAGATCTGGATCATATTCTGGATACAAAAAAATCCTGATTTTTCAAAAGGTCTCATTTTCATGCATTATCAAATAACTTTGCCTGTTTGACATTACTTCAGGGGGCCACGGTGGCAGAATGGTAACACTCTCGCCTCCCACCTCTGAGGCCGGGGTTCGATTCCCGGCACAGCCTCAAGTGGGAAAGCTGGTAGTTACTTGCCGTTGGTTGGCAGTTTACAGTACAGAACCCTAACGAACTGTATGTACTGGTTTCCTCTGCCCTTCCAACTACCCGTTGTGATATGACCTGTACAGTGTTGAAAGCGACGTAAAACCCCAAATAAATAAATAAATTGACATTACTTCACTACTATTGTGCAAATCTTCATAAAACTTTTTACTTTTTATGAGACTATGGCCTGACTTATAGATGAAGTGATTACATTTTTAGGAAGATCTGCAAATATTGTAATAAGCAATTTTATAGCTTTTAATATCTATCATATAACAGACTCAGTAGATTATATTCTCGATATAAAACATTTCAATATAAGAATGTTGGTAAACTCCCCTGGTGAAGGTTAGCACTCACGTGCTTTCTACTTAAGCAATAGAATGTGACTACACTGACAAAACACTGACAAAACATTGTGTAACAATTATTTCAGTCAGTGGACACAGTTGGGAGTCTTATTGTCCTGTTCATCGACGTATGTCTAATCATCGACAGTCTGATATAGATGGTATAGTTCTGATGGCAACCATTTGTCAATTAAATTTATGCATTCTCCCTTGTGAGAGCATGTGCCAAGTTACCATACCAAGAATTTTTTTAATTCCTCTGTGATACAACTTTTAAGTGCCAGAGAAATTCCATAGCATTATTGGTAATTTTTTCACATCCTTAAACTAAAATAGAAAGTATTATCCAACCAGTTAGATACACTCGATTTTTACAACCTCAGATATATTCCCCCCAAATATATATTTTTCCTCCACCAAGTAAGTTAGTTGATTCTTGTATTTTGTTTGTCTTTCACTAGATTATAATTTGCACCAAATTTTAAAAGCAGGTAGGTCTTGATGTATCATAGAAATTAATTTAAGCAATGATACACAACAAGTTCTGGAGTGGCCACAGTGGGACAGTGGTAACACACTCGCCTCCATGAACCCTCTGTGGGAAAGATGGTAGTTGCTTACTGATGGTTGAAGTTTACAGTACAGAACCTTGACCAACTGTATATACTGGTTTACTCTGCCCATAAAACTACCGATTGTGATATGACCTATACAGTGTTGAAAGCGACGTTAAAACCCCCAAAAATAAATTTACAACTAGTTCTGAATTCAGAGTTTTTTATCCGTGCATTCATAATAGTGAAAGTGTTGGACTTTGGGGGAGGTATGCACTCACTGAGTTCTCTTGCTGTTTTACTGAAATGCTTCATCGTTTAAAGAAACTCCTTTTATCTGACTGTAGTCTGTCTCTCTTCCAACAATCCGAATAATGAGTATTTTCTTACCTTGTCTCCTGTGAACCAGGTTTTCCCTTTGCCATAATTTTCAAAGGACTGCAAATTTTCCTTGGAACTCTCAATGAAATCATTTCTCAGTTTTTCCTGAAAATATTTGAATGAGGTTGCATTACCCAGAATACAGTGTTGTTTTTATATCACTTCCATCATTTGCTCTTTGGGATCTGTTGATTTTAAAGTGTATAAAAACTAAGTTCGTATTAAATAAAACTATTTCATTTTATTTTATGGTATGTTAAATTTAACGGGTTACATCTCATTTAGCTGTTTCGGCTGTTGAATGGGATAATAAACCTGAACTCTGATTTTTAGGCCACTGTTTAAAACTACCAGTGTTTTTGGTGTTATAAAAGTCTTAAGTTTACAAAAAATGCATTACTTCAGGCAATTTACAGAAAATTGTACAATACCGTGGCCAGTTAGGTAATATAATTGATAATGTGCATTTATCTGTTTGCTAAATAACTCAAAACTTAAGGACAGAAGTTAGAGGATATGTCAAAAATTCCACTCGGAACAACTGATTTTTAACTTTAGTGGTGATCACTCTCTGGATCTTAGAATTTTTAAAAGGATTTCTATCATTATTGGCCTTTGTTGAGGTATGCACTCTCCAAGTGCTGCTGCTTGAAATGATTCTTTTTAATGAGTATGTGAAAGCACTAAAACATACACAGTCGGGGCTGTAGAAGACCCCGCTGGCTTTGCTGTCCCTATCGGCACACACATCCAATAACATGTCCACATTGGCTTTCTGGGCAGCTGTTTCTCCAACTGAGGACAAGAGAAGTCAACATTCAGTTTCAGATAATAAGAAAATTACCTGAGTGATGTTTATTTTTAAATTTTCCCACAAGAATAGACAAAACAAAAAGACAATGGTATTTGTAATTTGAGGGTGTTTGCCTTTTGTATTTTTGAGTGGTCAAATTTAAAAATATAGTTTACAAGGGTTATTTTACATTTATTATCCACAATTTTGTTTAAATAATAAGTAAATTAAGTCCATGTTTATATAAAGAATGCAAAATAAGAAATGTGAAGTGAGTGGGAGATAAGACATTCATCAACAAAGTTGTAATTTGGAATATACAGAGAATATGAAGAAATGGCTGAGAATTAGTGTTGAAAAAGACGAAATGTGTGTTGGAAACCATTCTTTTGAGGGATTCACAACTTCCAAAAATATGTTTGTAATGGCCAGACCCCACATTTAAGACCTTGATATGACTTGCATGACAATTACTGAATTGTATATTTGTACTCTACACAATATCTCCTTGCACTACAGGACTTGGAGTGCTATTGACCCAATCAGACTGCACAAGAACAGCCCAAGCTCTCAAGTAACTGACATTCCTCTAACTGAAAGACAGAGGCTTAGGACTGAACACTGCTCTATTTCCCTGAGGTTCTTTAGCCTGCCACTGGGAATAGGACCCAATGCCAGAGGACAACCATTTTAAATTGTCATCCGAGCCACTACGTATGGGCCTGTACCTGGGTTCAAAGCCACGTCAACTGTGTCCCTTAGTGAGCATGTTACCCACCAGGTCACAGTGCCAGATGAATAAACATTGTACACAAATAGCAAGTCTTTGTCAGTCACCAAATTTTAGCACATGTGACCAGGGACTGGTGAATAAGACTCTAGGTATAATGACAACCAGTGAAGATAAATCCAGAAGTATTCTGTGTTTCCTGAAGACAGATAATCCAAACATATTCATTGCTCGCACTATAACATTTGCTGGATCTTTAGATAGTTGTACAAATTAACACAGCCAGCACAAAACTGTTGGTAACATCACTGTGGGTGCATCTCTTGCTTAATGATTTGCAAAAGAGGGGCCACAGTACAGACTAAGAAGTTCAAAACTGACTTACAATACAGTTTTCAAATGAATAAAAATAAAGCGTGGCATGGACACACCATACAATTGAGATGAAATGAAGACTTATAAAAACACTTATGCAGAGTACAGTGTGGGTGATGACCATATCAAAGTCACTGACATTGCTCACTAAAAATCTCGAAGATGGGACCTGGACATGTTTCTCCTAACTGGTTATGGTGAACTTTAAAGTTTGAAATCCTCGTGGGAATTTCGAACAGCTTGGAGCAGAGTGGCGACATATCAAGAGCAGCGAGGACTAATGGGGAGGTCAATGCAAACTTCAAATATTTAATGATCACCACTATTTACCCTTAGCATCAGCACTGTCTGACCAGAGAATTATGTTACCTCATCAAAAATAAGTAAGATAATTATTCTTTATGGGCAATTATTTCATATGATTAAGAGAGAAACAATAAAATGTTGCATAGAACTTACGCAGATTGTGTCTTCTTCCAATATATCTCAGAATGGCTTTTGTCTCCGTTAACATAACCTCACCATCCATGTAATAAGGGAGCTGTAATTATCGAACAACAAAAACATGGTCAAATATAAATGAAAGGGCAAATATAAGATACAATCAGATTAAAGTGAAAGGCAAAAATATAGTAGTATACAATGAATAAATTGTTTGCAAGTAAGAATATTAAGTAAAACATTGAGTTGGTACACAGTGTGTCAGATTCTGAGAATGATCATGAGTTTTTAAAGGATTCGAACCCACAGAATAGGAAATGAAACTTACATTAGGAAATGGCAGACCAAGCTTATATTTCACACTGAACCAGTCTTCTCTGCTATACTCTGGTGCTGGAACATGACAAAAAGATGCATTATTCAAGTTATGAACGCCTCATTAATTATTGTAATTATCGAATTAGGGGCCGGTTTCAGAAACCATGTTAGCTCAAACTTAGGCCAAGTCACTCACTTAAATCTGAACCTTTTTGCCTTGATAAGTCTTGGACTTAAATGGACTCCATGAAAAATGACCTAGCTAACCCCAAACTTATCAAATAACTTCAGTGATTAATGTGATGGAACCTTTAATTCAAATCCAAATTTTCTACCGGTGGCATTTCCCATGTTCGGCTTTGTCTGAATTTTGTAAAAACATAACTACAAAATCCTGTTTTTTTTCAAGTTTTTTACACTAATGTTTATTAAGGTTCCTGTGATTTAGTTTAGCTCTATGATATGATAACCTTTATAAACAGAAATAAATATTCTGAACCAACCTGGACCCACAGAGTACAGCTTCTCTTCATATTCCTCTCCAACATAATGAAGAAGTAACCTGATTGGTTGACCAAGCTATAAATAGACACCATGTTAAGTTGAACATTGTGTGCTTCTGTTTCAAAGAGCTATTTCGTCAAATTTAAAAAAAAAATTCAAATGTCAACACAAAGTATAAATGTTAGAAGCAAAGGGAATATCAAATTACAACACAGTTTATTCAATTTGGCCTCACTAATGTATGTAACCTATTTGGCTATCCACAAATGTATGTACATCATTGCGTACAATATATGGTGACCTATATAGTTAACCTTTCACCTTTACATCTTACACAGCAAATTGTGCCAGTCATAAAATTATCGTAGCCAATGTTTACTCATTATGTCCAACTCCTTTTACTCCCTACAAATTACCTATCCCCACCTTGTGGTCTTTGTTTACTACTTATGTACAATAATTTATTTCACATACGTCTACATTATGTCCAGCAAGTAAGTGAAAAAACATTAGCTATTTATATCAAACTTTCTTGTTAATAGAAATTAACATTATTGTATCTCTATTATGTCCAAGTAAGTTACATATTTTATTGCGCTACAATAGCTTACCATATGGAACTGAATGCTAACTCAGAAGGCCACAGGCATCCGGCCAACATCCGAGAAAAATGGGCGCAAAATACTGGCGGGATGCCTTGGAATCGAGGTGACCCCAGTAGTGACTTAGCCATCCACTTCCTCTTTTGAGTTGGCCGCGAATATGGAATACGTGCCTTTTTTATTGCAAAGAAAGAGTTCTCATTTTATATGGATATATGTGTTGTTAGATGCTAAAACTACATCAGATTCTTTATTTTATATATATTTGAATCTTAATTTTGTGACAATTCACAGAACAGATGAGGATTTTTAACATATTTTCCAACTTAAAATCCACTTTAAAATCGTTGTAAAGATTAAAATGGGCGACCAGGACTCATGCTGTAGCTTCTATACTTACAGGAAATTGACCGGTCAAAATAAAATACAATTAGATATTTAACCCCTATCTGCTTCATTATTTGACCATTTTAAAGGTTAAAATATATATAAATTAAGCACAAAACGAATCCTTGTTGAAAGAAATCATCGGAAACAACTTCCGTCCTGTCTAGACAGCAATTGCTTTTAAAACTAATACACCACTCATGCATGTAGCTCATATTCAGGAAATAAATAAAATATTTTTAGTGTGTATCCCCTATCTGCTACATTATTTGACCATTTTAGGGTTAAAAAATGAAATAAAGCACAATATCGAGTCCTTGTAGAAAGCTTTGTCTAGACAGCAGGGGTCGGTTTCACTAAAGGACTTAGCCTGGACTTAGACTTAAAATCAAGACATTTGTCTTTAAATCATGCTAAGTCCGTGGTCTTAGACTTGGCAGATTTCACAAAGCAGCAACTCCTAAGCTTTGACTAAGTTTTGGGGCTCAAAATTAAGCCTACCTGGGAGTGGGCTTAACTTTTGTAAACAAAGACTTAAATATGGTCACCATAAATTTCTCTCCACTTTAAAACTGGAAATGGCTGTAAATAAAGTATAAATATATAAACTACCTCCCTAATGTAGTCTTTGGAAAGTTTTTATATGATAACAAGTTTTTCCATTTGAAAACGGTATTTATCCTCAGACAAAATGGGTCAAATAAAGGATATTTGTCGCCAATATTATATTTTGAATAGAAATAAAATGTCACATGACACAGAAAACCACTGTGGTTATATGATAATCTTGGACTTAGCTAAGTCACCCTTTGTGAAATCCATTTAAGTCCCAGACCTAGCTGAGACCTAAGTCTTAGATTTAAGTCCATGACTTAGCCAAAAACTTGGCTAAGTCTAAGACCCTTTGTGAAACCGGCCCCAGGTGCTTGCAACACTATAGGGTCTCCAATGCGGTTTGGGAGACCTTGATTTGACAATATTTTAAGCCTCTTTCATCAAATTCAATAAAATATATTTTGGATTCATATTATTTTATAAATTTCCTTGCATTAAATGCTTTCCTTATCTCACAACTAGGCTTACCTGCAGTGTGGCAGGTGGAGGAGATGGCCATATGTCACTCGTGATTGAAATAATTCCAGTTGTGTAGGTCTGTTCAAAGAACTGTAAGGTTTAACAGGAAAACTTACATGGGAATTATAACATCCAACTTCAACCACATGGGGGTTTTCTTCAGGCTTCTATTATGATATTTGTAGTCCTTGTTGGACTAGATTTAAGATCTGGTTCGGATCTGAAGCCTGGTATAGACAATAATCTGACTTGCATCCATCCAAAGCGTGGTTTCCAAACCTTGGTTCCCAAACACGGTTCACTCGGGTCCCCACACTCGGATCCTCTCCCCATGCTCAGGCCCCCTATATACAACCACATGGGTCCTGACCACTCGGGCCCCGAACACTCGGGTCCCGAACAAGGGGTCCCAAACACATGGACCTGTCCAAGTCTTTTACTGCTGCAACTGAAGACCCTTGGATGATAATAAGTTCGGACACAATAGGGAAGTCCATGTTACCTATGCAAGTCAAAAGTCCTCAATCCCAAAAAGGGCTTCCTCTGATAACAAGGTTTATCAAAACCAGCTCCTGTATTTTATAGGAAGTATATTTGTCTGACTTCCCTATAAAATACAGTATATAAAGACATATACAGACATACCAAGGACTTTAAACTTAGGCAGTTTTTTTAATCACCCTGTCCCCAGGGACAGTATGCCTAGGTCCTCCTCAGTCTGAACTCTGAATGATGTAGCAGGCCAACAAGAGCTTAGGCCCAAAGGCCCCTCAGCTATTCCTCCCTCAGTCCTCAACTTAAGGTGCTTGTTTAATTTAGAGGACTTGCAGATTGCTATTAACCCCCCTGATCCGAATCTTAAGTAGTACTAATTGGGACATCATTGTTTTTTGAGGATAAATTACAAGATTTCAGATCTGTATCTCCCCTAGCCCCTCTGGGGCCTCTATGGCTAAGGCCCCCTACTGGTAGACAATGAGTTTGAGCTTCAGGCAAGGCAATCTCTGTACCCACTTTGGCTAACCTTTACTAGGTCATCTCTGAATGTAACCTTGTCATGGAAATCTGTTATGACAGTAGCAAGGCTACTGCCAGTCGGGTTAAACTCTATTTAGAGGGTGCAGTCACAAATGATTACAAGACCTGACTAGCTATACACTATGGGGAATTCAGTTGAGATACCAGATCATAAGAACTTAGGGGTTCCCCATTCTATCCCTCTCCTTTGTTCCATTCACAATCAGTTAAAGAGGGACAGGAGTTCCTCTTCAAGGCACCCACTGGGACACTAAGGGTTTAGGCTCTATCAAATCAGTGCTTTCATCAAGAGGCTCCTACAGGAAACACGAGTAGCACGAGTAACCCCTCCTCCCAATGACTCCTTAAAAACCTCCCTCAGTCCACCAGTAGGAGGTCTCCTCCATTCTTTCAGAAGGGACTGGAAAGAAATGCTCCAACAATATGTTAAACTTTCTTACGAATGGTTACATTCTACCATTCATTACTAAACCATTTAGCCAAGAGTCCCCTGATTCACTCAGGATACAAGGGTCATCAAAGATTAGCCTCTTATCCAGTCTCTTCTGTCAAGAACACAATAGAAAGGGTGGGAATGTAAAGTCTCTTCTGATCTCTCCTGTTTCTAGTCCCCAAGCCTCACCAAGGGTGGAGGCCAGTGACAGCAATAAGCAGGCTCAACACCTTTCTACTTGTAGAAAGGTTCAAATGGAAACACCTGAATCCATCAGGGCAGTTTTCATTTAAGACAAATGTTTATAAAAATATTACATAATGCAAAACATGAGGGATACCAAACCTAGCCTATTGCCTTTTAATCCTATTATCACCATGTGTAACTATGGACCCTGAAAGTCCAAAATGGTGGCCGATAACAGATCTTTTATTGCAGAGTAAACTGGTTTGATCTGTATTTGATGTGGTGTGCCATTTTTGTAAAAATTTAAGAGCAGTGAAAAAGTGTGTACCTCTGCCAATGTCAAAAAAGTCTAATATTGCTTATGAGTGCAATGCTAAAAATTAATTTCTGGATCAAATCAAAACAGTGATCAGGATCATCACGATTTAAGTTTAATCTGTTGCTGGTGCTTCTGTTGATATTTTTTAAAAATTTCACAAACTCCATTTTGCGCAAAAACCAACAGAGAAAAACACACACTGCCAATAACAATACCTCCTTGGTGGAAATACCAAAAAATGTTTCCAAATCAGAGTTCAAAAAGTGCATTAAAATAATTTTATTCTACAATTTTGATATAAATGAACAGAACAGTAGTTCAAGAGCCAACTCAGATCCAGAGTTCGATAGCTTGTTTAAAAGGGTGACCTTAAAGTAAGCAATGTTACAGAACAGAATAAGGTTACTGTAACTAAGCATTAATGAAGAACAGAGTTCATTTGACATTAACAATAGACAAACTTAAGACAACCTTGACATTATGTGCACTATTGAAATTAACATCATCATCTGGACAAACACGCAGGCCCTGCCTGTTCAAGAATGAACAGGAGTAACATAGCAGCACACTATTTTAACGTTGGAGCAGTTATTCCATACTATACAATGACAGGTATTGTCCAGGTGCTGGGGTCACAATTGTCCACTGGTGGCAGCTGATTCAGATCACCAATCAGCAGCAGAGGTTCAATAGTGTTAAATACATGTACCAAAAGTTGAATTCCAAAATTTGCTCCACCCATTGAAGACAAAAGTGCATTTGGCTCATTTACATAGTTAAACAGGTTACCACAGCGGTACTTCATTGTTACTAATAAATTGCAACCTCTTGAGATAAGAGTCAGAACTTTATGTAGAGTGTATCGTGCCCTTATACAAACACCTGACATGACATGGACTGGAGTTTCTGGATTGCCGGAGAGCTACTGCTTTACCTCTAAGGGCTAGAGGGTGTAACTTGGTAGAATGAGAGGCAGAATGTTAAGTTATTTATCTTTATTCCCTGTGATCAATAACAAAAGCAACAAGTCCAATATCTGCCCCCAAGTTCCACTGAATTTAGAATTTTGACGTCTCAATGGACGGAAGGCCAAGAGTAAAGTGTGAGTGTGCCCAGCTCCAGAGCTCTGAGCTTCTGTGGAACACCTTTCCTTTGATTGGCTGCTGAGATTGTCCAATAGTGATTTTTGACAAAAATGCAGGCTCTGCCTGCTTAGAGATGAACAGGAGTAATATAGCTCCATTGTGGAATCTATTTTTAGGACAGCCACATTTCTTAGGAAAGTGTGATATTACATACCAAGGGGGTGCGGAATTCACGACCTCGTGAATTGTTAAAAAAAATGTGATATTACATACCAAAAGGGGTGCGGGGATACCAAATTAAGATATTGTGTTGTATAGTGATATTTGATTTGTTAAACCGTTTTGTTCTAAATTTCAAGGATTTAACTTTAAGTAATTTAAATAAATGGGGGAGTGATGACTTGTGGGCTTTACACTATTTGTGTTTTATTGTTCTTTCCTAATTTGAAGATGTTTATATGATACAAAGAAAATGTTGAGGGGTATGAGGTCGATCGTCCTAGATAAAGGACAAATATAAATATTAAAACCTCAAATTAACATCTGTAAATATCAAACAATGCACTTAATGTGAATTTTGAATGATGTGAAAATTTTGATTAATTTTGTTAAATACTACACACCTATACTTGCATATACAACACTTAAAACTGCATTACCTCTAATTTTGCTCCAAATGACAAAATATAATTCACATCACAAGTCCAAAACATATGAAGATGATGACACTGTGAGTTTATATATGCTTATCAAAACACAGCAAATACAACCAGCCATTTGAATACAAAAGGAAAAAAAGGACACTGAACAACATTTAGACCCAATTCGGTTGGCCCATATCGGACCAGTGGCATCAGGGGAGCTAGAGAACCCGGGAGGGACAGTTTTGTTTCAAAAATTTGCAGGAGAGAAAGGCTGAAAATATGTCTCTCAGTTTTTTTTTGCAAATTGTGTTATTCCAATGATTTCAAAATTGACAGTAAAACAAAGAATTTAGGGTCAATAAGTGTGGTGTCCCTATGGGGGTTTCCACTAGGAGCTAAAGGCATGCTAGTCCCAATCATCTTCATTGTCCGAAAATGATGCATCAGGATCCTGGTCAAAATGTCCTGATGGTGGCCAATTGCCTACAGATGGCTGAAAAGAGCCCCTGCCTCTGCCTCTCCCAAATGAAGCAAATAGGGAATTGGATCCAGTGGCAGGTTGAGTGGCTTGTTGTAGTTGTTGGAACGCATGAAGTAATTGCGCACCACGACCAAGGAGTTGTACAGGGGAGGTCCAAAGGAAGTTGAGTGTGCCAAATTTGAGGTCAAGGGTTCTGGTGGTGGTGGGTTCTCTGGTTCAGTCAGTGACCCCACATGTTCAAGAGGAGGGAGCAGTGAGTGCACATTCAAATCTTCACTGTCATCCTCCGATTCGTCACTCATTAGTGACCAATTGTCCTCATTTATGTCCGAGAGGTCGTGCCAATTTACAAGCTCCAGAACTCTTAGTCCATACCTTATTATGGCTGGTATTGTCCTGGTATTGGTGCTTGGGTCAAAATTGTGAACCGGTGGTAGGTCATTGGGACCACCGATCAGAGGCATGAGATCATTGAAGTCAAACGCCCAATTTAATAACATGCCAAAAGTTGCATTCCAAAACTGATTCCACCCATTGAATGCAAAATTTTGGGCATCCCGTTCACTAACAGAGTTTAACGGGTTGCCATGTAGATACTGGATTGGTGCCATTGAAAATTCACCACATGAAATAAGGGTCAAAATGTTAGGTTGTGGCCTTATGCGAACAATTGACACAATTTTCTAATCAGGGAAAGGTGCTAGTATGTCACATTCCTCAGATCTGTGATTGTCAAAGCTTTGTTGTACAAAAGAGAATACCTTCAGTACAGAAAAACCATACAAAGACACAGTGAGTGAGTAACTGCTCATCAAAATTCTGCAGTTAGTCCTAGTTGTTCCCAAATATGGTGCCTGCAGTCTATCGTCAAAATGAATGCACTGTGCGGCCAATACAAAAGCCTGAGGCCTGGTCAGATGTTGAAGTGTTCTCCTGTTTTGGTTTTTGTGGGACTCGATGCCTTTGCTATTGGGGACATTGTCTGATGCCATGTTTTTTGTTTATGCTCAATAAAATTTAAGTAAATATTTTCAGTTATATTCAATAAATAATTACTTTACCAGCAATTTACATTCAGTAAGAAATCAACTTTTTACTTAATTAGACTATTTTTTCATGGTTGATGTGCTGAATTTTGCAAATAAATAAGCGTTTAGTCGCCTCTTACGACATGCAGCTTTCACAGTGTGTCTATTCTTTTTAATTCCCGGATCACACTCAAGGAAAAGAAATATTTATCAGGAGATAAATGGTATGGATAAATTTAGTTGTTTCTTTTTTTAAGAAACAATATGAAGAAATAAGGAACAAATACAACTTTCATATACAACATAAAATGTGTTATGGCTGGTTGTAAACAATCTACTATATCAATATATTTAACACAGAAATTCAACTATCTACTGCAGTCATTTCACACTTAAATACACTATAAACAAATTAAATATAGTACAACCGTAAATAACAGATGGTAGGCATCCTATTGGGGACTTGGTCAGCTGGCCGGGAGGAAAGATAGAAATTGCACTCTAGTTCTTAAAATTTGTAGAAGCGTTGGTATATTCTGCTGTATGGAAGTGGATTTTCATAATTGTAAGCATCCACAGTTTTGTCTATATTCCCAAATTGATAAAATTGCCCACAAATTGGACATTTGTAATCTTCTTCCTGAGCTATGATAATCCAGCATTGAAAGTGAACATAATAATCACAGCATGGGGTTCTGTAAAGAAGAGTTTAGCATTCCTTCAACATTCCTTCAAAACGCCTGTGAATGGGACAGGTTTTGTCGATTCCCCTTTATTTATGTTTTGTGATGGAATTGACACCTTCGCCAATGGAGAGATGATTTGATGCCATTGTATATTTATGTTATTTGTACGCATATTTTCTTTTTAACTAATTGGACTTCTGTTATCTCTTTTGAACTTTGGGAAATATCATAAGTTTTAACTTGAATATTTACATAGATTCAAATTACTGAAAGTTTTACTGCAGTAAATGATATAGATTATGGAACTGTTTTAAACTTAAATTGATAATTGTAGCAACTTCATTAAATAAACCATCTTTTCTAATTACCACCATTTTAATAATCATTTAGTCCTCTCGTATGAAGGGCAGCTTTCCAAGTGCACCCATTCTAATCTGGCCAGTTAAATTTCTTTACACCTTTATGATTAACTGTAAAATGTGATTACTTTGATTCTCTACATCAGTATTCTGTGCATTGAAACATAAATCTGCTTTTTCACTTAAACAGTTGAAAAGAATCGCCTGCAACCAGTCCATGCATAGGAAACAATCGATCATTGTGGTGGGTTTATTTATTTGTTGTTTTACCTCACGTTTAACAGCCAGGGTCATATTGCGACGGGTAGTTTACAGGTGGAGGAAACCAGTGCATACTGCACTGTAAACCACCGGGCAACGGCAAATAACTACCAACTTTCCAACATGAAGAGCCCGGCCCGCGATTCGAACTGGCGGCCTCAGAGGTTGGAGGCAAGAACTCTAACCGCTACACCACCGAGCTCCCTCATTGTGGTGGGAACTGATTATTCCAAGATATCCAATGTTTGTATTCTCAAGTTTACCATACGTGTACTTCTTTAATAGGCAAAACACTGTGTGAGTATATTACAGACAGTGAGAGTACTTCATTCACTTCACGTCTTATTCTCAATGCTAGCAATAATTACTGATGTAATTTTAACTACTGACACAAAACATGAATCCTTGCTTTAGACACCAATGTGTAACATAACTTTTTCAAACAGATTGAAGCTCCTTAGACATTGAAGAGTTTTAGCAGAATGGTCATGTAAAAGCCAGTTTATGGAAGAGTTCATCATCTCTACTGAAACTTTATTATCTCAAATGAAAGTTTTTGAAGAAACTTAAACCTTTAAGAAGGCTACAAAATCCCTTGATGAATGTTCCAGGCATGCCGTAACTTTCCAGGCCTTTTTAAAAAAATTAACATATCCTGGTGTTCTTAGTTGCAGCATGTGCTGTGCATGTGATACAATGGCTGTTGCAGACAGACTTGTAGTTGTGATTCCTGTGTCCTCTTTCTCTTGTCTTCCAGAGTTTTATAAAATAATATTCATAAAACACTGCACAACTCTGTTCCAATCAAGTGTTCAACCAGATGAATCTACAATGCTGCATATTTTTATGTCTGCCATTATGTGATGTTAGTGTTCTTATGTTTAGTTAATGTTACATTATTACAACACAACTTGCACTTTCTCCTGTCTTTTATTCCCTGAGAGAAACAGCTCCTCTATGCATGTACTCCAACAAAACATAATGCACACAGCAATATCCTTGGTGTGATTGTAGTTTACCTTATCTGTAAAAAAATGCTAACCACTATCACATACAGCAGGATTTCAGTCCATGGCCAGTATATACAGACTCTTAGAGATCAGTTCCCTATCCACGATTCTACGGTCCCGTGAATTGTCTGTTTGGAGAGGTCAGTCTTTTTATTCGGAATGCTCGTTAACAGAATCACAACATGTAGGACTGACTTGGAAAGAGCAGTTTGAATCAGTAACAATCCGCAATGAATTGCGTGTTCCTGCTAAATTCAAATTGTATGAAGTTATTGTAAACCATTGCAGATTCTTATCAGATCTAACATTTGTGGAACCCAATGTGAGTCTCTAACACTCTTCTGACATTTGTTATAGCAACCTTTTCCATCCTAAGTCAACCCTAATAATAGTTTAGCCTTTGGTAAGGTCTGTAACCCATTGGGGAGGAATCAGAAGCGAATTGGAATGTTTTCATAAATCAATTTAATTGCTCAGAAGACCTTTACAAAGTTTTTGGGAGCCAATCGGAGGGTTTCTAGACCTAACTGTAAGATCACTTGGAGGTAGGTTTATGATCCACTCCGCATAGTGTATTTGCATGCTGGGTTTACTCTCTTGCTGTAGATCACTACTTTTAGTGGAACATTTCTTTCTGTTACTGCTATTCAGGTTAGAATACTGCTTTTTATAAGTTATCATCTCTCAGGAGAACACAGACCTTTGTGCTGTGGTACTCTATATGAGCAGTCAGCTTATTTTGTAGAGGGATTCACTGTGTGGTTTTACCACAATGTGTAACTACTAGTACCTTACAGTAACATTTTATTAACAACATGTTATATGTTAACTGTTTCATAAGTTATGTTGCAATTAATTGTCAGCCTTAAGTAACTTTAAATGCAGCATCACAAGCAGTAGTATTTATGTAAAACTCTCTTAATTGTCATCCTTAAGTAATTTTAAATGCAGCATCACAAGCAGTAGTAATTATGTAAAATTTAGCTTACACCTAATTCACAAGAAAATTTCTTTTTCTTTCTTTGGCTTCCATGGCGTGGAACTGAGGTTCTTGGAAGATAGGAAATTATTGTAATGTTAACATTACTGATTTATGATGTACTTGTGATAAACAGGAAAAAAAGCATTCTGCAGTTGTGTAATTGTATTCCCGACGCGAAGCGGGGATACTATGGATTCATCATCGTCGTCATCCGCGTCCGCGCCCTCGTCCGCGTCCGCAGAGATTTCTTGTTAGCGACCTACAGTCCACATTTCTTTCCGGATTTCTTTCATATTTGGCAGGTGGCTTGATATGGTAGAGGACTCGCCACCCTATCTTTTTGGTAGGCTTTATGTCTAAATTAGGCCTGTGGTAGACAAAAATGTCTAAAATGTGGAATATTGCTTGTTAGCGACCTACAGTCCACATTTCTTTCCAGATTTCTTTCATATTTGGCAGGTGGCTTGGTATGCTAGAGGACTCGCCACCCTATCTTTTTGGTAGGCTTTATGTCGAAATTAGGCCTGTGGTAGACAAAAATGTCTAAAATGCATTAAAAGTCATGAAATCATGCACTAAATCACTTATAACTTGAAAAGTGTTGCATTTAGAGCATTTTGTTAAAATATGTTATTCAGCTACTTTTTTCATAGCTGCAACATGGTGAGTAACTTGGGTGTCTGTCTCAATAGCTAAGTGAGTAATAGCTACTTTGGGGCTTTTCAGTAACTTCCATCATGAGTAAAATCACTTGTAACTTGAAAACTATTGCATTTACACAATTTTGTATAAATATGTTATTCAGCTACTTTTGGGTCAGCTATAACATAGTAAAATTTCAGAGCTGTAGCTCATGGCATAGCTGAGTAATAGCTACTTTTAGGTTATCACTGTTGAGTAAATTACTTATAACTTCAAAAGTATTACATTTAGAGTATTTTGTTTCAATATGTTATTCACCTATTTCGGAGTCAGCTATAACATAGTGAAGTTCCAGACCTGTGGCTCATTGCATAGCTGAGTAATAGCTACTTTGAAGTTCACACTGTTGAGTAAATCAGTTGTAATTGGAAAACTATTGCATTTACAGAAATTTGTGTAAATATGTTATTCAGCTACTTTTGGGTCAGCTATAACATAGTGAAATTACAGACCTGTAGCTCATGGCACAACTGAGCAATAGCTATTTTCAGGTACTGACTGTTGAGTAAATGACTTGTAACTTGAAAAATATTGCATTTGGAGTATTTTGTTAAAATATGTTGTTCACCTACTTTTGGGTCAGCTATAACATCGTGAAATTACAGACTTATAGCTCATGGCATAGCTGAGCAATAGCTATTTTCAGGTTCTCACTATTGAGTAAATCAGTTGTAACTTGAAAACTATTGCATTTACAGTATTTTGCTTAAATATGTTGTTCACCTAATTTTGGGTCAGCTATAACATAGAAAAAATTCAGACATGTAGCTCATTGCATAGCTGAGTAATAGCTACTTTGAGGTTATCACTGTTGAGTAAATCAATTATAACGTGAAAACTATTACATTTACAGTATTTTGTTTAAATATGTTATTCACATAATTTTTGGTCAGCTATAACAGAGTGAAATTGCAGACCTCCGTGTCATGGCATAGCTTACCAATATCTACTTTCAGGTTCTCACTGTTGAGTAAATCATTGTATCCACTGGATAGCCGCAGTGTGTAGAGAGATTTCACCATTACCGCTCTAACGAAAAAAAATATAATAGCTAGCCTTCTCAAGTTTGCAAGGTATATTAGAGGGTGCACCACAGTATTCTATTGGTAGGCTTTATGTCTAAATTAGGCCTGTGGTTAAATTACTTGCCTACTAAAAATGAGTAATTCTGCATTTTCTCTAAAAGTATTGCAGATAGCAAATTTTTCTTAAATAACTCATTCACCTACTTTTGGGAGAGCTTTCACATGCTGAAGTTCCAGACCTGTAGGTAATTACTCACCTACTCAAAATGAGTAAATGCGAATTATCTCTAAAAGTATTGCAGATAACCAATTTTTCTCAAATAACTCATTCACCTACTTTTGGGAGAGCTTTCACTTGGTGAAGTTTCAGACCCGTAGGTAATTACTCACCTACTCAAAATGAGTAAATGTAAATTATCTCTAAAAGTATTCCCGATAGCCAATTTTTCTCAAATAACTCCTTCACCTACTTTTGGGAGACCTTTCACTTGGTGAAGTTTCAGACCTGTAGCTAATTATTCACCTACTCAAAATGAGTAAATGCTAATTATCTCTAAAAGTATTGCAGATATCCAATTCTTATCAAATAACTCATTCATCTACTTTTTGGAGAGCTTTCACATGTTGAAGTTCCAGACCCGTAGGTAATTACTCACCTACTGAAAATGAGTAAATTCGAATTATCTCTAAAAGTATTGTAGATAGCCAATTTTTCTCAAATAACTCATTCGCCTACTTTTGAGAGAGCTTTTACTTGGTGAAGTTTCAGACCCGTAGCTAATTATTCACCTACTCAAAATGAGTAAATGCGAATTATCTCTAGAAGTATTGCAGATAGCCAGTATTTCTCAAATAACTCATTAATATGAAAACAACTTATAGGAAGTCATGGGCTGCAAATCTTTTCATGTGGTCAGATTTGACCTTGGGCCCCTCCTGCTTATTATTGGTCCTAGAGGTTTGCAATGTGAAAACGACTTATAGGAAATCATGGGCTGCGAATCTTTTGATGTGGTCAGACTTCACCTTGGGCCCCTGCAACAGGGTCAA
The DNA here is from genome assembly GCA_964017235.1 of Sabellastarte sp. h YS-2021. Taxonomy (NCBI): domain Eukaryota; kingdom Metazoa; phylum Annelida; class Polychaeta; order Sabellida; family Sabellidae; genus Sabellastarte; species Sabellastarte sp. h YS-2021. The sequence continues at coordinate 6,785,669 of OZ024932.1, read as the reverse complement.
ATAAGGGTAGCCAAACTTAAAAGTGCTTTCAGCTTGCTTATTAATGAAAAATGCTGTTTATCTTCTAAACTATGTTAGTTGGCCTTTGTCGGTGGATACATCCAGCATCTGGCCACAGATGCGTCCTTAGTCTAGTTGTAATCTAAATGCAAGATAGTTCATAGTATTCTAAGTACGTGTCCCCTTTCATATTTAATGATATTTTTACAATCAATAAGACGTTCAGCAATGTTTAGTTTGTGATAAATATCGTGATTGTGATAAAGTATTGTAGAGTTAATAAAAATCTATAGAGCTAAAAATCTATAGAGCTAACACAATTCTAAAAAACATTTGTATTTGTCATATAGTAACTTCGTGTCCATGATTCTGAAACAAAATAAGACAAATCTAGATCTGTGGCCAAATCAACCATTAAATCTAATTACTATTTATGCGGAAAACGTAATACTTTATCTAATGCTAAGACCATGAAAGACTATTTGTGCTAATTCTCATTTTTCCCAGTTCTGACCTGTAGACAACGTATATAAGAGTCTTACCCCTCTGATGTGCCAGTATCCCAAAACAGGAGCCATACTACCTCCCTTCCACAGAACAAAAACACTATACAATGAAATGTTAACCAACTATCTCTTAATAAGATAAACCTTTGAACATATGCAAGCTGTGTGTGACAGATTTCAAGATGTACTGTAAACATGTAAAAGTTGGCCACTACCTTAGGGTCCTGTCACTCTTGAACAGAAAAAACAAACACAAGTTTGTTTATTTATTTGGGGTTTACAGCTCTTTCAACACTGTACAGGTCATATCATGACGGGTAGTTTTGTGGGCAGAGGAAACCAGTACATACAGTTGGTCAAGGTTCTGTACTGTAAACTGCCAGCCAATGGCAAGCAACTACCAGCTTTCCCACTTGAAGTCAGTCCGGGAACCCAACCCCGAACTCAGAGGTGGGAGGCAAGAGTGTTACCACTCTGCCACTGTGGCCCCCAGAGTACATGTTTGAATGAAATCCTCTCGTCAACTTGGCAAAGGTTGCCCAGACAAACCTTGTTTTGAGTGACAAACCTGTTGCCAGTTTCACAGAGACACTTATTATTATTAACTTTTAATGCCCTTAATTTTAATATAGATCAAATTCTATGGCAAGATAGAACATAAAGTTAAAAGTCCATGGACATTAAAAAAGCATGAGAAAGTGCTTGCATATGGAGAATAAGCTTCATGAAAGAGGTGACAGAGGAGGGGAAGCTCTTACAACTAGTGGAAGGCTATTTCATAGTCTGGATCCATGAAAAACAAAAGATCTACCGAAATAAATTTTAGACCTATGAATCCGAGGATTGAAGGTGGGAAAATGTAGGTATTATTTTATGGCCACAACAGGTCTGGTATTGACAGAAGATGTGTAATAATTTATATATTCATGGACTAATTCAAGAGTTAGACTTACAGTTAAGAACTACCCTTGTGATTAGAAAGATAAAGTTACAGAATTGCAATAAAAGGAATGTTAATGCTATTTTCATTACACTATCTTTATTTAACATTTATTCATTACAGAGAGTCTTAAAATAGAATTTTAGTGGCAGAATATAAAAAGTTTATTTTTTTTTATTTCTGGAAACACGCATGTAAAACTTATAATGTTAATTATGCATTGTAAGTGGCGCCAATGAATATATAAACAATACATATCACCATCTTTGTATTCCTTTGGAAAGGCCAAGTATGGCTCTTGGTGGAGAATAAAAAGTACGCTTGTATAGATGCAGATTTTTATCAGAAGAAATTCATGTTAACTTACTCACAACACGCATAAACAAATAATTGGTGTTGAATTTGTGTAAGCATTTTGTTTTAAAATAACATTCTGATCACCCAAAACGAAGAAGTGTGACAGCAGTTTCAGTCTGTTATCTTAAAATAGTGTTTTCATATTGACAAACTGTTTTCAAGTATATTGATCATGGCTATCGCATATTACATGGCTTGACACCAAACAGAAATAGTTCACATATTTTGAGGAGATAATAAAGTACTTTTTACAATGGCCTATTTTTAAGTTACCCTGCATATACCCCAGCTAGGACCTGCAAATGTCGACATTTAATACCCAGATGTAAAAATCGTAAACCTTGCTCCTGTTTGGAAAATGTATAACCACTTAAGTTCCTTTAGTAGAGTTTATAGAACTTTTCCAATAGATTTCACTTTGACAATGCCATTGGTTCTCTCAAAGTTCTGGTTTGTTTAGGAAAAACATTCCTGATTCCACTGGAATAGGTTAAAAAGCCTGCAAAACACTATAAATAATCAGGGACCCACATGATTCACTCCCGCACATTCTGAAAGCTTCCAGATCCAGAGCTTTTACAGTACAGAACCTTGACCAACTGTCGACACTGGTTTCCTCTGCCCAAAAAACTACCCGTCGTGATATGACCTGTACAGTGTTGAAAGTGACATAAAACCCCAAATGAATAATTCTAATAACTGAATAAAGTTTTACCTGAACAGAGGGGAGAGGGTATTTATAATCACACCTGTATGTTCTCCTGCATATCTCAAAAGTTATTCATTGGATTATGATCTTATTTGCACCCTGCTCTTCCTCAAGTATGATCTGAATCATGTTTTCACATTTAAAGAAAAGAAAAAGAGATGGCCTAACTGACTGTGAATCTGATAATTTCATCAATGCCACACCTAAACTGAGCATATATCTTTCAATGCTGTTTAGTTCAATGATAAAACATAGATATGCACCAAGTGATATGCTCATTTCCACAATAGTACCCATACCAAAGAACAAGCACAAGTCAATGAATTATTCAGATAATTACAGAGCTATTGCACTTAGTAGTGTGTTAGGGAAATTACTTGAATCCATTATCCTGTACCAAAACAAAAGTGTGTTTTCAACCTCAGATTATCAATTTGGGTTTAAAGTCAACCACTCAACTACAAGTTGTTCCTTCGTTGTCCAGGAAGTAATAAATTATTACAAGACTAACCATTCTGATGCATTCGTTATGTTTTTAGATGCTAGTAAGGCCTTTGACAAAGTACATTATTGTAAACTATTTCAAATACTGTTAGACAAAGGCCTCTGTCCTCTAATTTGTAGCTTTCTAGCAAACATGTACACTCATCAAAAGCTTCGTGTAAAATGGGGTAAAAGCTTTTCAAATTTATGCACTGTAACAAATGGTGTGAAACAGGGAGGAGTGCTCTCTCCTGTACTCTTTACTATGTGTATTGATAAACTGTTAATAGAATTAAAGAATTCAGGGTATGGGTGTTACATTGGTACAAAGTATATGGGGAGCTTTAGTTATGCTGATGATATTGTTATTATTACCCCAAGTCAAACAGCCATGCGGTTACAGTTAGAAATATGTGATAAATTTAGTTCTGAATACAGTATATCATTTAATCCTGATAAGTACCAGTTACTACATTATACACAGAGTTCAGTTATTGAAGGTATGTTTTTCAATGGTATATTTATCAAATCAGCTAAGAGTGCTAATCATCTAGGAATCACTCTCAATATTGATAATAAGGGTTCTTGTGTAAAGAATATCACAGATATGTTCTATGTTAATGTTAATAGTTTAAAGGCTACTTTTCCTAACAAATCAAGAGAGATTAAGTATAAGTTATTTAAAACCTTCTGTATGTCAGTATATGGTTCTAGTTTGTGGGATTATAGCAGTAAAACTGTAAATACCTTCCTAACTGCTTGGAGAAAAAGTATTCGATATCTTCTACAACTACCCTACAAATGTAGATCTATCTATTTGCCACTTATATGCAATGATCTCCCTGTCGATGTTCAGTTACATAGCCGTTTTTTAAATTTTTTTCATAAGATGGTTCATAAGACTGAAAATCAATTAATAAAGTTATGCTGTGACATAGCATTACAAGGAAGTCAATCGTCTGTATGTAATACTCTAAATTTATTAGTCTACAGATATAGAATAGACAAGTATAACATAAACTATGGTGCATTTAACCAGTCAGTGATAAAAACAATGTCAGAAATGTATAATGAAGATGTACTTGTCAGATACGGCATATTAGCAGATTTTATATCTCTGATAGAAACAAATCAAATACCATTTAAGAATGATTTGTATGATATCATAGAATTTGTTAGCACTGTATAAACCTTGTGTATATGTTCAACTGTGTTTAGTTCAACTGTGTTTAGCTCAAAATTGTAACCTGTGTACTATCTGATGTACGAATGAATAAATAAATAAATAAATAAATAAGGGTGTATCTACCATTTGGCAGGTCCTTCTGGAATATGGATCTGTAGTGAGAATTTTTTTAGAGATTTATTTTGTTCTCTCGGGCACTAATTCTTAATTAACTACAATTTGGTTTTTGTGCCTTCGAATCTGCAGAGATTAAGGAATATAAAAGTGTATTTAGGTTACACTATCTTACTGTGTTGTTCAGTGACCTAAATGATGCAAATTTGAATGAGAATACATTACTCAGTCTAGACAATGGTGTGTGTGTGTGTGTGGTTTCTGCTCTTCAACAAGCTCCTTGATTGTTTCACGTTATCAAGTGGTCATGATTTAGGACGCACATCTAAGACGGCTGTTCCACTAAGCCGATTCAATCATATATATATCTCCCAAATGGAAAAACCTGTGAATGGAACTTGTTGCTGCCGATCAAGGGGTTAAAGAGGTTGGCCATTTTACAACCACTGTTCACCTCTGCCAATCCATCCCGAAATAGGTTTGCAATTCTGAGTATTTTTCTTGTTTTCTGGGCATGAATGTAAATATTAGGTGGATGCTATATCTAATTTATATGAATTTATACAGTACTCCTATGAGACTTGGCTAAAACTATTATCTCATCGAAGTTGTTTTTCTACACACCTAAGTCCAAATGTAGCTGAGGGATAAGTTTCAGACTTACATTAGGGCTTAGACTTAAGCCACAACTTAGGCTTTTTACCCTTCACACCACCCCACTCAGTAATATCATTTCCAGTTTCAATGTCACCCACCATCTTTATGCAGATGACACCCAAATATATCTAGCATTTGACCATAGGAACTTTGATTCCAGTTTTCCTGAGCTTACTGAGTGTCTTACCTGTGTTCAAAAAGGATGGATGGTGTGAAACTGAAACTCAACCCTGAGAAAACAGAATTTATTATCATTGGTGATAGACAAGCCAGAGAGTCCCTCATCCAAATATTTCCATCCCAACTTCTCAGAAATTCTATCTCCCCTACCAATAAAGTCAAGAACGTAGGTGTCACCTTTGATTGTGGAATCACCTTCACCAGCCACATAACAAAGGTTTCTCATGCCATTTACTACCATTTCAAGAATCTAAGACGCATCCGTAATTCCTCAGTGTGGAGACTGCAGCCTTGCTTGCTAACTCCATGATAAACAGTCGATTTGGCTACTGCAATTCCATACTCTATGGCATAAGTAGATATAATGTGGCTGAACTCCAAAAGCTTCAAAATGCCCTTTGCAGAATTGTTTTTAGATTTGACAGAACTAGTCATGTCACTCTCTTTCTTCAAAAACTAAACTGGCTCCCTATTACATACCGCATCTTGTTTAAATACAATCTAATTACTTTCAAGGCCTTCAAATTCTCCCAACTCACATACTTATCATCCTTGATCAAAATCAGTAGGTTAACTCATGGAAATAGGCTATATCTTTCCTTAGTTTGTCCTAGAAAAGCCATTGGCAGTGAGGTTTTGCAATGGCTTCCCCCACTGAATGGAGCAGACTCCCACAGTCAGTCCGATCACAGCACACAATAACAGGTTTCTGAAGTCAGCTAAAAAGCTATTTGTTTAGACTAGCCTATCCTCCACCATAGTACATCTCCCCAGTGGATGCTAACTTGGATCACAACCTGATATGCCCATGGATTGCAGGATGTTGCATCAATGTTGCGCTATATAAATGTTTTTATTCTATTCTATTAAGTGGAACACCTTTCCGAAGATTGGCTGCTTTGATTGGCCATTACTTAGTAATATATTGAGTACAGGGTTTCCCTGTCTTTACTACCTGACTTGAAAAACAAAGCTTCAAACATGGAACATATTTTCAGTGGCAGCTGTATTTCTCAGCAAACTGTAACAATACAAAATAAACTTGACAGTTTTGTGTTTAAGTTTTGTAGACGCAGCTCACTCGAGGTTACAGCCTGCCACCTTGCTGGGTGTGTTATCTGTCCTTAATGTGGGTTAATAGAGGCTAAATCTAGCTGCTTTCCTGGCTTGTCTAGACACTTCGGGAAAAAGACAAAAACATTGTAAATTACTGACCATGATTAGTAAGATAATACCAAGTACATAATTCCCCTGTTCCACTGTTAGAGGTTTTCCTGCTGATCCACCCAATTTATGCAGCACAGAAAGTCATAAATCTTGTCACGTTTTGAATGTGTTTTAAAATTTTTTGTGAATGATTATTTCCCTCTCAGCCAATCACATCTGATTATTTCGGTTATAACTCAGTTATGATTTTTCTTTAGGTCATTACATCTTATCTTGTCCACCCCTTTTATGACATGACCCGTCGTTCCATATTGATGTTGTAGAGTGATTTTGTCTCAGACTAGATGGATGAATCTGCTGATTATTTTCAGAAAACAAATGCTGTTTTGTAATTGCAAACCTTGTAACCACATAAACTCTTCCCTAAGTCTGATTTAGGGAGGCATTCTATATATATAAATTTATACTTGACTGATTATTTTCAGGAAAAAATGCTGTTTTGCAATTGCAAACCTTGTAACCACATAAACTCTTCCCAAAGTCGGCTTTAGGGAGGCATTCTATATATATATATTTATACTTCACTTACTTCCATTTCAAAAGCCGAAGTGGAGAAACACTTATGGCGGCCATATTTAAGTCTTTGTTTACAAAATTTAAGCCCACTCCCGGGTGGACTTAGTCAAAGCCTAGACTTAGGAGCTTTATGAAATCCTCTTAGTCTAAGACAACAAACCTAGCCTCATTTTAAGACCATTGTCTTAACTTTAAATCTAAGTCTGGGCTAAGTCCTTTTGAGAAATCGACCTCTGATATACGCAGATATACGCTTGCTGATATCAGTCTTATATGCACATATTAAAGCTATATTTCATGAAAAGGCTTAAGACTAGCCTCAGATTCACTTCTGAGACTTTGGAATCAAATATTTGACACTATCTTGCTGAGTCTCTGGATTGAAAAATCATGGAATTTCACAGAGACTCATGAACTCAATTTAAGCTTACCAAGGAGGTATCTCAAGTTTTGAGCCCAAAGTCTCAAGCCTTGTTTATAGCATTTGAAACAAACAAATATGGAACAAGAAAACTCGGAGAGTGCAGACCTTCCCAAGGCCAAACACCTCCAATATTGCTTAGGGATGCAATAATAAACAAATTTTCAAAATTCCTGGATGCAGATGGTGAATCCAGATTTAATAATCTTGTTATTGTGTCTTTGTCAAAGTCACTTTCTCCAAGCTTTTTCTCCTCCAACAAAACTTGATGTACAATTTTAATTCTGAATTGGTATTAATGCATTGGCTTGTTTGAATGTATTTTAGTGAAGTTTTTTGACCAGTTACTCATAATACTTTTATTTAAAATCACTTATAATCAAATGTAAAGGTTTGGCTCAGGTCAATGTTAGTTGAGGCAGGTTTGAGACAGGTTTGAGTCAGTAGCTCAGTCTTGCTAAGTTGTGGACTGTGAAATCATCCACTGGATATACAAGACTACATTTTGCAAACAGATAAAGTTTTTATTCCTAAATAAAAAGAAACTAGAGCCTTAAACAAGACTAACAGCGTTCCTCCACACTTCCTACATTTTCCACTTAACATACTGAATATAATTTGCAACTAAAATTATATGTTTATCAAACTGACATATTGATTGTTTGGCTGAACTTTGGTTGTATGTGAATAGACATGATCTAGATTTTGAACTCAATGCTGCCAATTATGCAAGTCATGGTAAGAATTATTAGGATGGATTTATTGCCTGATTTGAGTTTTATATTGCTGACAACCCATTCTATCACAATGGGTAATTGAGGGGATGAAGGAAACAGTGCATCTTGTTGGTCAAGAATCTGCACTGAAAACCTAGCCTTGCTAAAGGTTCAAGTTTCTTTGTAAATAAAAAAAACCTTTTAGTTCAGATAAAATTTCATTTTATATTGCACTTTACATTGATGTACTGCTAAGCCTCTGTCTGATGAGCCTATATCTTATAAAATGTATGACTGCTTTATGGATACCAAATATATGTGTATATGTTTGAAAATGATATGGTAAAAATTTGAGCCTTTAGGAAAGCTGCTGAAACCATAAGTCACTTGCAAGCATTTACTAGCCTTCTCATTTTAGGTGATGTCAGGAATTGAACCCGGGACCTCTGAGATGGAGGCAAGTGTGCTACCACTCTGACATGCTCCCACCCAGATGCAGGGGCGTAGGAAGCAATTTTTGGTTGGGGGGGCGAGGAACCAGATTGCACAGACGCGACGCGACACCAACAATTATGGTTAATTTTATAGAATGTATTGCATATAGGCAATATTCAAATTGTCCAGTTAAAATATTTTAAAGTTCCTTTACCAAAGGAAATCTTTGTGGCGACATCAATCCTAGTTTTCCCGACCTTGTATGGGTATAGAAATACATATCATCACCTCTGCATTTGAAAGGTATTTCTAATATCTTGACTACATGTTTCCAGAACCTGTGACCTTTCTTTCAAGTGCTGAGCTGATACAAGAACTATTTTTAACAAGGTTAATCCCCAAATTGAGGGGGATGTATAATCGTTGGACTGGCCAGGACCAATAAACACACAGTAAAGAAAGAAGAGATTTCTGGGAAAAATCTTGTCGGCTGACAAATTGCTGGGCTAAGCCATTGCTCTGTGTGAATTTGAAACTACATGTCTAAGTTCTAAATAATTAGCAATACGGTAAATTAAATGTAGAAGATTACTATTTGTATGATTTTGGTCTGCATAAGTGAAACGTTTCACAGAATTTTGCAAATCCCATGACAGGTTAACTGAAAATGTTCCTTTTACAAATCACAAAAAATAAATATTTTACAGTCCAAATGGTAGCTTACACAATGGTACATGTGAGCAGTGAACAGGGTAAAAGTGTAATTTGACCACATATTATTGAGTTACCTGTGAAAATTTAGATAAACTTCAAAACTGGAGTTTAGTTCTTTTGCCAAAAGTTGGGGGGGGGGGGGCGAAAAGATATCCCCGCCCCCAAAACTTTATGCTTGGGGGGGCGGCCGCCCCCGCTGCCCCCCCAGTTCCTACGCCTATGAGATGTACATTGAGGATAGTGCAATATCAACTTAATAAACCGCCTTTAAAGCCCACGGTTGGAGGGTCAAAGGTCATTCAATTACAGATCATTTTTCCACCAAGTGCGGTGTTGTAAACATCCAGAAATATATGTTCTAAGTGTCACATAAATAACATATATATCCAAGCAGTAATACCACTATTTACTGTAAATCAGGGGCTGTATTCACAAAAAGTGTGTGCCAAATCTGATGCTGTCTATAATTGTATACATAAAGTAAGCCTAAGACATGGCAAAGAATTTTCATGAATGCGGCCGGCGGTCTTTTAGTTAGGACACATGATTTTGTCGGAAAAGACAACAGTGCTAATTAAAACTGTAGTAATTTTATTTTTACACCTGGAACTTGTATAATTTTATAATTAAATTGTTAGATGTTAATCAGTGAAGCCAAAACTGCTGTTTAGTAGATTTTCCTACTGGTTATTTATTCTTGTCTGTTTTGATAAGGTACTTCACAAAGACAGAGTACCTCACAGAGTAGTCTTTCTATTAAATCTTGTTTACTTTAACTGGCAATGATACTTTCTATAGTTTATTTAGTCCAATCATAATTTAAGGTTACCTGACCTTACTTCCAATTTTACAAATATAACTGTCATTTTACACTGGGGTTTTACAGAGGTTTTATTCGTCACAAAAATGATATGTTACCTCAGGAGCTAGTTGGGTTTGTTGATTCCTGCGGATTGGACGTTTTAATGCATCTAGAAAGTAACCCCAAACAGTGACAGATTGAAATATTCAGTTTTCAGTGGATGCAATTCATATCCCCAAATGCCTGACCCAGTTATACTCTGAACTTTCACTAGTTGTTTCAACTATTCAATAAAGCTAAACCAACATTACTTCTTTTGAAAACTGCCGGCTCCTGTTTCCACAGCACCATTTTTAAGCAGCATCTCGTAGCATGTAAAATGTCATTTCCATAATATCAAGTGGGTTATATACCGGCCTCCTTATTGCTAAAAAGTTAAACCAGTCATGATCACAGATGCCCAAGTCATGGAAGGGATCAACAACCACAGAGACACACCAGATTACAAACTGTACTGCCTACGGTCGCATTACGGGCCTAGTCACAATATGGGTCTAATTTCATGGGTCTAACTTTTAAAAATGTTATCACTGTTTGTTATATTGTAAACACAGTGTGTTACATACATGTAACATTAAATAAAATAACCACAAAGCTTCATATATCCAACAAATGTGTCTGCCACGGTAGTCAAAACATCCATTTTTTGACAGTGATTAATAAGTGCTGGCAAGGCAACAGTCGAAGAAGAAAGGCCCCTGGCAGACTTTGTACAGTACTCTGCACGGCATAACTTTCCCCTTAATGCCAAGATCTTACATCGGTGGTGCTGATACATTGATTTACTGCAACCTACTTAGTCCGCTGACTATTTCTTAACAGTCAATAATAAGCAAATTAATTTGGTGTTCACACATGTTAGATACATTTTCATGAAAAACACTTTATAATGACAAAGCAGATATACTTCATGAGATACACAGTTCACAACATTACTATATGGCTTTAAAAATTAGACACAGATTTAGAATGATACAGATTGAACAATTTTCAGTTTCTTACCTTAAATTAATTATAAACAAGGTCAAAATATTACTGTACTGCAGATACACTTGGAAGACTGCTCACTGACTTATTTTTTTAAATGTAATTACTTGGTGAAAAGAAGGTCAGGTGGCACTTAACACCATAATTTTCGTATGGACATAGGTCCCCAATGATAAGTGGTTCAGGGCTTTCAAGGAATGCCATCAGCCCTTAAAGTGGACTGTTCCTCAGTCCATTGATGCCAAAGGGCACCCCAGAGCGAGGGATATATATTGATGAAGTACTTCAATCTACTTGGTAATTGGAAACTGATATCCCTTTAGGGTATGCTCTTCAATTAGAAATAAATGCACATGTTCATATTCATACTTAAAGGTCAAAACAGCTCCAAAAGATCCTGCATTTAATGGTTCCACATGTTTTAATCTTCTTTTGTGAATATCTGACATCAGACAGTGTAGTTGTTGACAGTAAAATTCTATTTTTTGTGTGAATGTCCTACATGACATGTCAATAAAAATCTATGAAACAAATATAGATGACAACTATCCTGGATATGGGTGTTGTATACTTTATGTATCATAAGAATAATGCCTTATAAGATGTATTGGTGGTATGTGTCCAACTTTACTGCATAACTTTGACTAGGGTATATATATTTGTATGTTCCTTATTTCAACAGATGTCCTGAAGAAGAATAACAGACTATTTATAACTAAGACAAGAGTGGGGTGAACAGTCAGGTTCAGACCAAGGGAAAATGCAAAAGTATTGCGGGCGAAGCTTGTTACCAAGAAAAGGTTAATGTTACTCAAAGGTATCAAGGTCAGTTGTTGTAACACTTCCACAGTGGGATCAATATATAAAATAACAAATAAGGTGATGTTTAAAATAAATTTCTAAATTACTGAGCACTTAACATGTCTCACATTTACATATCAGATCCATGTGCATAGAGTCTTACTGTCTTTTTGTATGTCTAAAAGTAAATGAAACTTGGTATTATGATTTACATGAGTCAGTGGTGCCACCAAAGACTATTTCAGTTTGTTATATTTTTAGTGGTAGCTACAATCGACCATGTGACCTGTATTTCATGTGTGCGGGCTGACGGCAAGATGTTTTCCACTTTCTTAATATACTCGAAATGCATGCCTGCATTTTGCACTCATGCAACCCAGCCAAATGACTGGCTCTATGGGACATCTCCCAATGGTGAGACACTTGTATACTCATTTGAGTAACATGTTTATGCAACATCAAATAGCAGAATAATCAAGATGTTACGTAAGATGAAAAATATATACATTCCTGGATAATGAATAGCATGTGCATAATAACCTTCTTGAGTATTCATTAGGTCCTCAGTGGCCTAATGGTTAGCAAGTTTGGCATCTAATCAGAGGTCGTCACCTGTGTGGGTTCCCTGTGTGGCAATGTCTATGACCTCTCTCAATATGACCCTCGCTGTTGAACGGGATGCAAAACACCAGCTTTGACTTCAATATTTATCATCCATATTTAAAAAAAAAAGTATCAGTATGCTATGGATGTGACATCATCACACAAGCTAATATTTACTCTGGACCAATATTTCGCTGAGATGATATGTTTGAGGTGAAAGTTTGTTGTAGGTTACATGGACAAAGAATTGTTCTGAGAATGGTTTTTAACCTATTTCTGAAGCATTGTGGAAATGAGCACCCACTTCTGCTTGTCATGGACAACCATGATTCTGACTTCTGTCTTGAAGTCTTTCAGAAAACCATCGGTGAAAGGGTAAGGAAAACTACAAATCTTTAACCATGTCAACATGTGCATCATGCAAGTGCTGATATGAAGGTCATGTAATGCAGCATATGTCAATTATGGAAATATACACAACATGGCTGTTTACCATGTGTGAGGCCTTTGTGGTCATAGCTTTGACATAATTTTTGATATCATCTCAACTGTTGAAACTTTAACCTTTAAGGACTGACTTTGCACATTGTATACATTGTGTATCTGTTTTCAAGTGTTACTTCTTGATGTGACCCATAAAACTAATCATCAGTCCGTGCCTCTCTACACATATTGAATTTTGATGGAGACTCAAAATGTATCTGCATTCTTGATCCAATTTGAAAATGAAGTTACCGTCAAATGTATGGTGAGATTCTTCAAAGAAAAAAACCCAAAACGAACAGATGTCAAAGTTATTCTCGCTGACAAGGATATGACTGAGAGGGAAATATTCAAAACTGAGCTTCGACAGTTTCAGTTAGAGATATGCCTATTCCACGTGCTTTGAAGTTTTGGCAAGGAAATCACTGTGGACCAAATGGGTATGAAACTGGTGAGAAGTCAACTCTCCTAGATCAAACTGAACACACTGCATCACTGATTGGAGATACATGAAGATGTGAAAATTCCAAAGAAAAACATCCACACAATATGTCTGCGAGTACGAAAAAGTAGCGCAGAATTTCAGTCACAAGATTCAACAGTATTTGCGGGCAAAATAAAGTAGTGGCTAAAAAAATATACATTATGGTGTGTACTGGTTTTTGGACTGGTGAATTTGGGTGAATAGTTAAATTGGGTGAATTGTCTGAACTCACAAATTAGGTGAACTGTTATTTGGCCTCAGGGTAAGGACGTTGATGAGTTTTAGAAACTGGGTGAACTGGGGAAAAATATTCAGGTGACCTGTCAATCAAGTCTGCATAAAAATAGTAAAATAGTTAACCCTGCCAGCTGGTTTGGAGTTAGTCAAAAATCAAGTTTAAATTCGGGTGAATTCACCAGAAATTTCAGATTGTGAAATTGCACTGGGCGTGCTGGCAGGTTTTTGTTGAGGGCTGAGTCGTACCTTGTCATATTTACACACGTGGTGGCCAGTTACTCAAGCTAAAGCTGTCAGGAGGCATGGGTAGAAAGAAGGCAATACCGTCTACCCCAGTACAAGTTACTGAGCAAGAAGAGACACGTTTTAAACTGTTAGAAGATAAGATGGACAAGATGATGGAGATGATGGTGGGGTTCAACGAACGCCTTCACAAGCAAGAAGAGAAGTCCATGTCTCCAGTTCCATCGGCACACAGTTCAGTGGTGGGAGAAGAAGACAAGGGTTCGCTGCCATCCTTCCAAGAATTGAAGGGCGATTCACGCATCCAGGCTGAGATAAGGAAACGTCTACATGACTACGACTACACATCACGACTTGAACATAGAGGTAGGCTTACTGATGCTTTGAAGTCGGGTAGATTTCGTACTGGCTCTCATAAGGTCCGTCATATAATTAGCTGGTCTCAAGATTTTTGTACGATTCTGGCTGGGGGGAAACAACCAACGTACGACGAGTTAAGTCCCATGCAGTGGTCCCAGGGTATTGTTGCCACAGCCCTTGAGGAAAAAGACCCTATAGTAAGGGAAAACATGCTAAAGTATTTCATTAGTATAGCTCAAGACGCAATAGAGGTGTCTTACCCCACAGCTAGGCGAGCACATGGAATCCTATTACAGGAGATTGAGAAAGGCGTTTGTACTTGGAAAGATTTCGATTTAGTAGAGAAGATTCGTAGTCGTAACACGCAAAGATTTGCTTCCCCAGTAGGTAATGTCAAGCAAAACCCAGAGGTCGTAGATAAGAATTTTATCTGCAAATTATACAACAAGGGCACTTGTAGAAGTGAAAAAACTGAACATACGGAGAAAGGTATTAATTATCAACACTTTTGTAGTCACTGCTTCTCGGTTTGTGGCAAGAAATTCGAACACCCTCGAACCCAATGCTTGAGATTGAAGCGAGAAGGTAAACCGGATGAAAATGTACAGCATATTTAAAAGTGATATTAAGGATGTGTTTAACAACTGTTATGAAGTCCGTACATGTTCTCACAATGGTCATGATTATGCTTATTGTTAACATAATGTAGGCCAGGCTGTTAAACCAAAAATTTCCAGTAAATTACCCATTTCAACAAGCAAATTGTCTGGTGTTAAATATTACTGCAATAACAGACGCATTCTTTTTAATTTAGATGCGTTTTCTTTTATCCCGGGTCAGGAATCTTTACCCTGGGGTAATGTTTTTGCTGCAGTCTTTGCCCCTGGTCAGTACAAGTACCAACATACAGTGGCAGTCGATAATGCAGGTCAAGTGTATGTTGGGGATTGTGGTTGGGAGATGGCCAACAATGGTGGGGGCAAGCACTGCAGCTATATACATGTGGGCCAAGATGGTCCAGAAAAAATGAAAATTGTAGCGTTTAAGGATGGGGAAAGAAGTAGTAATCACACAGGAGTAACGAGGGGTGGCCACAAAGAAATTAGGAGTGTATATAATAGAAAGTTTTGCATGGAAAGGGCCACTGAGGCCTCCATGAGGAAGGGGGCCGATTCAGGACAAGGTATGAGGGAAGGTCCCGTCCCCATGGAGAGTTTAGCATGTGGCCCCAAAAATTATATGCTAGAGTTTGATTGTACAGCATTTAACATGGTCCAGGACACTGGTCTAGAGGACTGGTTGGCCACCCTTACGTTTGAAAAAATTACTGGAAAAACATATAGTGTAATTGAAAGTAAAACGGTTGACAGGGCTATGTACGACAGTTACAGTTTAACAGGCACGTCCAGTGTAGTTCACAATCTATCACAGTCACGCCTTATGGTAGTTAAGAATAACAGCGTGCAATCATATACACCAGGAGTATATAAGTATTTTCCTGGTTATTTTAGTAGTTACAAAAATGATAAGTTTAATAGTAGGGACATTGTCCAAAAAGATTTGTCATTTATCCTTAAACCAGTACACAACTTTTCGTTTCAACAAGAATTTGGGGTCATGGTTTATGATCAACCTTTCATAGATATTAATTCAGGGGCAAGACAGTTGATGGCTGCAGATATGTACACTTGGACGGTGAAAGCCCATAAGGCGGTCCAAAAATCAGGGGTCCCCAATTACGTGCATAGTAGATTGCTTATACCTTCTGGGTTAAACATATACAATTGGAGGCGATATCTTAAAGATTATAAATATAAAATTTTGTGTGAATACCTGGCCTTTGGGTTTCCATTAAATATTGACCAGAATAAATTTACATTCAACACAGATATAAATAACCACAGTTCTGCATGTCGAAGCCTAGAAGGGGTTGATAAGTATTTTGCAACAGAAATTACACATAAGGCTATGGTGGGTCCATTACAGGTTTCACCATTCGAACGTACTCACTACTCTCCCCTTATGACTAGGAATAAACCAGATGGAGGCGTTAGGGTGATAGTAGATTTGTCTTGGCCCATTAATAATAGTGTAAATTCAGCCATTCCAGATGATAGGCTCGATATATTGTGTGCAAAATTGAGGTACCCAACCATAGATAACTTAGTAGAAAGAATATCAATATTAGGCCCTTCTGCTCGGTTATATAAGGTGGATCTGCAAAGAGCATACCGTAACTTAAGGGTGGATCCGCGCGATTACCCCTTGTTGGGGTTGAAGTGGCGTGACGCAACGTATTATGACGTAGCAATTCCATTTGGACTAAAGCAAGGGGCGTTGGGATGCCAGTTTTCCACAGACGCAGTTACATATCTTATGGCGTCACAACGCCACTGGGTCATGTCGTACTTGGATGACGTCATAGGGGCGTCGTCTCCTGATAGGGCTAACGATGCTTTTCTGACGTTGGTCCAACTATTACAAAATTTAGGGTTACCTCTCAATAAGAGTAAGGTTGTGGCCCCAGTTTCAAAGCTCACATGTTTAGGGATAGATGTGGATGCGAAATTAGGGATTCTAACTATTCCCCCTAAAAAATTGAGGGAAATCAGAAAATTATGTGTTAAATGGATAGGTAAAGAGGTTGCAACCAGGAATCAATTACAGAAATTGTTGGGTAAATTGTTGTACATTAATAGATGTATAAAGCCAGCCAGGCTTTTTTCCAATCGAATGCTGCAATTGCTAAGACAATGTCCAATTAAGGGTTGCATTGCAATATCCCAGGGGTTTCGAAAGGATTTGAACTGGTTTTTAAGCTTTATGGAACAATTTAATGGTTCAGTGGAAATGCATTTAAAGAATTCCTATACATATGAAATTTATGTGGATGCATCCCTGCAGGGGTTGGGCAAAAATTGAGCAAAATTGAGCAAAATTGGGCAACATGGTATATGCAATTCCAATATTAAATGCACTAAAGCATATATGTACTATTGTTCATTTTGAAGCTTTAAATATATTGGTGGCATTAAAATGTTGGGCAAAGTATTTAACGAATCAGAAAGTTGTTTTTTGGTGTGATAATAGTGCAGTGGTGAATATATTCACTAATTTTAAGATTAGAGATTCCATATTAAAGGCTTGTGTACGTAACGTATGGCTATTAGCAGCAGTTTATAATATTGACCTTAAAGTTAAACATATACAAGGTGTGAGTAATGTTTATGCAGATATTTTGTCAAGATGGAGTCATTATAATAATCAAAATACATTGCCAGTCAGAATCTTGAAAACTTGTAAATGGCTGCAGCCTGACCTTAATAGTATGATTCCCGACTTTAACATGTAGGGCACATGGTGCCCCCTTTGTAAGCATCAGTACTGCCTTGCCTCTTTGTTTTAGATGCGGATGAAGGGCTATTGAGAAAGTTGGCTTCCAGTGCGGCTTCCAGGATTTTAGGAGCGTTGCGTCCAAGGACTGCGGCTTCCTATGAAAGAACTTTTAAAATGTTCCTGGCTTTTGTAATTTTTTGTAAATTTCAAGACTGTACAACAGAGACTACAATAGTGTTATATTTAGAGTTTTTGATTCAGAATGGCCTGTCAGCAGTGTCGTTGCATAATGCATTATCAGTGCTGCAACATTATTTTGCATTGTATTCGTGGAATGTGGCTAATTTGTCTTCAAGGAAAGTAGTATTAATGTGTAAATCAGCAAAAAACAATCTGCCATTAAAGCCTAAAGTGAAAGGTATTTTTACAGTAGATATGTTAGAAAGACTGGTTCATTTGACCTCTGACCTCCCTAATGCTGAAACATTCAAAGCTTTATTTTTGTTCGCGTTCTATGGATTTTTTAGATTGGCTTCTTTGGCCCCCCCTTCATTGTCAACCTTTGACCCGACACGTTATCCCTTGGTTAAGGATATCATCTGGGCTTCTCCGGGTATGCAATACATCCAAAAAACAGCCAAAAATATGCAGTCCGCATCTGAGTATAGATTGGTCCAGTTGCCACGTTTGTCGAATGCGCAGTTATGTCCAGTAGTGGCAGTTCAAACCATGATCAAACGAATGAGCTTGTCACAATCTGACCCCCTTTTTATGATAAAAATTGCAACAGGGAAACAGCACTTGACAGCTCATGTGGCGAGAAAAGTTTTGAAAAGTTTAGTGATAAAAATGGATTTGAACCCGCGAGACTTTGGTTTCCATACCTTTAGGCGGAGTGGGGCGTCTTGGGCTTTTTCAAAGGGGGTGCCTCTCGAGAAAATTAAAATCCATGGCCACTGGCATAGTGAGGCGGTGTGGTCGTATCTGCCTACTACATTCTGTACTTCATCGGCTGTGACCTCAGCTTTTCAAAAATTTCTTTTCTAGCTCTACTTCTACACTACTCTTTGGGTTGGGCTTTCTATTTTATGGTATTTTATAAATGTTAACTTTTATTGTAGTTAGTCAAGAAGATTATCCTTGACTGATCATCTTTTAGTTTTTTAGTCCTACAGATTAACAGTAAAAGAAAATATTTGCTTAGAATCTTATGGGCTTGTAAATAATAGTCCCTTCATAATATAGCCTCTAAAGTTCTACAATAATATGGCTATGGGACTTTCAGTGTTGTAAACATGAATGTTAGATATAATAAAATTAGTGTTAACAATGCTAAACAATGTACTAATAAGATTAATAAAACAACCCAAAAAAGTATGTGATTATATATTTGCTTTTATTTAAAATATCTTCATATTTGCCTTGATTTATAATAGACACTTTACTTGGTCAAACTAGTGGCTTTAACTTGGGACTGATTACTTTTCTAGGGCCAGATTTGACTAGAGTTATAGTTTAGTGGGACCTTAAAGACCAAGGTGACTATTTAGTTATGACTCTTACAAGACCTGCTAACTGTTTATTAAAATAAGTAATCGTCATTAATAAATTAAGAATATATTCTTTATATCAATTATGCCGTCTTCATTCATTTGAAATAAATGAAGTCGTTAAAATTCTACGGAAAAACAAGCCATAAGTAACTTTTAATCTTTATTTTGTGAAACATGATGCAATTACTCTGTGATAAAAATGTGTCACTATGATAACTATCTAAGCATATGTGAAATTAAAAATTTCCAAACTTTTGTTCAAACTTTTCAACCTATTGAAAGTTTGGAGCCTAATTTATTTTGGTTTTAAAAGCATCACACAAGACACTATAAAACATGACTGAATTTCAACAAATAACAATGATCTAAGCTCATGCGCAAATAACAAAATAGTTTTCAAACCTTTGTAGTTAAAGTGTAATTAATACAATTTCCTGGCAAAAATAGTAAAGCAGTTTCTTTTAAATTTTAAGTCAAATACCTGCAGTATTAAACGCTCTACAATGCCCTTGCCCAATTCTTGTAAAATGCATGGAAAATAATAAAAATGGCCCAAAACACCCCAAAGTATAGGTAAACCACACTCTAACAGCTGACCTGATTGACAAAACTTCCTGTTGACATAATTAACTTATCCCATGTTTGGCAAATGAAGATAGAAAATTGTTTAATTTAAAGAGGGTGAAATGGCCATTGAAACTCCAGAAAAGCAAGTACCCAGTCACAGAAGAACTGAAATTTAGGCTTTTATTGCTTTTTGTATAATCAGTTGAACACCCCAAAATCTGCCCTTATTGTCCATGGGTGTAACAACAAGTGATCAAAGTTATATTTGATTCCCGTTATGTCTTCTACATAGAGATAAAATACTAAAAACTAAAGACAAGTTTCACATGAACAATGGGCCTTAATTTGGATCACAACCTGATGTATCAACATATTATGCTGATCATTTCACAACTGCAATCATATTCTTCCTGTCTGTGACACTTCCAAATTATGTGCTTCCTCTTTTTGCCAGTTTTTGGCATGTGCAAAATTAACAAGCCAGGCAGTAGATGACATTACTTTGTTAATTTCCTGAACAGCTGAATGTTTCAGTCATGGACCCATTGTGTATTACCCTGTCCAAGCTGCATAGGGGTTGTTGAATGGACTCTTGATGAACTCCTTGGATGACATATACTTCTTTACAGCTGGGAGTGCCTATGTACATTTAAAAAGGGTATTGTTATTTTCAACCACATGTGACCTAAACCGTGGAACACAGGTGCCTATTCATAACTCATCACCACTTATTAATGTATAATATTTGTTACTAGTTTTTGTCAATATGTCTGAAACTGTGGAATCCACAAATATGTTACATGTTTATTTTTTTACACAAGCTTCTGTTCAATTTTATTAAATATGGTGGAGAAATTGAAAGTTAGAAAGGAAGCTTTTATATTCACTGGTACCTTCATATATATAACAGCCTTCTACATTTTTTCTTTAAATATGATCTTATTTTACTTATTAGTAATTGAAAATGGTGCAAAATAGAATTTAAAAAAACTCTTTATTAGACATAAATAAAAATAGATCATGCATCTGGACAATAATATAATACTCCTGCTATGCACTAGTATGATATTGCCAAATACAATTTTGAAATAACATAAAAGCTGTATGTTACACATGAAAAGTTAGCCTAAGGATAACAGTACCTCAAACCTTGCAATAAATTCCTTGATCCAGTTGTAGTTCTCTATCACTGGTGCGTGGAAAGCCACCAGTCTCTGGAAGAGCTCGTACAAAAAGAAGTCGGCTACTGTTATCTAAAATTGAAACAAAATATTATTTACATCTGCCAAGGAGATTATGCTTTTGGGTGTGTGCATTTGTTTGTCTGTGTCTGCAATTGCTACAAAAGTAATGAAACAATCTTTGCGAATTTTCTTTTCGTGTAGACAATTACCCAACCAAGTTGACATACTTAATTTTTTCAAGCTCTTTTACACTCTCCTTAATATACATTTATCACCTCCAGTGCCTCGGTGGTCTAGTGGTTAGCGAGTTTGGCATATAATCACACTGTGAGGGTTCAAGCCCCACAAGTGGCAATGCTGAGAACCTGACCCAATATGACCCTGGCTGTTGAATGGGATGTAAAACAACAGCTTTGACTCGATTTAATACCTCCTGCGAGGAAGTTATGTGATTTCTGGATTCTGCTTGTTAGCAAGATTTCTGCTTAGAAGAACTGCTTACAACAAACTTTCACATTAGGTGGATTTAGGTCTTCGTAGAAATGGGTTAATTTTGTTTAATGATCTGCAAGCTATTCTGGATCCAGTATTTTTTATCATTGTACTTATGCAAGTCTTCCGTGGCCTAGTGGTTAGCAAATTTGGCATATACTCATAGGCTGTTGCTTCTGTGGGCCCGAGTACAACTAGTGGTAGTGCTGAGGACCTGTCTGAATATGAACCTGGCTGTTGAACAGGACGTAAAATCCCAACTTTGAGTTTACTTGAGGTATGCACTGTCTGAGTGTTGCTATTATTTTACTAAACTGTTTATTTTCTTAAACTTTATATAATCTGACCAGTGTCTGCCTCTTTTAACTAATCACAAAATAGAGGTTTTTTTTTTATCTTACCTTATCACCTGTAAACCAGGTTTTCCCTTTGCCGTAATTTTCAAAGGACTGCAAGGTTTCCTTGGAACTCTCAATGAAATCGTTTCTTAATTTTTCCTGAAAATATTCAAGCAAAATTGTAAAGCTCAGAAAACCACAATAACCACTGAACTTTCAACTGCGACAAGATTTGAATAACTCAATGTAGTGTTATTGTGACCAGTGTTTTATGCATTGAAATAAGTTGATATGAAATTGTACAAAAACCAAGTTGGAACAGAATATAAATTTTTTCAACTTTAATTTTTATTTGTTTTGTATGTTAAACTTATGAGACAGTACATGAATTTGTTGGGATAGTTCATCACTTTGCTGAGATATTCGGTTAATTTAGTAAGGTAGTCCAGCAATTTATTGAGAGAGTGGCTTCAATATATTGAGAGAGCCTATCAATTTGCTGAGGCAGTCAATGGATTTGCTGAGAAAGTCCATCATTTCATTTATGTAGTCCATCAATATGATGCAATAATCCATCAATTTTAGGGAATAGTCCATTTTTTATTGACATAAATCTATTTTTTACCAGTTTATTGAGACAGTCCAAGTTATTTGGATAGTCCATTAATTATTGCAGAGATAATCAATAAATGTGTTGAGATAGAGTTTTTGAGATATGGATACCACTTGGCATAGTACTAATTTTAATAAATGCTTAGAAGGAGATTCATCCTTCCCTTTCACATTTATATGATTTTTGGCATACTTCAATATGTTTTAAATAAGTGTAAATCAGTCACATGAATAAGAATAATCACATAGAGTTAATCACAAAATGTTTACCATTTCATTTGGACATCCCTCTTCTACTCAGTACTAAGTCCCTTCACAATAAACAGCCCGAATTAGTGTCCATTGATTGTTATTTTATGTGTGTTTGTATGATACTCTGTCCCCAAATTCTGTAATTTCTCTTTTTGCAGGAATAAATTGATCCCCCCAAAAATGGTCACTGAGAGAAAGTGTCCTGATCTTAAATCAATATACTTCTCTTGTTCTGTGAGTTATGTGCAACAAAGATAGGGTGTTAAAGAAAAATAGATAAAAATAGCATGAAAAGCTGTATCAATATGTGCGAGGTCCACGGTGCCCTAGTGGTTGGCAATTTTGGCATCTAATCACAGACTATCACCTCTGTGTGAGTTCGACTCCCACAAGTGACATAGGTTATGAACCTGTCCCAGTATGACCCTGGCTTTTGAACAGACATAAAACCCTAACATTGAACTTTGTAGAGATCTGTACCATATCACCATTGACTACACTGCTTATAAGGAAAAGCATTCTTTTATTTCTCGCATTGGGGCCGCGGTGGCACAGTAGTAGCACACTTGCCTCCCACGTCTGAAGTTGGTGGTTCAAACTCTGGACCTTACGTTGGAAAGTTGGTAGTTGCAGTTTACAATGCAGAGCCTTGACCAACTTCTGTACTGGTTTCCAATGTTCATAAATCTACGAGTCATGATATGACCTATGAAGTGTTAAAAACAACCTAAAATCCCAAATAAAACAAGGCCAAAAGGTGTTTGGGTCCCCTAGTGCGAGCGAAAAGCCATTAGAGACATGAGTAGTGCATTTATAAAATGCAAAGGACATGTGTCCTTTTAGCTATTGGAGAGCAAGAGAGGGAAATTCAGAATGCATAGGTGTTGTCAATATCATCAAAGTCTGGAGACAAAAGAACATGTGTCTTTTTAGCTATTGGAGTGTTGTCAAAAGTTCAGAATAGAATAGAAAAAAAATATTAAGCTGGGCAATTAATGTTTTGATAAGTATAATTAAGGCACTTAAAATTTTAGATAACCTTACTGTTAGAACATTGATGATCAAAATAAAAGCTTATGTGTGCAATACTTGCACCCAGGAAGCCAAGACAACAAATCACACATTTCATTTCATATGTACATCAAGTATATGTGGATTAAGAAACTAGGTTATGTGTCCATTGAGTGATTAATTTGAGTTTACAATTGTGTACTGCTCTTCGCCACTTGGCAGACATAAAATCCTTCATTGCTTTTAAGTGTAACTATATTGACTCCTTTTGATTAAAATCTGTATTCACACAATCAAAGTTTATAAATGGATCATAAGTAACAAAAGTGTGATCACTTTGTCTTTTACAGTTCCTTTTAAGGGGCAATAATACTACATGCATTATTCTCCATTTCTTCGTTCAAAAGGTGGAATATGCATCCAGAAATTCCCTAAAGTTGTTGTCAATTTGTATGGCGTTTACACTAAGAAATTAAACAGTATAGTTATACAAGGACTAGTTTTGACATGACTTGTAGATGTAGCTTGTTCCTTGCTTTACTTTTCGAGCAGTGATTGAATTTTGCTGCAACTTACTGTGGGCAAGAGAGGACAAAAATTCTGGAGATATTTAATGTTATTTGATATCCAAATTTGTATCTCATTTTAAACTGAACACAAGAATGAAAAAAACTACCAAAATCTGACAACAAATAAAGTTGTCACAGAATTTTTTTTCACTTTCATTAAGCTTAGCTGCAAGATACGGTTTTGTGAACTCAGTCACAGACTTGATCGTGATCAGATCACAGCTGAATTGGTACACTGTAAAATCTAAACAATGTAAATGTAGCTGTCAGTGACAGTTTCAGCTTGATGTAGAGATTTTTTTCTATGCATTGAAAGAAATTTTATCTATGTTAATTTATTTGGCGCCAAAACAACACAAATATACATACATACACAAGTTGCATTTGCAAGTCATACCCACAAGCCGCAGACCTGGATTGGTAAACCTATTCGGTAAATGCATCCTCATGAGGTTTCTGTAAAGCCTCACTTACATCCCATAGTATGTGCACGTACGTCCTGCTTACAGAGAAAAATCAGCTAATTTCCAAGGGGCACTAGAGCTACACGTTTGATTTTATAAGAGAATGTCAAGGTCACACAGACCCCGTAATGAAAATTGGCATGTAAAACCTCTCTTACATCCCATCGTACATGCACGTACGTCCTGGTTACAGAGAAAAAATCGGCTGATTTGCATGGGACCCTCAAAGTACACTTGCGATTTTATGACAGAATATGGAGGTCGCACTGACACCGCAATGAAAATTGGCATGCATATTATTCTCTGCGTGCACGCGGTATGTCAACAAATGCATCCATGCCTCAAGGGTAACTTACGGGAGACTTAGGCATGTGCATTCTCCTTGCAAGTGTTGTAGGTTCTCTCCATTTACTTACATTGTTTACGCATGCTGTCAAATACACTCACGTGTACCTTGCATGTACATAAATCCACTGTACGACCTGTAGCTAGTCGCAGTCTTTTCTTTGATCTTCAAGTTGTGACACTGTTGTTGGGATAACACACCCTGTTCGCACCTGTAAACCTCTACTACCCCACTACCAGGCTACGTTCATATTTTTCAACAATATTTGCAGCACACTTACGTGTCTATACACGTACGACGGGATGTAAGAGAAGCTTTAGTTATTATCTTTGTGCACACAGTATGGCTAAAAGTAAAACATCCATGCCTCAAGGGTAATTTATGAGAGACTTGGGCACGTGCATTCTCCTTGCTTGTGTTGTAGGTTTTCCCCATTTACTTACATTATTTGCACATGTTGTATCATACACCCATGTGTACCTTGCATGTGTATAAGCCTACTGTGCAACCTGTAGGTAGTGTCAGTCTGTTCTTGGATATTCAAGAAGTGACACTCTTGTTGAAAGAATTCACTTGTTTGCACGTGCAAATGTCTGCTACCCCACTACCAGGCCATGCTCATTTTTCAACAATATTTGTGGCACACGTACATGTGTATGTACGATGGGATGTAAGAGAAGCTTCAGTCAATTTATTTGGTGCCAAAATAAAACAAATACATACACATGCTGCATCTGAAAGTCACACCCACACGCTGTAGACTTGGATAGGTAAACTTATCCAGTGGATAAATGCATCCTAATGGGGTTCCTGTTACACCAAGTTTGTGAAATCGCCATAAACTGGCAATTCTTTTGCTCCAGAAGACCATCATTTTACAGTTTTGTATAATACTAATATGCCTTTTCTTGTAAAAGTTGCTGTTTTACGTCCTGTTCAACAGCCCGAATTAGATTGGGACATTCCACAACATCTGTAACTTGTTGGACTTGAACCCATACCGAGGTGACAGCCTGTGATTAGGTGCCAAACTTGCTAACCACTGGGTCACTGAAGACCTCCTTTTTCCTGTCATACACTTTACAATGTACATCACTCAGGTAATTTTACAAACTATGGGTCAGTTACTGAGAACAATGATAAGTTAGATAGAAAATGATTGTAAATCACAGAATGGCAAAAGAAACACTTACATTAGGAAATGGCAGTCCGAGGTTATACTTCACACTGAGCCAGGCTTCTTTGTTATACTCTGGTGCTGAAGGATGATAAAAAATTCATTACTACCTCACTTAAATTATGAAAAAGGATCCTTGGTCATTGTAATTATCTATCTAATCAGGGGCAAGTTTCAGACTGTGTCTTATACTTGGGCCAGATTTGTTTCTGAGACCAGGATTAAGCCCTATCATGAAATCAGCCCCTTGGGTGGGTTGCACAAAAGGGACATTTGGCTAAGTCAGGTACTTAAATCTAAGACTTAAATGGACTCCACAAAGGTTGACTTAGCTAAGTCCACAGTTTTTCCTATGATGATATTGGTCTCTGGAATGAAAACTGCCATATGATACAAATAATAATTTCCCTCTAAACCTATTTCAGAAAAAAGTGCAATAACCTTGTATTTTTCATTTGAGAATTGAAACACAACAAAAAGGAAATAGAATGATGTTCTTTACTTTATTTCTGTATTGTGTTAATCTTGAATATATGCTTTACTTACATAATTCATTTTTTTACGTAGCTTATAGTTTGGGGTCTTTTCATCACAAAGAAGATATAAAACAAAGACACATAAAACTCAATTCTTGGTTTATAAAGTCACAAGAAAACAGGGAATATAGGCAGGTGTCCACTCATCCATCAACTTCTGTTGGTGAAATAACTACACATATTTGAGAGAAACAGTGTTAGCCTTTTTAAACACGTAATACATTTGAACTAGGAAATACTGAAACTTAGATAATATTGACAGATAACACCTACAACTTCAAGTAAGTAAAGCATCACACAGCAACATACACAGAATTATACATCATGTGACTGCATTTAACTTGGACAAGACTGTGTTGTAGACTTAGCCTTCTACACTCCCCCCATCAGGCTACTACAGTGTAGCATGATAACTAAAATTTAATTAAAAAAAAAACAAAAAAACTCAATCAATTTTGTTAATCAATTAGTAACCATTTTAAAATCCAAATGTCCTGGAAATATGGCTTTTCTACATGCACAACTATAAATTTTAACTTAATATGTACACATACTATTATATACAGTAAATAGAACTATTTGGCACTCTCTAACAGTGCTAGTTTAGTAATTGGTCGAACCTTTAAACCATTTTTGTCTTTAATTGTCACCTTTCTGACATTACCATCAATGTCTTTTGATACTTCTACAACCTTTGCAAGGGGCCAGCATCCACGTGGATATCCCTCACCACACATAAGTACCAAATCCCCAACCTTAAGATTTCGTTTTGGCAAAAGCCATTTTTGGCACAGTTGCAATGATGGGACATACTTTTTTAGCCATCGTTTCCAGAAAAGATCAGCCAAAAACTGTGCCTGTCTATGGTAGGCCTTTGGTACATTTTCCGCCTCATACAGTGGTTTACAAACATTACCCCGAAGCAACAGGATAAGATTTGGGGTGAGTGGTGTCTGGTCATCCGGGTCATCTGACACCTTTGTCAGTGGTCTGTCATTTAGAATTTTTTCAGCCTCACAGAGAAAGGTGTTTAAATTGTCCTCACTCATTTCTTGTTCGGTTGTCACACCAAGAAGCGTCTCACGAATGCTTCTAATAAGTCTTTCATAGTGACCACCATAGTGTGAGGATGGAAATGCCAAATAAATCCTTTGCTTTGTGCATAACTACCAGCTGGGCCGTCCAAAGGGAGGATGGAAATGCCAAATAAATCCTTTGCTTTGTGCATAACTACCAGCTGGGCCATCCAAAGAAGTTAGTGCATTTTGAAGCTCCTCTTGAGCACCCTTGAAATTTGTTCCGTTGTCACTATAAATCTTTTCTGGTTTACCACGTCTGGCAATAAACCTTGAGAGGGCACACAAGAATGCAGATGCTTTCAAAGAATTGACACATTCAATATGAATAGCTCTTGCGGCCAAACACACAAAAACACAACCATACCGTTTGAAATGTTGCCGGCGAACTTTACAGTAGAAAGGACCAAAGTAGTCAAGTCCAACATACTGAAAGGGAAATGATGGAGTTCCTCTTTCTTCTGGAAGGGGACACATCACTTGTTGAAGTGGCCTTGCATTTTTCTCCTTGCAGAGTCTACATTTAGAAATCACATTTCTAACAGCACTTCTTCCACCAATAACCCAAAACTTTGTCCTAAGTCGGGTTAGAACATAATCTGGGCCCATGTGAGCTGATAACTTGTGTTCTTGCCAAATAATCAGTTTTGTGAGGTTTGACCCTTTGGGAAGTATGATGGGAAATCTCTCATCATAAGAAGGATGGTCCACATTTGAAAGTCTGCCATTCACGCTGTAAATACCTTGCTGATCAAGGAAGGGCCTGAGCCGTTTCAAGTGATCTACAGGAAATGAATGTTGCTCATGCCGAATTAAGGCCAACATTGCTTCTTTCTCATTGGAAACTTTATTGTTATCTTTGCTTGTTAAATCTTGTCTGTGTCTGAGAACACTCTTGGAGAAAAGCATTAACCTCACAGTAACATTGAGCAATCTTGGGAGCTCTGAATAATGTTCTATGAGTCTCGTCAGCAAACATAGATGCTTTGAAGTTGCAGGATGTGGTGTTTCAATATCAGTCAAGAATATAGGACTGGAACATTTCACATCAGATTGTTTCGGCCATCTTTCAGGTGGGAGAGTCAAGAATGCTGGGCCTGTGACCCAAGTTTGAATCTTTTTGGAAAAATCCTTTGGATGAATTCCACGTGAACCAATGTCAGCTGGGTTGCATTTTGTTGGGACATATCGCCATTGTTGACTGTCTGACATTCACAGAATTACTGCCAATCTGTTTGTCCAGTAAACTGGGAATCTCTTATCAGTTGCAAACAGACAGCTCAAAACAGCCTGACTGTCACACCAGTAGAAAGTGTCATCAGTTTGAATATTAATACACTTTTTCACCTTATCCACAAGCTTTGTCAACAATGCTGCAGCATTGAGTTCTAATTTAGGAATAGTCGCAGCAGAAATATGACCCTTGAGCTTTGGGGCGACTTTAGACTTGCCAATCACAAAGGAAGAAACAACTTGTCCACTAGTGGACACTTGCCGAAGGTAAACAACAGCAGAATAGCCAATATTGCTGGCATCACTGAATCCATGAATAGAAATGTGTTTTGGCCTATCAAAGGAGTCTGAATCAGGTTTGTAGCAGCACAACAGCGAAAACTGGGAAATGAGTTGAAGCCCAGACATGAATTAATGTAAGCATTTTGCAATGTCTGGATCAGGATCATCCCAACCTACTGTGGTTTTCTCTTGGAGCATTGCCTTCACTGGAAGTAGAACAGGAGAAACTATTCTGAGTGGACCATATATCTTGGCAGCC
The DNA here is from genome assembly GCA_964017235.1 of Sabellastarte sp. h YS-2021. NCBI lineage: Eukaryota > Metazoa > Annelida > Polychaeta > Sabellida > Sabellidae > Sabellastarte > Sabellastarte sp. h YS-2021. The sequence goes on along the minus strand of OZ024932.1, from coordinate 6,756,161 downwards.
ACTGACAATAATGACCGCCGAGTAGGAACTTGAGAATCATCTGGGATTGAGCAGGGTATACCTAGCTCATCTGTTTCAACATTCCAACTTAGGCCAAGGATTGAATGATTGATTTCAGACTGACCTAGACCTTGGTCTCCTTCAGGAATTGCATCAACTACATTCTTTGAGTTTGACACAAACTTTGTAAGATGGAAACCACCTTCACTCAATAAGGCAGAGAGACCAGAAACAAGGGAAATGGCTTCACCTTCATACTGAACTGATGAAGCTTGATCATCAACATAAAGGTCTTTTTGTCAATTGTCTGAAAGCACTGAATCTTCAGTTCTGTTTGCCAGGTCATGAACACAAAGATTGGCGATGAAGCAAGAAGACTTTGCCCCATATATGTGGACTGCAGCTCGATACTCTGTTGGAGCTTTGGATATCTCACCATCAGGCCACCATAAGATTCTGAGTGCACCTCTATCTTTGGGAGGGACCTTGACATTCAAATACATCTTACGAATGTCTGAAGTGACAGCATACCTGTATCTATGGAATCTGATGAGAACATCAGTCAACTGGTTCAAGAGATCAGGTCCTTCATAAATGAAGTCATTTAGAGAAACAGCACAGTCCCAAACAATTCTCAAGGTACCCTTTCTTGGGTGCCAAACTGGATGATGGGGTATGTAATGACACAAATCAGAATCATCTGACCTACCTGGTTCAATGAAGCCAGAATCTATGAATTTTTTCATCTCATTTGAATAAGCAGTGAAAAGCTTTTGATCTTTCTGAAATCTCTTTGCGAGGCCATTCAAACGCCTTAAAGTGACTTCTCTGTTTGAAGGTAGATTGATAGGGTTTTGTTTCCATGGAATACCAACACAAAATTTTCCATCTGTGATGGTCATTGAAGATTTGGCCAAATCTAAAGCATGATTATCCTCAATGGATGGATCTACCTTTGAACTGAATAATGAGCAATCTTTGAAGTCATGACCAAAAACCCCTTCTAAGTAAATGGGATTGTGTCAGTGTTGTTGGGGGAATGGTCAATTAGAAATACATTTGGCTCAGTCAGCACCCCACAGAATTGCCCACTTTTACCTACCGCCTTGGGACCCACTAAATCCCAACCAAGTGTAAGGCAAACAGCATAAATTTGCCCATCTGCACCTTTTCTTTGCTCATATTGGTGAAAAGCTTTAGGAACACCAGAACCTATGAGTAGATCAATCTGATCTGAATTTGTACAACTTGGGATTTCTATCCCTTTGAGATGTTCCATACCATGAATGTCTGACTCTTTGAACACTGAATTCATTGATACAGGTATTTGTTTGACAGTTAATACATCATTCACTTGAACACTGTTTTGCATATCTTGAGAATACACCTTAGTTCCAGAAAGCTTGCTACCTTCAACAACATAATTTCCTGTAGCAACATTGAATGTGGTTTTGTATCGCGTACCAGGCAAACCTAATCTCTTTGCCAACCTTTCAGAGCACAAATTGACATATGACTTTTGATCTACAATGGCCTTACATTTATACAATGCATCTGAACCTTCAACAAACACATTCACACAAGAAATACCAGCAATGCTGTTTGACTCATCATTCTTTGTAACATTCAACACTGTATCTGAACTAGAAACCACATTACTACCATTTTGAATGCACTGACTTGCTGTTTTGAAATCATGGTCATGCAAACATTATTGTGTTTGCCTGCACATTGCCTGCACATGCTTTTACGCTTACATTTACTTGCAATATGTCCTGGATGAAGACAATTTCTACATAAGCTCTTTTGAGACACAAGGTCATACCTAGATTTCAGGCTCAACTGGAGAAATTCAGGGCACTGATTCAAGTAATGATCATTTTTACAAAGCACACACTCTACCTTTACTGATCCAGTACTTATTGAATAAACTGGTTTTGAAATCTTCTTGTCTTTTTGAGAGTTCGCAGGATAGTTGGCAGCACTTGCAGTTGCATACTCATTGTCTCTGGATCGAATGTAAGATTCCACTATCTTGCACATGTGTGAGACACTTGGCCTTTGATCCTTCTCTTGCAGTTCAAAAAGTTTGTCACTCCATTTACCTTGTATGGGTCTTGGTAATCTTTTGTAGATCCTAACCAGTTTCTCCGTTGCTACCAGTTCTTCTGATGATCCATATTCAGTGAGTGTTGTCTCAGCCTTCCTCATGCTAATAACCAAACTCCTCAGGTTGTTGAAGTCACCTGGTGTGATGTTTGGTCCATTTGCACACTCATCCATTACAGCTCGCACAATCTGGTGTTTTCGTCCAAACATTTCTCTCAATACGTCTTTGGCTGCATGATAGGCTTCCGATGCATTTGAACATTGCAGTAATGTATTGCCTGTGCATGTATCCACTAGAAGAGCAAGGCACTGTTTGGCATCAGAAACATTTGGTTCAACATATGTTTCAACATATGACATATACTCTGCAAATGTGCTGGGATCACCATCAAACTTTTTGGTTTCAGGTTTAGGCATGGTCAAAGAAACTTTAAAGGACTTGATAAGTTCTTCAGTCTTTTCATGACCATCTGTATGAGTAGAATCACTTGTCTTGGGTTTTGTTCTCATAACCCTGGAACGTATGTCATTTAACATGTCATATTTATCTGTGAGAAGATCTTCCACTTTGGGATCTGGTTCACTGGACATTGAAATAGCTTCACATCGTTCCTCAAGCACTTTATATTTTGCTTCCAGTTCTTCAATTGTTTTATTGAGAGCAGCACTGGGACTTCCAGAGTCAAGTAGTTTGCATAGGCTATTGAATGTCCTGGTGAATGAAGACTGTGCAATGATCTTTCTTTTATTCAATTCTTTTGCAGAAGCTAATTCTGCAGTTTGTGTTGAACCACTGGAACCTTCTGTGTCCGTCATGATGATCTTTAGCCTGAACTGAACACTGAATGAATAAATATCCTTGAAGCGTGAAGCAATAATATACTGCTGATCAAGTTAGAGTACACTTTCTAATGAATTACAAAAAGAGAATAACACCAAGATCCCAGAATCCTGATGAACAGAACATAGAGAATTGTTTGCACAAACAGTCTTTTAGAATAAATCCTTTGTTCCACAAGTGAAGCACATGGAGATTATGCAGTTATATTCTCCTTTTAGCTACTGTATTTTTCATTTGAGAATTGAAACACAACAAAAAGGAAATAGAATGATGTTCTTTACTTTATTTCTGTATTGTGTTAATCTTGAATATATGCTTTACTTACATAATTTATTTTTTTACGTAGCTTATAGTTTGGGGTCTTTTCATCACAAAGAAGATATAAAACAAAGACACATAAAATTCAATTCTTGGTTTATAAAGTCACAAGAAAACAGGGAATATAGGCAGGTGTCCACTCATCCATCAACTTCTGTTGGTGAAATAACTACACATATTTGAGAGAAACAGTGTTAGCCTTTCTAAACACGTAATACATTTGAACTAGGAAATACTGAAACTTAGATAATATTTACAGATAACACATACAACTTCAAGTAAGTAAAGCATCACACAGCAACATACACAGAATTATACATCATGTGACTGCATTTAACTTGGACAAGACTGTATTGTAGACTTAGCCTTCTACAAACCTACTTATTCAGTATAGCCCATGCCACACTTGTCTATGCTGGGATCACGAGGTACAACTAAACACACTTGATGACCTTTGGTTCTGTTTCAGGCCAATTTGTTTTTGGGCAAGAATCCAATGAGATCCAGTGCAATTTGCGTTTGGGTGATTCAATATGACATGGAAAACCATTATTTAACCTGTGGTCTCTCATGAGCTGTGTTACAATGTATATGCGGGGGGATGAAAGGGGTTGGGTGGGGCGGGCGTGTTTGATGGAAATACCAGCTGGCCCATAATACAACATAAACTATCAAGATACAAAGTCCTGATCTATAAAGACAAGGTCATCAAATGGAAATCAAATCTGACCGTAGCCATTAGGCATTTACACATAAAATTTTCCTCAATCCACTTGCGTGTTGAGCTAACCTTGCTAAAGGCTCAAGTTTCTTTGCCATTGGGGATCAGTTTTAGGTTATATATAATGTACTCATATGTATATGTTATGACCCAGCTGTGAAATTGTCCATTTCGTGAAATGGACAAGCAAACAGTGATAATAAATTGTTGTTTTCAGGATTTATTTATAGAAAAATGACTGGACATAATTGCACTTTGCCAATTGGGCATTTTGTATAAACTTATGCTGGTGTTCCACTGGAGAAATAAAGGTGCAAAAATGCTGAGTGGGTTAAGAAATTGTGATTTTGTGGGTTGGTATCACACTATATAAACCCCTGTCACTAGGGATGTAACACTCATTTCACACTTCAAAAATGACAGCAACACATCAAGAGGAACTGTTTGACCAGTTGAGGGTCCTTTGGTTTTTTTATTGAGCTGAATGTGTTATTATTCATCATGATTTCAAGACAAGGGGACCCAGCACCTGCCCAGCCAGCATCACCACAACAGCCAAAGCCCCGACCACACAGAAGTAGGAGGAAGCCACAGAATCTATGGGTTATGCCCTGGATACTGCATGCAGAGAGCAGAGAGAGGTTGCTACAGAACACTCTTGGACGAGCTTATCACAACTGACATACCAGGCTATAGAAACTTCACCAGGATTTAACCAGCATTTTTGATTTAATTGAAGAAAAAATTACCTCTTGTCTGAGGAAGTCAACCACCAACTTAAGGAAGCCACTGGAAGTCTGATTGAAACTTGCAGCTACTTTGAGACACTGATCCACAGGGGAAACATACACTTTACTGCAGTACCACTGGATGGTTGGAAGAACGACCATCTGTAAATTTGTCACTCAGGTCTGCAAAGCAATCCTAAAAGAATTGCTACATGAATATTTGATTTGTCCCACACATCCTGGAGACTGGAAGAAAATTGAGGAGAGATTAAGAAACAGATGGAATGTTCCCCAATCAGTCGGTGCACTAGATGCCAAACACATTGCTATAAAGAAGCCCAAGAATTTAGGCAGTGAATATTTCAACTACAAGAGCTACTTCTCCCTGGTACTTTGGGCTTTAGTAGAATACAAGTTCCTGTGGGTCAACATGGGGGCAAGTGGGTAATTATCTGAAGCTCAGATATACAACCACAGCAAACTGAGAAGAAGAATTCAGAATGGAACCTTAGGACTACCACCACCTGTACCACTTGGACCTGGGAGGGGCAAGATCAACACTACTTCCTGCTGGGTGACGATGCCATAGCTCTTATGCCTTAGCTGGTCAAGCCACACAGCAGACGACAACAAGCAGAGAGTAGAGTATTGCTAACTTCTGGATAACCGGGGCAGGAGGATGGTCGAGAAGTCTTTTGGTATACTAGTAAGAAAATTCAGGGTGCTGCTGACCACCATGGAGCAAAGACCAAAAGTTGTCAGAGACATTGTGTTAACATGTTTGATGTTCCATAACATGCTGAGAAGCCATCAGTTGGGGAAGACAGACCACTCACTCCAGCAGATGACATACAACCACCACTGAATGACCAGGGGGAGCAGGGACAGGATGAAAACGTCAGAAATCCATCGAGAGAGGCCAAACATCAACAAGACCTACTGAAGGACTACTGCAACAACCTTGGGGCACTGGCTGGGCAGGACAGAATTTAAGAAGACTGTGGTGAGAACAAGTTGTCATCAATCAGTCCTTTTAAGGACTATCCAAATAATCCGAGAACTTTTATTGAGAAATAATAATAATTTGATCCCTGGAGGAAAAATTAACTGTTTTTGAGGTAAAACCATTTTTGAGGTAATTTTGCAAAACTGAACCTTTGAAAAATAATAATCAAAATTTTAAGTTCCAGTTTTACCAATAAGGTAATATTTAAGTCAGTCTGTCAGTCACCCAATCAATACCCAGGTGGTGGAATGTTTGTGGCACTCAAGCTGTTGTTTTACAACACCGTTTGATTGTCTGTCAGTCCATCCACACATTCATAGCACTTGGTGTTTTTAGGTACTGTGTGTTTCATACATGTTTGACTGTCTGTGGTTATTATTGTTTATATTTTTAGGGGGGTGGGGTGTCACTTCATGTGTTATATTTTTTGTTTTGTGGGTGGTGGGGGAAAGTGACACTTTATTTATTATATTACTTTTTCTATGGGGGAGGGTGTCACTTCAGGGGGAGGATTGACACTTTATTATATTTTGGTTGTGGTGTGTCAATCTGCTGGTACTGTAGTACACTTGGTATCCTACCAAAGAGGCTTGACAATCCAGAAGTGTTGACTTTTCTCTTGTTGTCCAGGTGCAACGGAAGGGGGGTTAACTGTCTTTGATGGACTCAAAGTAAACATTAGTTGTCTGGAAGTCCCAGGCTGCTGGTCATCCACAACTAGGATAAATGCTGGCTGTGCTGCCACTGATCAAGGCCTTGATGATTGCTTTACTTTGGCAATCCCTGTAGCAGGCTGTGTTGTGGCCATCGGAAAAGGCTGCATACCTGGAATGGAGACTGGTTGAGTATCTGGTATGGTGAGTATGTATTCACATCCTGCTGTGGCCTGTGTTGCGTCTGGAAGTTGATATGTGGTGACCTGTTGAGTTGTAATAATTACTGAATGTCAAAAAGTCTCACTCTTCCAGGTGTTCAATCTCAGAGTGGAGATGGTTGCAGAATGACTGTCTTGGACTTGGAGTAGGGTCATGACATGCACCCAAAAATCAGTGACCTCATCTGCTTGAACTGATCTAAAACTGGATCTGCAGCAGTTGTGGTGGCAACAGCCGATGGTCGTCGTGAAGGGCTTTTGCTTGACAGCCGATGAGTAATATCTGATTCATGCTGACTTTCATCTCAGATTCAGTCTCTCATGAAGTATCCGGAACTGAAGCTGTGGCTACTGCTGCTGAAGGGTGCACTGGTGACTTGAACGCAGAAGACTCAGACACTCCCTTTCTTCTGATGTGACCTCGTAGAAAACTGGAACTGTCCTTTAACCAGGACTGTCTTTCAGTGTTCTCAGCAGCTTGTCTGAGTGAGCTTGCCATATCTGGTACATTGAGTCTCGAACCACTTCTTGGAAGTGTTGACAGATAAGTTCCTGGAAGTGTCTAGTCTCTCACAAGGTCATTCCTTCCTCTGTTTGTCTTTGAACTTGTTGTTGGTCTTGTCATAAAGTGCCTCATGCCGTTTAATGAACTCCAAGATAGATTCTTCATCTAAAGCACCCAGGAAAATGGACTTAATTTGCCCCTTCTTCTGTCTGGATTTAGTTGATTCTATATCAGTATCTGTGTCGCTTTTCTGTCCTTTCCTGGCTCTCTTCCATCCCCTCTCTCTCAATACTCTCTGTCCCTCTCATCCTGTTCCCTCCTCTCTCTCCTCTCTCTACCTCCTTTTTTTCTAAATCCTCAGCTATATCCCCTAACTAAAACTTTGGTTGAGAATCTGTCGGTACTTCAATATTTCTCCCTCTACCCCTTCTCATGTTGATCAATTACATGTACAGCTTTTGTAAAAACAAAATTTTAAAAGTAAAAGTGAACCTCATAGAACAGATTTCACTCCCTGCCAGTCCAGCCTAGATCAAACTTAAGTTAATTTGCAAATGAAAAACTTAAAATCTAAAGCTGCACAACAGTTGTCTGTTGACAAGTCAAAGCCCAAATAAATGAAGTGCGTATGTAGACTCCCAGTAAACATTACAAACATTTATAAACGATTAGTAAACCTATAAACGTTTTTTAAACCAAATATAAACCAAAATATTGACAATTATTCAATGTTAAGGGTTTATAAACGTTTCAGCAACATTAGTTTGGTTTATAAACATTTATAAACGTTTTTAAACCTTTACAAAGGGTTAAGAATAGCTTAACCTCACTTTCAGTTGGGATGATGACATCAACACAGCCATTTTGAGAGAAAATGAAGAAATATTTCTGTTACTATATCTTGCTGTATCACTGTTGTTTGAAGCCATCATTATATTCTAAGTAGAGATATAAAAGTATATAATATCATCAAATTAGAGAGTAATGATGGCTTCAAACAACAGTGATACAGAAAGATATACTTACAGAAATAATTCTCCAGATTTTAAACATGTGTATAAACGTTTATAAATGTTTATATACAAACGTTTATACACTTTTATGCTTAAATGTTTATAAATGTTTATAGACAAACGTTTAGGGACCCATCATTTTAAACCTAATCTAAACCGTTGATAGTTAGGTTTATAAAGGTTTATAAATGTTTGTAATGTTTACTGGGCTGGCCATTTTATAGCCACAGATCTTGAAACCGACAGGCTGTAAGAAGCAAAAATATTGCCTGAATGCTTACAGGTTACAGTTCCCGGCTTGTCTTACAGTGTTACAGGGCTGTTGGTTGTTATTTACGGCTTGTCTGTTTCAGTTAAGGGCCTGTCAGTAACAAATATTCCTGACTCTAGGATCATGTCAGTAAATGTTACCAACAGGCCTGGAATGTTTACAGTCCTGTCGGGAACAGGTACAGACAGGCCAGCTAAAGTTATTGACTGTTTCAGACGGTTGCATCAGAATTTCGCTGAAACTTAAGTAAACCTTTGATGTATCTTCAACACCTATTTTAAACCTATCAACATAAATATATATTGTATGGATAAAGTATATTTTGTCCCAACATTAGATGTGGACACATTCATTCATTTTATAAATGAAAGCCAACATAAAAATTTTTGTTCTGAAGCTATAAACAACAATTTTTACAGTGAATTACATGAGCTTGGCCTTAAATATCATGGTGCCGATGAAAGGTTTCTCCAGGTAATGGTACCTTGTGAAAATTTGTCCTTTCACAGGTCATTTTACATTATGTGGATAGAATGAGTGTTATAAATGATTGTACACATATTTCTTTAGATATATATTCATCAATTTCCAAAATATAAAATTTATAAATGCACTAAAAAAACATTAAGGGAAACTATGTACGCAACTCAGGCCTCACTTGGGTATAAAATGTTAAAATTTACCATAGTTCTGTGCAGACGTGACCTTTCACACAACAATTTATGACGTCAGACAAGCATTTTTAACGTTAGTGGAGGTGAAAAACGTAGTTCGCAACCTCTCTAGTATCTGTCTCTTCACTGAAGTTAAACGACAATGGGCTACGATAGGATGGGAGACTGCTTCAGTGCACTACTGCAGTCTCTGATGGCTTTGCGGCTCACATTTCTAGACCAAAATGCATATGGGGCAAGTTTTGAGCTTTTTACTTAAGGATGCACTGGAGGAACCAATGCATATGTAATGGAAAGATGCTTACTGCAATTAAGGGCTAGTAAAATTCATATCTCTATACATATGGCCATGTAGTCAAACAAGTATATGTTCGACAGAACATCGACAGCATTTTCAGCACATGGCTTATTTTTTTAATGTTTGGAAAACCTGCTACAAGCTATTACAGGGGCCACAGTGGGGCAGTGATAATACACTCGCCTCCCACCTCTGACGTCAGCAGTTCAAACCTTGGACCTTATGCTGGAAAGTTGGTAGTTGCTTACCAATGGTGGTCAGCTTACCGTACAGAATCTTGTATTAACCAACTGTATGTAATGGTTTCCTCTGGTAACAAAACTACCCACCGTAATATGACCTGCACAGTGTTGAAAGTGACTTAAACCAGAGGCAGATACAGGATTTCCCGAAAGGGGGGGGGGGGGGGGGGGGGCGTGAGTTGTCACAGGTATGGATATTTCATACTTGGGCATTTTATACCAGGACATATCATGCGGTACATGGAAAAATGTCGCAGACAAAATACTGGGGGACAAAACGCCAGTCAAAATTCCAAGGGGGGACAAAATGCTGGCCACTTTATGGGACAGGGAGGGCAAAATGCCAATCTTAACAAAACACTTTATATACCAGTAAAATACTGATGGTCACGTTAACTGAAAATCCTCTAGCAGAAAAAAGTCTCTATAAAAACCTGCAGTAGAAAATACCTCAGTATAAAAGCCCTCTAACTAAATGGTACATAACACATTTACACAAGCCCTGCCAAGTAGTGTACACCATGTAACAAAGGTTTGGGTATTTTCTACTGCGACTTTTTCTGCATTTTTGTTTTCTATTGGGGCTTTTTCTACACTCAATTGTCAGACACATAAAGTAGTTTACTGACATGAATAAAAACATATGGAACCTAAAATAAACTTCAAAGGGATTTCCCATAATAAACAATGGTATAACTGTAAAAAAAATTGGAGGGAAACATACTTGAATGCCACAATGTTTCTTCAGCACTTTTATTTTAAAATAACTGATTCTTTCATTGTTTTTCTTTAAAAACACATAAACCAATTGATTAAATTTGATGAAACGTTTTCAGAATTTAACTCTTTTTTTTGCAGTTTAATCTTATCAAAGCTACTGTAGTTAAATTAGAACTGAAATATAGAAGTGTAGTAATAAATTATTAATTGGGAGAGTGATTCCAGTTTTGTAAATTGTGTATCTCATGTTTAAACATCCACTGGTAAACAAAGGTTTATAAACAAAGTCATCCACAAAAGATGTAATCCTCAGTTTGTTTGAGGATGAGACCTAACATAGTACACACACAGAAGAACCTAATCCCCTTTGATACTGGACAGTGACACAGTATAATGACTGTCACTTTAAACAGGTATATTACCCTAGAAAAGACAGATCTTAGGGTAGGGGGATTGGAGGGGGGTGTGGACAGGGACAAAAGTCCCATGACTAAAGTTTCAAACTCTGAAAGGGGGGCGTGCGCACTCCACGCGCCCCCCCCTAGATCTGCCACTGTAAACCCCCCCCCAAATAAATACAAGTTGTCACCTCTCGTGCTAAACTGAACTCTGTATCCTGGGGATGTAAATGGCAGTATCGGTTGGTTTTAAACCTTCACTACTCACACAGAAAGTCCATTTACACAATAATGAGGACAAGTTCTTGAACAAAAAATGAAACATGTTGAGATGACTGCACAGAATAGTGTAAATGTGCCATAAGGTATATTAAATGTGTTAATACAGAAAGAAAAAAGAATCAGTACCAAACTGGACCCACAGGGTATAACTTTTCTTCATATTCCTCTCCAACATATTGAAGAAGTAATCTGATTGGTTGAGCAAGCTACAAAGAAATAACCAGGTTGAGTTGAACATTGTGTTTGTCTACAATAAGTTATTATAACTTTCTCCTTTGTTTTCAGATGTCAGTTACCATTAATTTAATTCTGTGTATTATTCATTGTGAATATGAGCAACTTTCATATTTACTACACTTTAGGGGGTGTATGGTAACCACCTTTGTTTGCCCATTTGTCTGCGAGCAAAACGAAAGAACCATACATAGTTTCCGAATTAGATTTTCACATGAGCTGGGGTCTACCCTTGGCTCGGTACTCCTCAAAGATTACCTGGGTTGAGATTCATGAATATTTTAGGGATTCGTCAATGATATCTGCTCCTTAGCTATCCAACAGTCTTATTTTCGCCAAAAGTAGTGTTCAGTCTGGCAAAGCTCTACTCAAAGACTTTTTTCTGCAGTTTCAATGTATTTTGTTCACCCTGTTTTCTTACATGTTGACATTAAAGGTTTCCGGGGGGGGGGGGGGGGGGGAGGAGAGTGGCAAACCCCTTAAAGCCCTACTCAAAGATGAGCATCCACAATAATACTCCACAAACACTTTAGAGATCTTTTGCCAATATTTTGTTCTGGATCCCTAACTGAGGGTTTGTGCCCCTTTAGGCTCTGTCTGTTTATTCAAGTTTTCAGTAAAACAATGGAGTTTTGTTGAGCCCATGTTTTTTCAGTGCACGATTAATCATCAACAAGTCTTGGGCATAACAGCCTGATTGTCTATTAATAATAGATGAAATACTACTAAAATGCAAAAGTTACCAATATCGTTCCCTTCTTCCTTCAACTGGTTCTTTGTTCAGTGTTTTACATAAAGTCCAGTACCTTTCTATCAGTTACATTGTGACGGGTAGTTGTCCATTTCCTGGACATTTCATCAGGGTTATTTTGCGCAAAAAGAGAGATAAACGCATGTCGCTAATTAAAATACCTCCTTGCTGGATGTAAAAATGTTGTTACCAAATTACTTTTCAAGAAGTGTAATAAAGTAATTCTATTTTACAATTTTGATACATGTGAACAGTAATCCCAGAGCCAAGTCAGCTCAAGAGAAAAAAGGTTGAGGATAAAATATTTTATTCCACTGTACATACACTAACATGAAGAAGAATCAAGAATCACTAACATATCAAGAAGCACTAACATATAATACTAGAAACACTGGCATAATGAAATATAATCACAAGTTAATGTACAGCATGTTGCTTTGCTCCCAGGGATGGATAGTGTGCTACTTGTTATGGGCTAAGTCGAATATCTGCCCTCTAGTTTCACTCCGTTCGTGACCTCAGAAATTGTAAAAAAATGTGATATTACAGGCCAGAGGAGGCAATAGTAAAATCAACTATAATTTCCAAGGGGCTATTTAATTTGTTATATTGGTTTTGTTTGAAAAAAGTTATTAGAATTTATATTTATTTAAATGTTCTGTTCACTCTTGGTTAATTTTATTTGGTTAAAATTTTGAGAGAATTTGACAACCTAAAGATGGTTTGAAGGGTTTTAGGTCGATCCTCTTAGAAGAAGACATTCCTACAATTATAATACAGTTTTTAACATTAAACCTTAATAAACAGTGAAATTAATAAGAATTGATATCGATGTACAAAATTTGAACATTTTTATTAGACATTTATCAACTTAGATACACAATCAATTTGCAATTTCAATCCAAATGAAAATAAAGTAAAATTCACATCACAAGTAGAAATGATATGATGACATAATATATAAAGCCCAATATATACAATAACCAGATAAAAGACAAATTGCATTTACTGTAAATTGTGGCTCTGATAGACCATACCACAATTTTTGCTTGAATAAATTTTTATTTCATCTACTCCACATATTTTACCACATATCTTTACCTACCTTCCTTTATATAATAATCAAGTCGAAATATACAATATACAATAACCAAACTATACTGTGATTGACCATCCATACCATAATTTGGTTTGACCAAATTTTTATTTCACCTACTCCAGAGATATGCACTAATCTTTTTTGCTACCTTCATAATCTATTACAACTTTGTTCTTTTGGTTCCACTGTGAAAGACAGGTTTGTACATAGGGAAGGTAAGTGCACCTTTTCTAAAATTTTACTTTTTGGCCTCTGTTGGTTTGGCAATGCACTTCTCATTCAACTAATCCATAAAGTAGATTTGTCATCATTTCATATTTTGTTTTAGTGATACATTTTCGATATACATACATTTCCTAAATATTCTCCAAAATGCACCTCTTGCATTTTGCTGTTTACCTCATATTGACTGTGACTCATCTGAACCCACCATGCACTCAGGTTATCCTGTGCTTTACCCCTAAGGGCTAGAGGGTGTAACTAGGTAGAATGAAAGGCAGAATATTAGGGTTATTTATCTTTATTCCCTGTTCTTAACAACAAAAGCAACAAGTCCAATATCTGCCCCCAAGTTCCACTGAATTTAGAATTTTGACGTCTCAATAGACGGAAGGCCAAGAGTAAAGTGTGAGTGTGCCCAGCTCCAGAGCTCTGAGCTTCTGTGGAACACCTTTCCTTTGATTGGCTGCTGAGATTGTCCAATAGTGATTTTTGACAAAAATGCAGGCTCTGCCTGCTTAGAGATGAACAGGAGTAACATAGCTCCATTGTGGAATCTATTTTTAGGACAGCCACATTTCTTAGGAAAGTGTGATTTTACATACCAAGGGGGCACGGAATTCACGACCTCGTGAATTGTTAAAAAATGTGATATTACATACCAAAAAGGGGTGCGGGGATTCCAAATTAAGATATTGCTTTGCATAGTGATATTTGATTTGTTGAATTGTTTTGTTCTAAATTATTTTCAAGGATTTAACTTAAAGTAATTTAAATAAATGGGGGAGTGATGACTTGTGGGCTTTACATTGTTTGTGTTTTATTGTTCTTTCCTAATTTGAAATGTTTGTATGATACAGAGGAAATTTTGAGAGGAATGAGGTCGATCGTCCTAGATAAAGGACAAATATAAACATTAGAACCTCAAATTAACATTTTAAAATCTGTGCATATGAAACAATGAATTTAATGTGAATTTTGAATGATGTGAAAATTTTGATCAATTTTGATAAATACTTAACACATACTCACAATACTTAATATACTATTACCTCTAATTTTGCTCCAAATGGTAAAATATAATTCACACCACAAGTCCAAAACATATGATGATGATGACACAGTGAGTTTATATACTTAACAAAACACAGCAAACACAACCAGCCATTTGAAAACAAACTGGAAGAATAAAAGGGACAATAACAACATTTTAGACCCAATTGGGTCAGCCCAGCGGACCAATGGCATTTAGGGGAGCTAGGGAACCCGGGAGGGACAGTTTTGTTTCAAAAATTTGCAGGAGAGAAAAGCTGAAAATAAGTCTCTCAGTTTTATTGCAAATTGTGTTAATTCAATGTTTCCAAAATTGACATTGAAACAAAGAATTTAGGGCCAATAAGTGTGGTGTCCCTATGGGGGTTTCCACTAGGAGCTAAAGGCATGTTAGTCCCAATCATCTTCGTTGTCCGAAAATGATGCATCAGGATCTTGGTCAAAATGTCCCGATGTTGTCCAATTGCCTAGAGATGGCTGAAAAGAGCCCCTGCCTCTGCCTCTTCCAAACGAAGCAAATGGGGAATTGGATCCAGTGGCAGGTTGAGTGGCTTGTTGTAGTTGTTGGAACGCACGAAGTAATTGCGCACCACGACCAAGGAGTTGTACAGGGGGAGGTCCAAAGGAAGTTGAGGGTGCCAAATTTGAGGTCGAAGGTTCTGGTGGTGGTGGGTTTTCTGGTTCAATCGGTGACCCCACATGTTCAAGAGGAGGGACCAGTGAGTGCACATTCAAATCTTCACTGTCATCCTCCGACTCGTCACTCGTTAGTGACCAGTTGTCCTCATTTATGTCTGAGAGGTCGTGCCAATTTACAAGCTCCGGAACTCTTAGTCCATACCTTATTATGGCTGGTGTTGTCCAGGTGCTTGGGTCAAAATTGTGAACCGGTGGTAGGTCATTGGGACCACCGATCAGAGGCATGAGATCATTGAAGTCAAACACCCAATTTAATAACATGCCAAAAGTTCCATTCCAAAATTGACTCCACCTGTTGTATGCAAAATTTTGGGCATCCCTTTCACTAACAGAGTTTAACGGGTTGCCATGTAGATACTGGATTGGTGCCATTGAAAATTCACCACATGAAATAAGGGTCAAAATGTTAGGTGGAGTGTGTTGTGGCCTTATGCGAACAACTGGCACAATTTCACATTCAGGGAGAGGTGCCAGTATCTCGCATTCCTCAGATCTGTGATAGTCAAAACTTTGTTGTACAAAGGAGAATACCTTTAGTACAGAAAAACCGTACAAAGACACAGTGAGTGAGTAACTGCTCATCAAAATTCTGCAGTTAGTCCTACTTGTTCCCAAGTATGATGCCTGCACTCTATCATCAAAATGAATGCACTGTGCGGCCAATACAAAAGCCTGGGGCCTGGTCAGATGTTGAAGTGTTCCCCTGTTTTGGTTGTTGTGGGACCTGATGCCTTTGCTATTGGGGACATTGTTTGATGCCATATTTTGGGGTTTTTTTTCTTTTTTATCAAGATATATGTAAATATTCTCAGTTACATTCAATAAATAATTACTTTACCAATAATTTACGTTTACTAAGAAATTAACTTTTTACCTAAATAAACTGTTTTTTACAATGGAAGTACTGAATTTTGCAAAATAAATAAGCGTTTAGTCGCCTCTTACGACATGCAGCTTTCACAGTGTGTCTATTCTTTTTAATTCCCGGATCACACGCGAGGAAAAGAAATATTTATCAGGAGATAAATGGTATGGATAAATTTAGTTGTTTAGTTTTCTTGAGGAATATGAACAAATAAGGAACAGATATAACTTTCATATACAGTACAAAATGTGTTATGGCTGGTTGTACACAATCTACTATATAAATATATTTAAAACAAAAATTTAAATATCTACTGCAGTCATTTCACAGTTAAATACACTATAAACAAATTGAATATAGCACAACCGTAAATAACAGATGGTAGGCATCCTATTGGGGACTTGGTCGGCTGGCCGGGAGGAAGATAGAAATTGCACTCTAGTTCATAAAATTTGTAGAAGCGTTGGTGTATTCTGCTGTATGGAAGTGGATTTTCAAAATTGTAAGCATCCACAGTTTTGTCTATATTCCCAAATTGATAAAATTGCCCACAAATTGGACATTTGTAATCTTCTTCCTGAGCTATGATCATCCAGCATTGAAAGTGAACGTAATAATTACAGCATGGGGTTCTGTAAAAATTTTGATATTTTGTTGGGCGTATGATTTCAGAACGTGTGAATGGTTGAGTACATTTTATACACCGTCCCCCATGCACCATATTGGCCCAGTGCTTGAAGGCGCGCTCACTGGATCGTGCTGCTCGACAAAAGTCAAAGGGTCGAGGCTTTCGGCTCTTACTTTGTGAAAGATCCAATGATGGCATGCGTACATTCCAAAGGTTAAAATTGTGTAAATGTATTTGAATTGCAGTGTCGTCAGGCATAAAAAATGAGTGCACAAACGTGAATTTTGCCCAAGTTGAAGTGTCCAAGTTTGGTAGAAATCTCACGAAATATGTTTCCAGGAATTTAGGGCACTGGAGGTAGGGAAAGGCTCTTAAGAGATCCACTGGATTACTTTCTGTCACATTTAATAGCTCTGGAATGCCGCCAAGGTATCATAGTGCAGTTTCAAAAGCACTTGAGGAAATGTGCATAAAAATGACTCATGGCATGCAGATTGGGGTATTTCAAAATCTCCCACTGGTGATTGAATATTGATGAAATTTAGAGAGCCACGGGGTAATAAAAGTTGGTTGAGATCGTGTAGCCACTGTGCTAAACCACTACGCTGTATCATACTCTGTACACTTATCGGGTATGTTTGATTTTGAACTATGATGAGTGCCTGATCTGTTCCTATGGGGCTTTCGCTGACCTGGGCATGCTGCACCCACCACTCATTAAACTGGGGTTGTGAGTGTTCTGTTGGATTGGAACACTGGTATTGTGGTATAGGTGTGGAGGAATGCCAAAAGTCATCACTGGCTTGAGGCTCTTTGTTGATAAGTGGAACTAAGCAAGAATCTTTTGAAGTGGATGATGAATTGAGAATTTCTACAGGATTCTTTTCTTGTTTTTTGCTTTCAGATGGACCTGTCTCTGGGTTATCTTTCATCTTTTGCTTAAGTGCCCTTTTGTTCTGTTTTCTAATTAGGTATGAGGCATTATCTCTATAGCCAGAATGTTCATGGTATGAAGACTCAGAGTAGCGTTTTTGAAAGTCATTGGCCATTTGGTGTACCTGAGTTTTTGGGTTGAAAACCCGTTGACAACCCTTTTCCCAGTTAAATTTGGAAGGACGTTTCGGTGATTTTGAGTGGTGGTTTGTGCTTTTGCCCTGAGAGGAGGGAGAATTGTTCTGGGATGCCATACCTTATACTTTATAAACAGTTAATGACAGTTAACAGTTAATCACAGTTAACAGTTCTTTGTGCTCAAATTCTTCAAAATAATTCAAATTAATTAAATTATTCAGCGCACAATTGTAATAGTTAACGTTAAACAGTGTTCCAGCAAAATTATTTAAAATAGCAATATTCTGGGCGCTCAAACGCTCCGTCTCATTATATACAGCTGGAGAATATAAAGGTTGGTGCATACCAACAAAAATACACAAACGAGTATAAACATACCTCAAGATAAAGTAACAAAGTTAATTCATCAATCAAATCGTTAAACTTTTATCCTTTGCATAATATAAATTAAATGTATTTACATACTTCATAAAATAATGTTAATAAGTTCATCAAGTATGAGGTGAATAAATATTCACTCCTCAAAACAACAGATCAGATCTCAATGAGACCTGGTACTAAACCAGAGTAATACATATCTTTGGAACTATATAAATGTCCAATGTTAAGAAAAATATACAAGTCATAAAACAGTTGGTTCTGAACCAACAAAAATATACAAATGTTTATACATTCACACAACAAATACCATATTATATTAACATACTTAAAAGGGTTATGTAGGCTGTGCTTGATGTAATAAATGCAACATATTTCTATTGTGTTACAATAAATGTTATGTACAGATTAATTGGTTGTGCCATATTGGTACAATAACTGCAGTAAACATTGTATACATTACACCACTTTTATAAATGTCACACTAATACATTAGTGAGCATGAACATATTTAACTTATGTTTATATCCTGTATGTGTTAATCTCACTTTATATGGAACTAATTTTAAATAA
This sequence comes from Sabellastarte sp. h YS-2021, assembly GCA_964017235.1. Classification (NCBI taxonomy): domain Eukaryota; kingdom Metazoa; phylum Annelida; class Polychaeta; order Sabellida; family Sabellidae; genus Sabellastarte; species Sabellastarte sp. h YS-2021. The sequence continues at coordinate 6,737,591 of OZ024932.1, read as the reverse complement.
AACACACATTTCCATGTTAAAACTTCGATCGGTTAATCTTTAATTTCAACAGACAAGTAATTTCTTAAAGCAAGAGAATTAATCAAAATTTATGTGGATGACTCTAAGTAAAAATCATCATGATTTTGAAATTTAGGTGAGACCTTACTATGAATGTAAGTATCAATCAATCACATATAAGTCTAACCACTGTCATTATTTACCAAACAGTTCTAACAGCTTAATAATATCTCAATATTATAACAATATTATAACAATAATCATTGAGTCGGGAATTCACCCATGTGCTGATAGCATCAATTATAGCTTCCGGAATGTCAGTCCCTGGACATCATTGCTCCTAGCTCTTTCGGGTGATATCAGTCTCAATCTGGGCCCTGCTTCTAGATCTCTTAACGGTTGCCTTCTCAACATTAGATCTATCAGAAATAAATCGGCTTCCTTTCTGGAGTTCATCAAAGATAACAATGCTGATCTTATAGCTGTTACTGAGACATGGCTTAGGCCAGAGGATACTGAAGGTTTTATCTCTAGTATCACCCCTCCTGGTTATAAGTTCACTCATGTTCCTCGCAATGTCAAGAAAGGGGGCGGAGTTGGCTTTTTCATCAAGGAGGACCTGAGTTTTGAGCAAGTTTCAAAAAACAATTGTCAGGCTTTTGAAAGTACCTCGATCCAGATTAGCACTGAGGGTGCTAAAGCTGTTATATTTCATGTGCTCTACAGACCCCCAAATCTTTCAAAGTCGCAATTCCTAGACGATTTTGGCATGTTCCTCGAAGGTGTTGCTTTGTCAGGCTGTGAAAACATTCTCCTTGGTGATCTTAATTTTCATCTGGATCAACACGACACCTGGGCACTGAAATTTTATGACCTCCTTGAGCAATTTAGTTTTACACAACTTGTTAATACACCCACACATATTCAGGGTCACATTTTGGATGCTCTATGTGTGAGGGATTCTTTCTCCTGGGCCATTAGTCCCAAAGTTATTGGAGGACTATCAGACCACCAGGCAATCATGTTTAGCCTTATTTTCCCTGTCAAAGAGTCCTGTAAGTTTCAACATATTTCCATCCGTAACATTCACAAGATAAATATTCTAGACTTCAGAGCAGATATCCTGAAATCTGACCTCATTAGATGCCCCTATAAAACTGCCAGTCTTCTGAGTCATCAATACTTTAATACCTTGAGAAGCCTTCTTGACAAACATGCCCCAATGAAGAAGAAAAATATTCCGAGACATGCCGAGACTGGTTTCATGAACTGTGACATCCTCAAGGCAAAACGACTCAAGAGGAAATATGAAAGGGCATGGCACCGTGAAAACTCAGCCAGAAATCGTAGTCGATACCAGGCTGTGATCAATTACTATAATTTCCTGCTTGAGAAGTCAAAATGTAACCATTATTCCAACATTGTGGCTGAAAATCAAGGAAATCCGAAGGCTTTGTGGAACTGTTTCAAAAAGATTTTACACAGGTCCTCTGTTGCTGTTCTACCAGACTGTACAAATAAAACTGACCTTGCGAACACCTTTTGTAAGTTTTTCTCTGGTAAAATCCTTAAAATAAGATCCACACTGCAGTCATCAACACCATCACTAGACCCTACTCCACTAAAAATACACTGTCCTCTTTCACACCTGTGTCCGAGGAAAGCCTACTCAAAATTCTAAAGTCCTCACCATTCAAATCTTGTGGTCTGGACCCAATCTCAACGTCACTGGTCAAGGAGTGTGCTGATATTCTCATCACTCCCATCACTAAAATTGTAAATTATTCAATCAAAGAAGGTAGTTTTCCCAACTGCTTTAAGATGGCACATGTCACCCCCCCTCCATAAGAAGCCCAGCCTTGATAGAAATTGCCTCAAAAACTACAGGCCAGTGTCAAACCTTAGTTTTATATCAAAGCTTATCAAGAAAGTTGTGGCAAACCAGCTAAATGAATTCCTTTCACACGAGGGTCTCTTAAATGTCAACCAGTCTGCTTATAAAAGATCCCTTGTCCACTGAAACCGCATTGTTGAAGATTCAAAACGATATAGCTTTCTTAGTGGACTCAGGAAAGGCAGTGGCCCTGACATTATTAGACCTGTTAGCAGCGTTTGACACTATTGATCATTCCCTTTCATATGACTGCTTGCATGACTGGTATGGTCTAGATGGCACTGTCTTGTTGTGGATCAAATCGTACCTTTCAAACCGAAAACAAAAATTAAAATAGGTGATAGTTTCTCTGATGCGGTAATTCTCCCTTCCGGAGTCCCCCAAGGCTCCGTCTTGGGTCCACTCCTTTTTACCCTTTACACTAGTCCCCTCAGTCAAGTTATTTCAAAATTCAATGTTACTCATCACCTATATGCTGATGACACCCAAATCTACTTAGCAGTTGACTCCAGGAACTTTGATTCTAGCATGGAAGAGCTGACCGAGTGTCTCAAGTCAGTGGATGGCTGGTGTTAAGTTAAAACTAAACCCCCCAAAAAAACGAATTTACCATCATAGGTCAAAAAGCCATCAGAGAGTCACTTGCACCAAATTCCCCTGTCCCACTCCTCCAAAACAATATCTCTCCGTCGGTGGAAGTAAAGAATCTGGGTGTTATTTTTGACTCAGACAACTCCTTTGACAATCATGTTGCCAAGGTTTGCCAAGCATGTTACTATCATCTTCATGATTTGCGACAAATTCGCAAATTCTTTAGTAATGAAACTGCAATACTTCTGGCAAATGCCATGGTCAATAGTCGTCTGGACTACTGTAACTCTTTACTTTATGGGGTAAGCAAGTCCAACATAGCTAAACTACAGAGAGTCCAGAATGCTCTTTGCCACATCATCTTCAGACTTGACAAAATGAGTCATGTTACACACTTTTTGAAAAAACTCCACTGGCTTCCAATTCAACATCGTATCCTTTTTAAGTATAATCTCCTGGTATTCAAGGCTATCATTCTTTCACAGCCCCCATATCTCTCAGCCTTAATAAGATCGAGCAGTCTCACTCACGGCAACAGGCTATCTGTCTCCTCAACCCACCCTAAGAAGCACATAGGCAGACGAGGCTTTGCAGTAGCTGCACCAGCTGAATGGAACAAGCTGTCACAAACTGTCAGATCTGAGCAAACAATAGATCATTTCAGAAGCCAGCTAAAGACACACTTGTTTAGGCTGGCATACTCCCCACCTTAGTTATACCCTGGCGGGTGCTTTTTGGATGTCGGCCCATGCCTGTCCCTGGACTCTCCCTTCTTGGACATAAGCGCATTAGAGGATTTGTATCAATTTTGCGCTATATAAATCCTACTATTATTATTATTATTATAATGATGCAATGAAATGACACTGATATACACATCACAAACAACCAACCATCTGGTGAAAAAGTAAGACCCAGGTGGGGCAAGCCCAGTGAGCCAGTGCCATTGGGGACTCAAACACAGTAAACCCAGGAGGGACAGTGTCTTGTGAGAAACCTTTGTCAAGATTGCATATTGCAAATGATGTTGTTCTGTTGTGTTCAAAATTGACATTGAAACAAAGAATTTTAGAACATATAAGTGAAGCATCTGTATTGGAGTTCACTAGTGTAATGGCTAAAAGGCCCATACTAATCCCAAGCATTGTCATAATCTAAAAATGAACCAACAGGATCTTGGCCAAAATTCCCTGATGATGACCGTTGGCTACCCATTGATGCTGAAAAGAGCCCATGCTTCTGATCCTCCCAAATGAGATTACTGGGGCATTAAAACTACTTGCTAGTAATTGTGATTGAAGTAATTCCACATTGTGACCAAGGAAAAATACTAGGGAATTTCCAAAGGAATTTGAAAGTGCCATATTTGTATTGGAAAGTTCTGAGAGTGGTGGGGCGTCTGATTCAACTGGTGAGCCGACATATTCAAGAACAGGTAGTTGTGAGTGCACAGACAAATTTTCACTGCCTTCCTCTGTTTTATCACTAATCAATGACCTGGCGTCGTAGCTTGCAGTCGGGAGGTTGTGCTAATTTACAAGCTCCTGGGCAGTTATTCCATACTACATAATACGTATAATAATGGCAGGTATTGCCCAAGTAATGGGGTTGAGATTATTCATCAGTGGCAGTTGATTAACAGTGCTGATCAGAGGCATAAGATCAGTAATGCCAAATACCCAATCCAAAATGGTACCAAAGGTTGAATTCCAGAATTGGGCTCCACCCATTGAAGTAAAGTGCATCTTGTTCATAAACATAATTCAACGTGTTACCATGGAGGTACTTCATTGGTTGACACCAGCTCTTTCAGGGAGTATTTTTCATCTTTCGTTAGCAGTTCCTTTTTGGAAATCAGCCAAGAGAGTGCTTGCAGTGATTTGTTTTAAAATTCTTTACCCCATTTCGTGCACTGTAACCTTGCATTTCATTGCCAGAAGGTTTTCAACAGTCTTCAAAATCATTCAGGGATTTATTTCCACCTTTCCACCTGCACATCAAATAGATTTCTGCTTTTTTGCTTGAACAGTTGAAGATTCCCCAATGTTTTGTGGCAATCTGTCCTCGTGTAGTAAACTATCAGCCATTGTGTGGGAACTGAGTATACAAAAATACCCAGTGTATCCTCAAATCCACCATATGTGTACTTCCTTTATCAACCAAAACACAGTGTATATATTAACATGCAGTGAGGCTTTTTCATGGCTTATCAAGGCACCAATAACAACTAGTGTATTTTAAACCAGTAACTGGTGCAAAACACATAGCCTTTCTTGTCCGTACCATATCTTTTTCAAATAAATAGCAGCTCACCAGACACAGAGTATTAGCAGAATGCTCATATAAAAAAGTGAGTATATGTAAGAGTACATTATATGAACAGAAACTTCATTATATGAGATGGAAGTTTTCAAAGAAACTTAAGTCTTGAGCAAGGCTAACAAACACCTTGATGGATGTCCCAGGCATATTGTGAGTTTCCTGGCATTTTTTTAAATTAGCATATCCCGGTGTACTAAGTAGAAGCATGTGCTGTGCATATGATACAATGGCTGTGGAAGACTGAGTTGTAGTTGTGATTCCTGTTACCTCTTTGTCTTTCCTTCCACAGTGTTACTTACATAATAATGTACGCAAACAACTCAACAGTTGAGTGTCCAATGCAATGAATCTACAGTATTGCATCTTTTATTCCTGCCATTATATAATATCCGTTAGTGTCCTTAAGTATAGTTAATGTTGCATTATTATTAATAGCACAACAAACACCTTTCCATTCCTTTATTCTATGAGAGAAACAGCACATCTCATGTAGGCTTGGTTAAGGTTTATGTTATCTGTTTAAAAGGTGCTATCCACTACAACATACAACAGGGAGCTCAATCCATGACCAGATTTTACAGACTCTTAGAGACCAGTTCCATATCCCCGATTATACTGCCTGATAGGTTTAAGATCCCATAAATGGTCAGTTTGGTAGGTCAGTCTTTTTATTCAGAATGCTAATTAACAAGATCAGAACATTCAGGACTGACTTGAAACTAGCAGTTTTGAATTGGAAGGTTTTCAGAAGTATGTAGCAGTGAACTGTGTGTTCCTGCTTAATTGAAACTGATATTATTGTAACCTTTTGCAAAATATCAGATCTATCACTCAAACTTCTTAGCAATATTTAACACCTGTACAGCAAGCCTTTCCATCCTAAGTCAACCCTAGTGATCTTACAGACCTTCATAAAGTTTGCAACCCCATGAAGAGGCATCAGAAGTTGATGGGAATGTTGCCTGAAACACTTGAATTGATTGGAAAACACTTTGCAAAGTTTTGGGGAGCAAATCAGAAGATTTCTAGACCCAACGGTAAAGCCTCTCTTACATCCTATCGTACATGCACGTACGTCCTGGTTACAGAGAAAAACCGGCCTGTTTGCAAGGGACACTTAAGCCACACTTGCGATTTTATAACAGAATTTTGAGGTTGCAGACACCTCGCAATGAAAACTGGCATGCACATTATTCTCTGCGTGCTCGCAGCATGGCTACAAATGCATCCATGTCTCAAGGGTAACTTAAGGGAGACTTTAGGCACGTGCATTCTCCTTACTAGTGTTGTAGGTTTGCCTCATTTACTTACATTGTTTACATGTGCTGTAAGATACACTCACATATACCTTGCATGTATATAAACCCACTGTACGACCTGTAGGCAGTAGCAGCCTGTTCTTTGATCTTCAAGTAGTGACACTCTTGTTGGGAAAATACACCTTGTTTGCACGTGCAAATCTCTGCTACCCCACTACCAGGATACGTTCATATTTTCACCAATATTTGCAGCATACTTATGTGTACCCACGTGCGATGGGATGTAAGAGAAGCTTTACATCGCTCGTAGGTAGTTTTATAACTCTCGCCACATATTGATTTTGCCATTTTTGTCATACTTTCTTTCTGTATGGCACTACTTTCTGTGAATCACTACTTTATGTTCCTGCTATTCAGGCTGGAACGTTGCTTTCTATAAGATATCTAAGCAGAACGTAGATATTTATGCATTCTAATCTGTATGAGCAGCAATCTTCTTTTCATAAAGCTATTCACTCTGTGGTTTTACCACTATGTATAACTTGTAGTACCTTACAGTGACATTCTAACAAAAACATTTTATATATGTTACATGTTTCATAAGTAATGTTACAATTAATTGTCAACAGCAAGTTATTGCAAATATTTACTTTGAGTATCTTGGCTTGGAACTGAGGTTCTTTAATGATACAAAATTATTGTAATGTAAGCATTATCTGATTTATGATATATTTATGATAACTATAAAAATTAGCATCCTGCAGTTTCATAATTGTAATCTATAGGCAAGATAGTTCATAGTATTCTAAGCACATATCCCCTTTCTTATCTGATTATATTGTATAATACATCAATAATACATTCAGCAATGTTCAGTTGTGATAAATATTATGATAAATATATCATCTGCAGAACTTAGAAAATTCTAACAAAACAGTCATATGTTCTAATAATATAGTTAGATCACCTCTATTATTCTGAAATAAAGTATAGAAAGCGTAAATCCGTTGTAATTTCAAGTATTAAATGTGAATACGACTTTATACTGATATATTTTGCTTTATCAAAAGCTGATTAAGAACATGAAAACAAGAATTGTGTAAAAGTTATAATGTTTACACAATCCTGGCCTGTAACTGGTATATATGTCGTGACAGAACTTAAAATTTGACAGAATTTTAAATTCTGTCGACAGAATTTAAAATTCTAAGTTCTGTCAACAGAACTTAAAATTCCAAGTTCTGTCGACAGGATTTGAAATTCTGTCGACAGAATTTAAAATTCTGTCAAAATATCTTGACAGAACTTAAAATTCTAAGTTCTGTCGACAGAACTTAAAATTCAATATTCTATAAACAGGATTTGAAATTCTGTGAATAGAATTTAAAATTCTGTCAAAATACCTTGACATAACTCTAAAATACTGTTGACATAACTTAAAACCATGATAAATATCCTATATTTTGTTTAACTTCTTTTACAGTGATTTAGCATTTTATATTTTAAAGGAGGCTCAGTACTTGTGCCAATTTAAAAATAAAAGCAATGCATAACACAGATATTAATAGATCCTTTACTGGCATAGATCCTTTACTAGCATCCACTTTCATTTATAATAATACATTAACATGCAATAATTTCACTAAAAATTTCTATGATCACAGTGCTAAGTCAGTGGTGACTGTTTGTACACAAAATGTACATAATACAGGTGTTTGCTGGTTTTGTTTTTCAATATACACTGTATGTCTCTTTATGTTTATTTACTGTTTCTTTACTGTAATAATTATTGCAGTGCTAAACTCAGTGAATAATATATGTGTTTAATGTTGCATATCACCAATAAAGTTTAAAATACACTTATGTTACATTTAATTTCTCTGATTACAGCTATATAAAAAGGATTTTAAGTTCTGTCAACAGGATTTTAATTTGTGTCGACAGGATTTTAAATTCTGTCGACAGAACTTAAAATCCCTCCAAACCAATGAAATCCAAGGATTTTAAGTTCTGTCGACAGAACTTAGAATTTTAAGTTCTGTCGACAGAATTTAAAATTCTGTCAAATTTTAAGTTCTGTCACGACATATATATATATATATAATGTCTTACCCCTCTGATGTGCCAGTATCCCAATATAGGAGCCATATTACTTCCTTTATGTACAACAAAAGCACTACACAATGAAATGTTATTCAACTCTGTCTCTGTCCTAGACCTTTGTGCATACACAACAAGCTGTGTGACAGATTTCAAGATGTACTGTATATGTCAAAAAAGTTGGCCACTATCTTAAGCGCTCACCACACTTCAACAGATAAGCAAGTTTGAATGAAATCCTGTCCATAACTTGGCACAAATTGTGCAGACAATTTCGCCCCCAGCAATTTTGCCTCCATTATTAAGTAGGACATTTCACTCCCAAAATATACTTTTTTCTTACATGCACATTTATTGAGACACAGAGTGACAGTATACATGACTCAACAAATAAACAAATGAAATAAACGATTAAAAGTGAAAATATACATCTTATTAACACATATAAAACATGTACACAATTATTATTTCAATGCAAAGTGGTCAAACTAAATTAACAACATCAAAGATCAACTTTAAACTCATTACAATTTGGTTACCACTATACTAATATATAATTTATCCAATCAAATAAAAGTCAAAAGGTCCATTTTATTACTATTGCCAACTATTTAACAACATTAAACATCAAGTACAAATTCAATACAGTTTGGTTAGCACTATACTATTATCTCATTTGTCCAGTCAACATGGACCAAATTCTTGTTAATTCAGTCTTATCAGAATTTCAAGTGTTCCCATTTCAAAGATGGAATTAATTACAACTTTTGTTTTCTTTTCATACGCACTTTGCTTTTGTGTACTAAAAAGAATAATGGCCAAACTATTCTTTGATTGAAAAGAAAAGTTCAAAGACAGTGGAGCTACACCTGATATAACAAATAGAAGCCACATGTAATATAAGTCAAAGGGTTTCACTTTTTGTGATTTAACTTAGCAAGGTGTTATGCATCACAATTACCTAATTTGTCAATTTAAAATTTAAAAAATAAACCAACATCCGGTCCATTTTAAGTCAAAAATATTTTGGGGCGAAATGTCCTACTTTAAAATGGGGGCAAAATTGCTGGGGGCGAAATTGATGCCCAAATTATTTTGGTGGCAAAACTGATGGGGGCGAAATTGCTGGGGGCGAAATTGAAGTAAACCCAGTATGTCTGGTATTATCAGAAGATGTGTAAAAATTTATATATTCATAGACTAAGCCCAGATTTAGAATGAAACTGAAGACCCACCCTGTATTACAAGGAATGAGTCTTAAATTAGAATTATAGTGGCAGAAAATAAGAAGTTTATTTCTTTAATTTCTAGAAACACAGATGTAAAACTTATAATGTCAATTATGCATTGTAGGTGGCGCTGCTGAATATACAAACAATACATATCACAATCTTTATATCCCCTTTAAAAGGCCAAATATGGCTCTTGTGGAGATAAAAAGGTACGCTTGTGTCAATGCAGATTTTTATCAGAAGAAACTCATGTTAATTACACAAAACATGCAAAAATAAAGAAAAAGTTTTGTTGAAGTTGTTCAAGTAGTTTGTTTTAAAAGAACATTCCTAACACCCAAACGAAGAAATGTGACACTAGTTTCAGGATGTTATCTTACAATAGAGTATTCGTATTGATTAACTGTTGTCAGGTATATCGGTCATTGTTATCTTATATTTTATGGCTTGAGACCACTGAGTGGTGGTTTACTTATGGTAGCAAGATAAAAAAAATTACTTATTACAATGACCTAATTGTAATTTGACCTGCATATTCCCCAGGTAAGAATTTGATATGTCAAAGCACATATGACTATGCAAATTGTTAAGCTGCGACTCAGAGTCTGTTAATGGAGATTAAACATGCCACTGTGGTCTTGGGGGTGATACACTCGCACAGGAGCACAGGGGACGTGGGTTCAGACCCAGGTACGGGCATATACATAATGACTCAATGACCACTTAAAATGTTGGTCCTCTGTCATTGGGTCCTCTCCCCAGTGGCAGGCTTTTCATTCAGGGGAATGCAAGTCACTTGAGAACTTTGGACTGTTCAGTCGGATGAGTCAAATAGGGCTTTGAGTCCTGTAGTATACAGAGATATTGTGCTGAGTATTAAAAAATATCATATATCAATGTGTTTGCTTGTTTACAATAATTCAATTGAAGGTTTTGGTCAACTACTCATAATTCTTGCATTTAGAATCATGTATCTTCCAATGTATATGTGTTGGGAAAAATTAACAGAATTGAGTAAATTTTCGGTGAAACATTTGCCTCAGACTAATGTTAGATGAGTCAGTGTTCGTGAAACAGATTTCATGCTAAAGTTCAGCCGAGACTACAAATTCAGACTTCTTCGAGCTAGTAGCTCAGCTTTAGACTACACAAAGTCTGAGACCCTTTTTTGAAATGGTCCCCTGGATATGTTAGAGAACCATTTTGCAAACTTTTCCTAATTCCAAAGAACCGGAGCTTTAAGCCAGGCTAGTAATATTCAGGGCCCGTATTCACTAACATTCTTATTCTTAGAAAAAGAATTTTTCTTAGAATTAGAAAATTTTCTTATCTAAGAATTTTCTTATTCTTAGAAAAAAATTGTATTCACAAAGCAATTCTTAGTTAAGAATTATTTCTAAGAATAAGAATTTTCTTAGTTAAGAATAGTGAACAGAAACATGTGCATGCATATAGTTTTTGATGTCACATGATCAGTCATGTGATATATTTACACCTTTATTGTTTGAAATGGACTCAGAATTAGGTGCTGGATTCACAAAAGGTCTAATATTAGCCTTTTCTTAGGCGTAGCCCAGTCTTAAACATAATATTTTTTTCAGCTAGGAATTTTCATAAATAGGTATTCATAAAGCAGGTTTCAGCTTGATTAAAAGTCATCAACTTAAAAAGACTGATTTTTTACATATAACCAAATTTATTGAACATAAATAAAAAAGCAGTGTACATATTAACTATAAAATAAGTATATCCCACACAAGTAAAATTATCAATATTAACTGGTTAACTCGATCGATCATCTCCTGAGTCCTGACAGCTATAAAATGAGTGCATTAACCTAGCCATTTCCATCACTCTTATATAAATACCGGTCCTTCTTAAAATCATACAGTTTCAGAATAAGACATTTCAAATCAGATTTACACTTCAAAAGGAAAACAAAATTACAGTGCTGCAGTAACTATAAGCACTGAAATATGGTTTCCCAATTTCATGTATCATATTTTTTTTATGATATCCAATAAATATCCAATAAAAAGGTATCCACATTCGCCACAAGATTTATGGAGCCAGATTATAAGTCTTTTTGTTGTAAATAGAAACAATTCTGCACATTGTTTGAAAACTGTATAAAGCCTGTTTTGTATGTATAAACAAATTGCTTATATCCACATTACACAAACTATTTTAGAGATATATGATGTTTTTACAGAACGTTTATGCTAAATATTGAAAAAAGATCGATATCCATATTGTTTTAACAACTACTTTACAGACAAATATGTAGCTACCAATATGTATTCTGCACTAAACATAAACATTGACATGCTGTCCTTGATTGAGTTTGGTTAATATGATTGGTTTATGCCAGGGAATGTAAACACAAGTGAGCTGTTGACTTGACCCTACATGTGCCAATTTGATAAAAAATCAATAAATGGGAAGTGCCCATGCACTGAGCAAATCATGTCAATTGTGATGGCTTATAGTTATGTCAAGGTCAGTAAACAAAGCATATTTCTGGGGAGAAAACAACTTCAAGTATTTAATATAATTATTTTACATCAGTTTGGTGTAGTACGTAGTGCACTTGCTATTTTTTGTGGCATATATAATTGTAAATCTTATTCATATTTATTTTGTGTTATTATGTAATATCCTTGCGTCGTCGGTTATCGACGGTCTAAATATGTTTCAGGCAAATACTCAGTATTTGTAAAGCGTCAACCGAAGACAATATATAAAATATGAAAAGTCACTTACCTGCTATAATTTGTTTGTCAGTATTTCTATTCTCTGTGTAGTTAACCATGTATATGCTGAGAAAAGAATAACTTGTCTTCACAACATTCAAAACAAAACAGTTGTCTGTTTCCGACGGTTCACTTCCTGTGCAGTAATACTGTAATTTTATGCTCCAATTAAGGTAGAGAGATAAGAATATGATATGCAAGATAAAATATATGGTTGTGGTAATATGAAAGAATTATAAATTGTAAGTACTACAAATGATTTGATATGAATATATAAACTTATTAATAAACAATACTAATTCTAGCTTTTTATATTTTCAGGATTTGACCCTTTTCTGGTTTGTGGAGTATCCTTCATTTATTACAAGTACCGTAGAGGATTTGTTATCAATGTGGCACTTTATAAATCATGTTTTGTAACTTGATGTTAAAATAAATATGGTATACTATAAAATAATTGCCAAACATGTTTGGGTGATGTTAACAAATTAATACAGATTTTTCTCAGACTTTTATTCTTTGTTGTATACAAACATATTAGTGCTTGGCATTTACTTGGAACATTATACACTAAAATTCAACAAATAAAATTACATACAATGAAACATGTCCGTTCATTTTTATAAATACTTCAGTTAGTCTAAAGTCTTTCATTTGATACCATAATGCAATGTGTAACATGGTAGGTAGTTTATTCTTCAGAACAACATGGGCAATAAAATTTGACACCTCTTCTGATAACTTTGCAGGAAGTACAATATTTCAAATGCACCCAGTGCTGACATGAGTCATTGTCACACTGTCCCCATTTAACAAATTCAATGTAGGGACATTCCCTAAGCTGAATGGGGGACATTAGTTTACAAACACAACATTTTTCAGACTCACTGGCTTCCATATCACTGTCACTTTGCAAATTGTCACTGCACAGGTTTATATTTGATGGCCCTGGCCTAGACGTGGTGCAAGAGGTTGGGGGCCTTGTAGTCTTGTTACAAACCTTTGATATATTTGTTTGTTTTGAACCTTTTGAACCTTTGGTGTAATGAGCAGTAACTTGTTCTGCCACTTCGGCCTCAGTAATAGCTTTGCCAGAAACAATATTGTGAACAGTTTTCCTGACTGGGGGGTTACTCATACATGGTGCTACATCAAAATTGATAGCAGTGTCACTGCTTGGTAAAAATTCAGTAAATGCTATTTTATCTATCACCACAGATGGATCTGAACTTGACACCTGCTTATGTTTTGTTGTCCACACTTTATTTGGGCCTAGCTTTGTGTGGTCATATGCCTGAGGGTTTAAGGGATAAACTCCTGTTTTTTCAAAGCTAGACATTAAGTTTGGAGGGGCCAATGCTTTGATGTAAGCCTTTGAAGCAATTTCGGCAATGTTGTACTTGTTTATGACCTGACCAACATGTGCCTTCATGTATGTATCAACTTCCAGTGAAAAGTGTTTTTGAAAGGGGCCAAACAGCCAACATCAAGAGGTTGAAGTATGTGGGAACTGTGGGCAGGTAGCACAAATAACACTATGTTGTTTTTCAAAGCCCACTGAATGATGTCGGGATGCAGATGAGTCTTGTGGCCATCATAAAGAACAAGTTTGTAACTGTCACTGGAACCTTGGACATACTTTAGGAAATGGTCAGACAAGTACTTCTTGAATATTTCAGTATTGGACCAACCTGATTCACTCACAGTGCCATCAGTACCTACACTTGTGTGGTTTAGGTAATCTTGATTCATCCGTTTGCCTGGGAAAACAAAAAATGGGGGTACTTGGGTTCCAATTGCATTGCCACAACCAATCACTGTAACATTGAACCTATTGGACACAACTACTTGGGGTTTTAACTTAATGCAAGAGACAACTTTGGGGATCTTGTGGTTTGTACTTAAACCCTTTTCATCTATGTTGAAGATGCGTTCAGGGGCATTGACTAAGTCATACTTTTCCAAAACTTCCTTCAACTTCAAGTAATAATTATTTACAATGTCCTCATCAACACACTTTGCCCTAGACACATCCAAACTACTCGGCTGTACCAATTTCAATTCAGGCCAACGGGCCATAAAGTTATAGAACCATGTGGTTCCCAAGGGTGATTCTGGAGATCTGATACCAGCAGCAACAGCATACTCAGTCGCCAGTGGGATGATCTGTTTCCTGCGATACCCATACCCAACATAGGCAACTTCCTTCAGATGCTCTACCAACTGGGATTCTTGATAGAGTGACAAAACAGGAGCAGGACCAGACTTTGTTGCATCAATGGAAACTCTACCATGAACTCTATCTTTAAGAGTTGAAATTGGCACACCATAAATATTGGCAGCTCTTTGCACAGGTAACTTGTCATCTTTTACAGCTTTATAAGCATGGATCATCTTTGTTGGGGAATAGGTACACTTTGTATTCACATGATGTGGAACAGGCTTAAAAGGAGTAGAAAAGGGAAAGGAACCATAAATTTTGAAAGAAAAATTGATGAAATAAAAATTCAGCAATAACATGGCTGAAAAATGAACATTTAAAATAAAAGGTATGAAAAGGGACTTAATTTGACTAAATAGACACGTATGTATCATTTCAGATATATTACTTTGTGGCATTACAAGTTCCCATATTAATTCAAATAAATATATTTTTCATTCAGACCACTTAAGGAGCACAGAAGCCATTAGCTAGTATTATTCCAGGATGTGGCTAAATATCAGTACATTACGGTAACAATTCTGGCGGACAATTATAACAGCTGCAGACAACAGAGAAAAAAAATCATAAAAAATTGCAAATAACTTTATTTCTAGCAAGAAATTTAGTGGGAAAAAAAGGTAATAGTAGAAAGGGGTTACATATTGTACATTAAATATAAAATTATAACTTACCTGTTTCTTCTTCATTTTTTCTTCTTGAAAATGTACTATAAACAAAGAAATGTGCGTCTGTTGATAAACAAAAAACGAAGCATTCGCGAGAACTGCCGAACAAAGTCTGGCGAGATCTTTTTAAAATAACGTCGGAAATGGACGACCGTCGATAATAGACGACACAACGATAAAATAGTTGCACCAAATGGATAAAATAATTTGAAAAGTGAAACTAAAACTTTCACAGTGGGATATGCACATAAAGTCAATGTAAATATATATATTCAATTGGATATGTGCTGCTAAATGCTGTTGGTGTATACTCTAATCTTGTGGATATATATTTATCAGAATATGTTGATGTACACTGTAAAACTTGTCCACTTACTGTTGACACTTGGATCAGAAAGGGATAAGTTTTGCAGTTGAGAACCTTCTAACCTCTTAAAAGCATACAAGAAACTAATATAGAGGGGTGTGTAAGTATTTTTAACTTAATTCTAGCCATTTGAAATTTTGAAGTGGGGAAAATATACATGGCGGCCATATTCAAACCAGTCAACAAGATAGCATAAATCATTCACTTCAGTCTTTATCTGTAAATATAAAGTTCTTGTAAAAAAATCATGCTGATCAGAAAAAAAACAAACACTGGATTTGTCTGGTCATAGAAAAAAATGTCTATTTGCATGCAATTGATAAAAAAGTATGAAATCTGTCACCTTTTTCTTAACTTAAGTAAGGTCTTGATCATTCTTAGATTTGAGCATCATTCTTAGAAAAAATTCTAAGAATAAGAAAAAATTCTAAGAATAAAAATTTAGTGAATACCAAAAATACTTGTTCTTAGAAAAATTCTAAGAAAATTCTTATTCTAAGTATAAGAATGTTAGTGAATACGGGCCCAGGTGCATTGTTCTGCATTTTCCACTTAACATTGTGAAGACACGTTGCGTCTGAATTCGTGTTTTGATAAAATTGTCATGTTGATTGCTTGCCTGAACTTTCTTTCTTTATGAATAGACATAAGGTAGACTTTGAACTCCATTGTGGTAATTTATGCAAGTCATGGTGACAATTGCCTGATTTGGGTTTTATATTGCTTACAACCCATTATATTACAATGGGTTGTAAGCAATATAATTCAGGAAAGCAGTGCATCTAGTTGGTCAAGAAATTGCTCTTAAAACCTAGCCTTGCTAAAGGTTCAAGTTTCTTTATAATCAGGGGAAAACTTCAGTTCAGATAAATGAAGTTTCAGAAAACCTAGCTTTGCTTAAAGTACTGCTAAGCTTCTGTCTCATGAGCTTATATCTTATAACATGTATGGCTGCTTTATGAATACCAATTATCTTTGTACATGTTTCACAAGGATATAGTACAAATTCGAGCCTTTAGCAAGGCTATTGAAACTATGAATCACCTGCAAGCAACCATTAGCTTTCTTGTTTATGCCAGCAATTAAACCCAGGATCTGTGGTATGGAGGGCAAGTGTGCTACCTACCACGCCAACATACCCCCATTCCCAAGTACACAAGGAGGATTATGCAACATCAGCATAATAAACCACCATTTAAAGGCCATAATTAAAGGGTCAAAGGTCATTCAAGTAAAGGTCATCATTCTTCTTCCAAGTGTGAAGTCCTTGGTGGCCTAGTGAATCACATTGTTAGCATCTAATCATAGGCTGTCACCCCTGTGTTGGTTGAACCCACACAAGTGACAAAGCTGTGGATCTGTTCCAAGACCACCCTGGCTGTTGAACAGGACGTAAAACCCCAAGTCTGACTTTTGTCTGCCAAGTGATGTGCTATAGGAAACATCCAGAAATACCTCTGTGAACTGTAATATACCAGGTCCTTAATTTGGAATACAATATGTTATCAGGGAAGCTGAAGAAGACAACTGTGTTAATTTAAAACTGCATTAATGTTATTTTTATACTTACAATTTTTATATTTTTGTAATGAAAATGAAACATGTTACTCAGTCCAGGCTGGGTTCTGCTAAAGCTATGTTAAGAATCAGTGAGGGTTTTCAGACAATTCCAAACAGTTTAAAATAACTAGAGATAACACCACCAAGTATTCATATCACTCCAGTTACAAAAGTTCTACATTGGTTGCCGATTAAGCTCCTCTCTATCTTTCAGACTTGTTTATAAGTTTCTACACAGGGGCAACCCCAAATACTTTGAACCCTTTCTAATACCCAGACAGAGTGCAAATAACACTCGTCAAAGTCAATCTGATGGCATTGTTCTTGAGGTCCACCACTTTGCTTCAATTTTCAAGTCCTGAAAACATTTTGGTCTCACTTTTGCACATGACACACCTATGATTTGGAACAACCTCCCTGACGAGGTCTGCTCTGCAAATTCACTTGCCTCCTTCAGGTCACGGCTAAAGTCTTATCTTTTTGGAAAAGCATATACACCCTTATTTTCCTTTCTTCTCCTGCTCTATCCGTGGTGCTGACCCCTGCAATGTCTCTGACTTGTGAATATTGAACAATGTTTTTTGGGGGGGTGTTATGCACCTTGAGTCTGTCTTTTGACAGAGATTAGATGCTATAAAAGTGTAATTAGAATTAATAATTAACAACCAGAGAGACAGACCAGGTTACGACCTGTACTCATATTACAATTTTACAATCTTAACTTATTGCAGAAACAAACCAGAGTCCTCGTTTTAGATTTACCTTCTCAACACTACACAACTGTCATTCCCCTTATGGATGTTATTTATGTTGTTCATCTTGTTAATGGAATATCCCTTGGCAATCTGTGTTTTTGTCGATATTTCACAACAATATGGCTGTATAGTTAAATTAACCAGATGATATGACTAACAGATAAACTTCGGCTTGGGGCCAAGAAGGGAACCCAGAACTAGAAATGTTGCCCTACACTAAGATACAAACACCCTTTAAATTGAACTAAATATTGAAATGATATGTCTTGGTTATTCTAACTAAAGAGACATGGTGAAGGATGGCACCCCCAGATTAAGAGGATTCTTTTAAATAACGTGTTCTTTTGGATCTGATGGTATTTTGGTGTTGTTTGGTGTTGCATATACAAGTGATTTCATATCAGTTCCACGTTTATTATTAGATTGTATTTATTCCTTTGGGGGACCTTAATTATTTAAGGTTTCTGTACATTATTATGCAGACCATGCTGTCTGTTAACTTCAATCTCATTGGTTCAATTCAATTCGAGGTTAATAATCTGCATGCACTCTTCCTTTTGCATTCAAGCCTTGGAAGGGGTAACATCAAGGAATACAAAATATGATTTCTTCTTTTGCATTTTGCATGTGTTTTATACTTTTAGTCTATTTCACACGTTTTTAGTAAATTAGTTGCAAATGGAGAGGAAGAAATACAATTTGCGTTCGGATAAGAGTGATGGTGTCGAAACACCCATTCAACTGCAGTCGTATGGGACTCAGTGGTGTAGCGGTTAGAGTTCTCGCCTCCAACCTCTGAGGCTGCCAGTTCGAATCTCAGGCCGGGCGCTTCATGTTGGAAGGTTGGTAGTTACTTGCCGATGCCCGGTGGTTTACAGTGCAGTATGCAATGGTTTCCTAAGCCTGTAAACTACCCATTGCAATATGACCCTGGCTGTTGAACATGACGTAAAACAACAAATAAATCAATCAACTACAGTCGTCGGATGATGACGAATTCCTCAACTTGCTGGAGGTAAATTCTTCTGGTGATGCCCAGAAAAATTCAGATCCAAATTCTTCAAGTAGCGAACTCGACTGTAGTGGTTTGGTGGATACAGATAGTGACGATATGAGTACTCAGAGGCGTTCGCTCGATAGGCTCACAGTGAATGACCCCAGTAATTCTGCTAACAAAACATCCAATTCTGACACTCAGGATCTGATTAATCAAACCATTTTACAGCAATTGACTGTCATTAGTGGAAGATTGGATAAAATAGAGCAAAAACCAGTTAAAAAGACTACGGGTCCTTATAGATCTAAAAGTAGATGGGGCAGGATCAAAGACAAAGTCATGAAGCAATCCCACAGTACACTTACAAGTTAGGATTGCACAAATACTTCTGGTTTAAACTTCATGAAGAAAACTCAGAAGCGGAGTATCCAACTGTTTCAGTTATAACTCATTTGTGACTTTTCTTTAGGGCATTAAAACCTAGTGATAACATAACTGGAAAATTATCTGACCATGCTTTAATAACCCAAAACTGAAAGTGCACAAGCCCATTTGTTAGTAGCTCGTGACACCAGCATGGAAAAGTGTGACCTAGGTTTGATATAAAACCAAGATGGGAATTAACAAACATGGAGCAATGTGACCTAGGTTTAATATAAACCAAGGTGGGTATTTACAAACATGGAGCAGTGAGACCTAGCTTTAATATAAAACCAAGGTGGGTATTTACAAACATGGAGCAGTGTGACCTAGGTTTTTATACAAAAAAAGTGGGTATCAACAAACATGGAGCAGTGTGACCTAGGTTTAATATAAAAACAAAGTTGGGTAATAACCACATGGAGCAGTGTGACCTAGGTTTAATACAAAACCAAGGTGGGTAATAACCACATGCAGCAGTGTGACCTAGGTTTAATACAAAACCAAGGTGGGTAATAACCACATGGAGCAGTGTGACCTAGGCTTAATATAAAACAAAGGTGGGTATTGACAAACATGGAGCAGTGTGACCTAGGTTTAATATAAAACCAAGGTGGGTATTTACAAACATGGAGCAGTGTGACCTAGGTTTAATACAAAACCAAGGTGGGTATTTACAAAAATGGAGCAGTGAAGATCAGATCAAATTCAAGAACAAAAATGTAAACTTTTTGTCAAATTTTTGGATCATATTGCTACTCGCAAAGCATTTGATCTGATTTTTAGATTAAATTTTGGATTAATTCTGATCAGTGCACTTTGATGGTTACTTTTTGGTGCAAGAAAGATCAATGACAGAGTGTTGTAATGGTTAAAGATGTCTCAAAATGTTGCTATCAGTCACTACAGAGGCAGAAGGTATTTAAAAGCTGATTAAAGATCAAGGACTTTAGATCATGAATCTTGAGACAGATGAGACAAAAACGAATCAAATATTAGATCTTTTCAGCATACACTATCGCTACTTTGTGCAGCAATTGATCCACTGGATCACTTGAAAAACCTTTTTTTTTCTCAATTTGATCTGATCCATGTTTCTCAATATCGGCTTAGGATTAGTTTTCAATAACATCCATAAAGATCTGATCAAATTTGAGAAAAAAATCTTTTTTTTTCTCTCAAATGGTATCTAATCTTCAGTATCCATGTTTGTGGTTTCTGTCTGAGAATAATTTTCTATATCTGCTAAGGAGGTTTGTTTTTTATGTCTTTGTCTGTTTATGTTTGCTCATCTTTGTTTGGCATTACTCCAAACCTAATGAACACATCCTTAAGGAATTTGGTATATGTGTAGGGCCTGATAAACTGAAGAAGTACTTAAATTCAGGCTCATATTCTACATACCCAGCAGAGGTCTGTGCTCTCTGTGAATGCTTTCAAGTTGATAATGTTTTCTAAATGTCCCAAGGTCACTGTGACTCGTAGTATATTTATTTAAAAGGTGTATATTCTTATTTTAAAAGTGCTATAATTTTATTTTTACTGCATTGAGAACTGTATATAATACTAACATAAGTAAAACGTTTGGTAAAAACAGCGTGTAAAAATATATATATATAAAAAAAACAGATGTTCTGTTTTAATTCTTTTCAAAATTTGGGCCAAAAAATATAGATGGCATCTGTGGTGTTGTCTGTTTTTCTCAAAACAACACACAAGAAGTAATTATTTTCATTGTGATTGACAACTTTCATTCATTTGGCAAGCTTTGTATGTGATCACCTTTCTTGGTTGATTTTTTTCTATTATGTTAAAGTGGGAGGTTGCAGATGTCATGTCATATGAGGATAGTTAAACGACAAAGACAAAACACGTGTGTTTTTGTTTAGTGAAAAGTCTTCATTTATTTTATAATTTTATTATAGTGACATGTATTATGTTGAAAAGGATTATATAATAAATAGCAGAGCTGCCTGTACCCCACAGCCTGGGGAAAGAGGTTTCAACACCATGAGGTATAAGTAGTCAAACAGTACAAAGATCGAGATACTTTCAGAGGAGTGTCAGTTATATAAAGGTCCAAATAATGTTTAAGTGGAGAAAATAACACCTAAGACATTGAAAATGTATGTAAAAATAAAGTATTAAAACAAGACAATTCAATAGCAAGATAAACTAAAAATCATGATGCACACCTATAACCCCTACAATGTCCCTACCAAGTATTAGCTTCTTATATCTTACAGTTGCCAAGATATTGCCTGGACAAGACATTATAGGTCAAGGTCACTATGGCAAGATCAAAGGTCAAATCAAGGTCACACCATGACATTGCACACCTACAATCCCCAGTCAATGTCCCTCCCAAGTACCAACTTCTTACACCTCACGGTTTCCAAGATATAGCCTGGACAAAATTTTACAGGTCAAGGTCACTACGGCAAGTACCAACTTCTTACACCTCACGGTAAGGTAGGTGTAATTACTTTTTACTACGGCAAGGTCAAAGGTCAAATCAAGTTCATACCATGACATTGCAAAAATACAACACCTTACCAACATCCCTACCCCATACCTTGCGGTTCACCCGACCTTGAGGGTTGTGGCATAAAAAAGTATCAAAGTAACACCCAGCAATATGTGGGCTTATAAATCACTTTAAACAGATAATAAATAACAAACAGAGCAAACTTGGTTTGAGCTAGAAAAGAATAAATAAGGAAGCAATGCAATACATAAAGATTAACAATACAATTTACTTTTTACTTTCTTGTCACAAATCAAAAACAAGATGCACTCAGAGAGAGCAAGACGCTTGACTCCATGTGACCAGTCTCTCAAGTGATACAAAGTATTGTAAGGAAGACAATGAAATAAAACCAAACATGTAAATTAATTTTCATAGAATTATCAAGTAAAAAGCTAAAGTCATTAAAAATACAGTGAAATGGGACTTCTGAAAAATCATGATTTTTTTGTATCCAAAATAAGATCCAGATCTTTCTTTTAGTAATTTCTTCCTTCAGTTAGGTCCTACCCACAAATTTTTAAATAAATAAAGAAAAAAAAACAGACAAATAAACAATTAGCACACAAAACATAACCTGCTGGTGTAGGTAAAAATATTGCTTAAAGGTCACGTCTTGGTGAAAATCACGCGTGGTATTTTTTTGTGATGGACTGTCAAGGAATTGAAAGAAAAATGAGAAAATAAAACAGAAATAATAATTAACAAGACCATTGCCGCGGTATGTATCTCCCGCAGAGTACCGCAGGGGAAGAAATGTTAAATTGAAAATTTTCCCCTTTGACACTGTTGTAACATCCTGTGGGGTCAAAAATTCGCTCAAAATTGCTTTATCTCTTACGGTTTTTGGTTTTCCAGATATTGACACTTTTCCATTTTCCGCAAAAATCCAAGATGGCCGCCGAAAGTGGCGAAAATTGAAATGTTTCCCCTTTGAACAGGACACTCTTGTACCACCCTGCGGGTCAAAAATTCGCTCAAAATCACTCTATCTCTTACGGTTTTCGAGATATTGCCACTTTTTCATTTTCCGCTAAAATCCAAGATGGCCGCCGAAAGTGGCGAAAATTTAAATTTGCCCCCTTTGCACAAGAGACTCCTTTAGCACCCTGTGGGTCAAAAATTCGCTCGAAATTGCTCTATCTCTTACGGTTTTCGAGATATTGACACTTTTTCATTTTCCGCAAAAATCCAAGATGGCCGCCGAAAGTGGCGAAAATTGAAATTTCCCCCCTTTGCACAGGACACTCCTGTACCACCCTGTGGGTCAAAAGTTCGCTCAAAATCGCTCTATCTCTTACGGTTTTTGAGATATTGACACTTTTTCATTTTCCGCAAAAATCCAAGATGGCCGCCAAAAGTGGCGAAAATTGAAATTTTTCCCCTTTGCACAGGACATTCTTATACCACCCTATGGGTCAAAAATTCGCTCAAAATTGCTGTATCTCTTACGGTTTTCGAGGTATTGACACTTTTTCATTTTCCGCAAATATCCAAGATGGCCGCCAAAAGTGGCGAAAATTGTAATTTTCCCCCTTTCCACAGGACACTCTTGTACCACCCTGCTGGTCAAAAATTCACTCGAAATCGCTCTATCTCTTACAGTTTTCCAGATATTGATACTTTTCCATTTTCCGCAAATCCAAGATGGCCGCTGAAAGTGGCGAAAATTGAAATTTCCCCCCAAGAGACTCCTGTAGCACCCTGTGGGTCAAAAATTCGCTTGAAATTGCTCTATCTGTTATGGTTTTCGAGATATTGACACTTTTTCATTTTCCGCAAAAATCCAAGATGGCCGCCGAAAGTGGCGAAAATTGAAATTTCCCCCCTTTGCACAGGACACTCCTGTACCACCCTGCGCGTCAAAAATTCGCTCAAAATCGCTCTATCTCTTACGGTTTTCGAGATATTGACACTTTTTCATTTTCCGCAAAAATCCAAGATGGCCGCCAAAAGTGGCGAAAATTGAAATTTTTCCCCTTTGCACAGGACATTCTTGTACCACCCTATGGGTCAAAAATTCACTCGAAATTGCTGTATCTCTTACGGTTTTCGAGGTATTGACACTTTTTCATTTTCCACAAAAATCCAAGATGGCTGCCAAAAGTGGCGAAAATTGAAATTTTCCCCCTCGACACTCTTGTACCACCCTGCTGGTCAAAAATTCGTTTGAAATCGCTCTATCTCTTATGGTTTTCCAGATATTGACACTTTTCCATTTTCCGCAAAAATCCAAGATGGCCGCTGAAAATGGCAAAAATTAAAATTTCCCCCCAAGAGACTCCTGTAGCACCCTGTGGGTCAAAAATTCGCTTGAAATTGCTCTATCTCTTACGGTTTTCGAGATATTGACACTTTCTCATTTTCCGCAAAAATCAACGATGGCCACCGAAAGTGGCAAAAATTGAAATTTTCCCCCTTTCCACAGGAAACTCTTGTACCAGCCTGTGGGTCAAAAATTTGCTCAAAATCGCTCTATCTCTTATGGTTTTCCAGATATTGACACTTTTCCATTTTCCGCAAAAATCCAAGATGGCCGCCGAAAGTGGCCAAAATTGAAATGTTTCCCCTTTGAACAGGACACTCTTGTACCACCCTGTGGGTCAAAAATTCGCTCAAAATCGCTCTATCTCTTACGGTTTTCGAGATATTGCCACTTTTTCATTTTCCGCTAAAATCCAAGATGGCCGCCGAAAGTGGCGAAAATTGAAACTTCCCCCCTTTGCACAAGAGACTCCTTTAGTACCCTGTGGGTCAAAAATTCGCTCGAAATTGCTCTATCTCTTACGGTTTTCGAGATATTGACACTTTTTCATTTTCCGCAAAAATCCAAGATGGCCGTCGAAAGTGGCGAAAATTGAAATTTCCCTCCTTTGCACAGTACACTCCTGTACCACCCTGCGTGTCAAAAATTCGCTCAAAATCGCTCTATCTCTTACGGTTTTCGAGATATTGACACTTTTTCATTTTCCGCAAAAATCCAAGATGGCCGCCAAAAGTGGCGAAAATTGAAATTTTTCCCCTTTGCACAGGACATTCTTGTATCACCCTATGGGTCAAAAATTCACTCGAAATTGCTGTATCTCTTACGGTTTTCGAGGTATTGACACTTTTTCATTTTCCGCAAAAATCCAAGATGGCTGCCAAAAGTGGCGAAAATTGAAATTTTTCCCCTCGACACTCTTGTACCACCCTGCTGGTCAAAAATTCGTTCGAAATCGCTCTATCTCTTATGGTTTTCCAGATATTGACACTTTTCCATTTTCCGCAAAAATCCAAGATGGCCACCAAAAGTGGCAAAAATTGAAATTATTCCCCCATTTGACAGGGGACTCTTGTACCACCCTGTGGGTCAAAAATTTGCTCGAAATCGCTCTATCTCTTATGGTTTTCCAGATATTGACACTTTTCATTTTCCGCAAAAATCCAAGATGGCCGCCAAAAGTGGCAAAAATTGAAATTATTCCCCCATTTGACAGGGGACTCTTGTACCACCCTGTGGGTCAAAAATTTGCTCGAAATCGCTCTATTTCTTATGGTTTTCAAGATATTGACACTTTTTCATTTTCCGCAAAAATCCAAGATGGCCGCCAAAAGTGGCGAAAATTGAAATTTTCCCCCTTTCCACAGGAAACTCTTGTACCACCCTGTGGGTCAAAAATTCGCTTGAAATCGCTCTATCTCTTATGGTTTTCCAGATATTGACACTTTTCCATTTTCCGCTAAAATCCAAGATGGCCGCCGAAAGTGGCGAAAATTGAAATTTCCCCCCTTTGCACAGGACACTCCTGTACCACCCTGTGGGTCAAAAGTTCGCTCAAAATCGCTCTATCTCTTACGGTTTTTGAGATATTGACACTTTTTCATTTTCCGCAAAAATCCAAGATGGCCGCCAAAAGTGGCGAAAATTGAAATTTTTCCCCTTTGCACAGGACATTCTTATACCACCCTATGGGTCAAAAATTCGCTCAAAATTGCTGTATCTCTTACGGTTTTCGAGGTATTGACACTTTTTCATTTTCCGCAAATATCCAAGATGGCCGCCAAAAGTGGCGAAAATTGTAATTTTCCCCCTTTCCACAGGACACTCTTGTACCACCCTGCTGGTCAAAAATTCACTCGAAATCGCTCTATCTCTTACAGTTTTCCAGATATTGATACTTTTCCATTTTCCGCAAATCCAAGATGGCCGCTGAAAGTGGCGAAAATTGAAATTTCCCCCCAAGAGACTCCTGTAGCACCCTGTGGGTCAAAAATTCGCTTGAAATTGCTCTATCTGTTATGGTTTTCGAGATATTGACACTTTTTCATTTTCCGCAAAAATCCAAGATGGCCGCCGAAAGTGGCGAAAATTGAAATTTCCCCCCTTTGCACAGGACACTCCTGTACCACCCTGCGCGTCAAAAATTCGCTCAAAATCGCTCTATCTCTTACGGTTTTCGAGATATTGACACTTTTTCATTTTCCGCAAAAATCCAAGATGGCCGCCAAAAGTGGCGAAAATTGAAATTTTCCCCCAAGAGACTCCTGTAGCACCCTGTGGGTCAAAAATTCGCTTGAAATTGCTCTATCTGTTATGGTTTTCGAGATATTGACACTTTTTCATTTTCCGCAAAAATCCAAGATGGCCGCCGAAAGTGGCGAAAATTGAAATTTCCCCCCTTTGCACAGGACACTCCTGTACCACCCTGCGCGTCAAAAATTCGCTCAAAATCGCTCTATCTCTTACGGTTTTCGAGATATTGACACTTTTTCATTTTCCGCAAAAATCCAAGATGGCCGCCAAAAGTGGCGAAAATTGAAATTTTTCCCCTTTGCACAGGACATTCTTGTACCACCCTATGGGTCAAAAATTCACTCGAAATTGCTGTATCTCTTACGGTTTTCGAGGTATTGACACTTTTTCATTTTCCACAAAAATCCAAGATGGCTGCCAAAAGTGGCGAAAATTGAAATTTTCCCCCTCGACACTCTTGTACCACCCTGCTGGTCAAAAATTCGTTTGAAATCGCTCTATCTCTTATGGTTTTCCAGATATTGACACTTTTCCATTTTCCGCAAAAATCCAAGATGGCCGCTGAAAATGGCAAAAATTAAAATTTCCCCCCAAGAGACTCCTGTAGCACCCTGTGGGTCAAAAATTCGCTTGAAATTGCTCTATCTCTTACGGTTTTCGAGATATTGACACTTTCTCATTTTCCGCAAAAATCAACGATGGCCACCGAAAGTGGCAAAAATTGAAATTTTCCCCCTTTCCACAGGAAACTCTTGTACCAGCCTGTGGGTCAAAAATTTGCTCAAAATCGCTCTATCTCTTATGGTTTTCCAGATATTGACACTTTTCCATTTTCCGCAAAAATCCAAGATGGCCGCCGAAAGTGGCCAAAATTGAAATGTTTCCCCTTTGAACAGGACACTCTTGTACCACCCTGTGGGTCAAAAATTCGCTCAAAATCGCTCTATCTCTTACGGTTTTCGAGATATTGCCACTTTTTCATTTTCCGCTAAAATCCAAGATGGCCGCCGAAAGTGGCGAAAATTGAAACTTCCCCCCTTTGCACAAGAGACTCCTTTAGTACCCTGTGGGTCAAAAATTCGCTCGAAATTGCTCTATCTCTTACGGTTTTCGAGATATTGACACTTTTTCATTTTCCGCAAAAATCCAAGATGGCCGTCGAAAGTGGCGAAAATTGAAATTTCCCTCCTTTGCACAGTACACTCCTGTACCACCCTGCGTGTCAAAAATTCGCTCAAAATCGCTCTATCTCTTACGGTTTTCGAGATATTGACACTTTTTCATTTTCCGCAAAAATCCAAGATGGCCGCCAAAAGTGGCGAAAATTGAAATTTTTCCCCTTTGCACAGGACATTCTTGTATCACCCTATGGGTCAAAAATTCACTCGAAATTGCTGTATCTCTTACGGTTTTCGAGGTATTGACACTTTTTCATTTTCCGCAAAAATCCAAGATGGCTGCCAAAAGTGGCGAAAATTGAAATTTTTCCCCTCGACACTCTTGTACCACCCTGCTGGTCAAAAATTCGTTCGAAATCGCTCTATCTCTTATGGTTTTCCAGATATTGACACTTTTCCATTTTCCGCAAAAATCCAAGATGGCCACCAAAAGTGGCAAAAATTGAAATTATTCCCCCATTTGACAGGGGACTCTTGTACCACCCTGTGGGTCAAAAATTTGCTCGAAATCGCTCTATCTCTTATGGTTTTCCAGATATTGACACTTTTCATTTTCCGCAAAAATCCAAGATGGCCGCCAAAAGTGGCAAAAATTGAAATTATTCCCCCATTTGACAGGGGACTCTTGTACCACCCTGTGGGTCAAAAATTTGCTCGAAATCGCTCTATTTCTTATGGTTTTCCAGATATTGACACTTTTTCATTTTCCGCAAAAATCCAAGATGGCCGCCAAAAGTGGCGAAAATTGAAATTTTCCCCCTTTCCACAGGAAACTCTTGTACCACCCTGTGGGTCAAAAATTCGCTTGAAATCGCTCTATCTCTTATGGTTTTCCAGATATTGACACTTTTCCATTTTCCGCTAAAATCCAAGATGGCCGCTGAAAGTGGTGAAAATTGAAATTTCACCCCTTTGAACAGGAAACTCTTGTATCACCCTGTGGGTCAAAAATTCGCTCGAAATCGCTCTATCTCTTATGCTTTTCGAGATATTGACACTTTTTCATTTTCCGCGAAAATCCAAGATGGCCGCCGAAAGTGGCGAAAATTGAAATTTTTCCCTTTTGCACAGGACACTCTTGTACCAACCTATGGGTCAAAAATTCGCTCGAAATCGCTCTATTTCTTACGGTTTTCGAGATATTGACTCTTTTTCATTTTCCCCAAAAATCCAAGATGGCTGCCAAAAGTGGCGAAAATTGAAATTTCCCTCCTTTGCACAGGAGACTGTTCTATCACCCTGTGGGTCAAAAATTCACTCGAAATCGCTCTATCTCTTACGGTTTTCGAGATATTGACACTTTTCCATTTTCCGCGAAAATCCAAGATGGCCACCGAAAGTGGCAAAAATTGAAATTTTTCCCATTTGCACAGGACACTTTTGTACCACCCTACGAGTTAAAAATTCGCTGAAAATCGCTATATCTCTTACGGTTTTCGAGATATTGACACTTTTCCATTTTCCGCAAAAATCCAAGATGGCCGCTGAAAGTGGGGAAAATTAAAATTTTTCCCCTTTGCATAGGACACTCTTGTACCACCCTGTGGGTCAAAAATTCACTTGAAATCGCTCTATCTCTTACGGTTTTCGAGATATTTGTGATTTTTCACATTTTCACTAAAAGTAGCAACAAAGTAGCCATTACTCACTTGTACATCGAGCAACAGTTGTAAAACTTAAATATGTTACAGTTCACAAAAAAGTACATGAACAAGATATTTAGGAGAAAATGTGTAGCTGCAATACTTTTGAAGATATAAGCCATTTACTCATTATTGTTATCATTCCAAATTGACCAAGTAGCTATTACTCACTTAGCTATGGAGATACACTTCCAAACCACTGACCATGTTGTAGCTGTGGAGAAAATAGCTGAACAACATATTGGAACAAAATTGTGTAGCTGCAATACTTTTGAAGATATGAGCCATTTACTCATTATTAGGTAAAAGTGCTATTACTCACTCAAAAGTAGGCCAAAGTTCACCAAACCTTTTTCCACTTAGCATAGGATACTCTTGTACTACTCTGTGGGTCAAAAATTCGCCCGAAATTGCTCTATCTCTTATGGTTTGCGAGATATTTTTGATTTTTGACATTTTTAGTAAAAGTAGCAATAAAGTAGCCATTACTCACTTGTACATTGAGCAACAGGTGTGAAACTTACACATATTACAGTTCACAAAAAAGTAGATGAACAACATATTTGAGAGAAATTGTGTAGCTGCAATACTTTTGAAGATATAAGCCATTTACTCATTATGGTTATCATAAAAAATTGACAAAGTAGCTATTACTCACTTAGCTATGGAGATACACTTCCAAAATACTGACCATGTAGTAGCTGTGAAGATAGTAGCTGAACAACATATTGGAACAAAATTGTGTAGCTGCAATACTTTTGAAGATATAAGCCATTTACTTATTATTAGGTAAAAGTGCTATTACTCACTCAAAAGTAGGCCAAAGTTCACCAAACCTTTTTCCACTTAGCATAGGACACTCTTGTACTACCTTGTGGGTCAAAAATTCGCTCGAAATTGCTCTATCTCTTACGGTTTGCGAGATATTTTTGATTTTTGACATTTTCAGTAAAAGTAGCAATAAAGTAGCCATTACTCACTTGTACATTGAGCAACAGGGGTGAAACTTAAATATGTTACAGTTCACAAAAATGTAGATGAACAACATATTTGAGAGAAATCGTGTAGCTGCAATACTTTTGAAGATATAAGCCATTTACTCATTATGGTTATCATAAAAAATTGACAAAGTAGCTATTACTCACTTAGCTATGGAGATACACTTCCAAACTACTGACCATGTTGTAGCTGTGGAGATAGTAGCTGAACAACATATTGGAACAAAATTGTGTAGCTGCAATACTTTTGAAGATATAAGCCATTTACTCGTTATGGTTATCATTAAAAATTGACAAAGTAGTTATTACTCGCTTAGCTATCGAGATACACTTCCGAACTACTGACCATGTTGTAGCTGTGGACAAAGTAGCTAAACAACATATTGCAACAAAATACTGTATATGCAATAGTTTGAGAGTTATAAGCCATATAAATATATTAGCTAAAAGTGCTATTACTCACTCACAAGTAGGCCAAAGTTCACCAAACCCAAAAAATATTGAAGAGCAAAAAAATTCATTAGGACAACTAATTTACCAAAAATGTGTAACTGTAGTAGTTTCAGAGGAAACTGCGTGACACACGCACGCACGCATGCACGCACGCACGCACGCACACACATGGTGCAAATTATAATCTCCCTCCGGCGAGCCGGGCGGGAGATAATAAAAATGATGAATATACCACCTCCCACCAAATTTGGAACAATCCGTCTGTACCCCATAAAATACCTGCCCTCCAAATTTGAGCTCGATTGGTGTTATAGTTTTTGAGTTATAAGGGCGAAACGGTGCACAGACAGACGGACAGACAGACAGATAGAAACAAACTGATCACAATAACCCTCTCCTATCGTCGAGCGTTACTAACATACATAAACCATATTGACATTCACATGGGTTAATACCCTCGATAGTTTTCCATTAATACTTCAGATTTATTTATGTTTAAAATTTTGAAATATTTCATACGAATTAGCTCTAATTTACTTGAACATATGGTAAGAATATCTTGTTTATGCATCATTCGGGCTGAATTTTGTCATTTGTTCAAAAATTCTGAATATAACTGAACGCTATTGTAGATTGAACTAGACTGTTTTTTAAATAACTCAGCATTTGGCTTATTTAAATCAAATATTGTTGTTCACTTTCCACCCCAAGATGCCATTGGTCCACTGAATGGATATGAAATAAATTTTGGAGATGCCATGTACTTGCTTACTGGCTCCAGAGCCTAAAAATAAAACAAAAATAAAAAAATCAACAGATATTTATATATATTCATAACATACCTTAGCATTGAATGGTGTATAATGACTGGCTAAAAATCAGACTTTTTATAAATACATGAAAACAGGTCTGTTATAAGTGAGAGGGCCATATAATTGTGAATGGCCCTCCACTTAAATCAGGATAAGCTGTTACTATTCACAGTATAAAGAAAATGAATCAATCACATATCTCGAGTTGGGAGGGGGCCTTAATGATAGTAGAAAAGTATTATCGCCCATATTAAATAGAATTTCAGTTATAGTAAAGTTAAATATGAACTCCATTTCAAAGTTTTCCAAAAGGACTTTTCACTCAAATGACAACATGAAAAAGATAATTAATTACAGCATCCTAGCATGTTCACATGTGCAAAGTTTAATTTTTCTCACATAATGCACAGTGGACTTGGTAAAGGCCCAGTGGATCAAAAGTACATTGGACATTACTCTACCTTGCTCAGTTTATGAGACATCAGATTTGAAAAAAAATAACCGCGTTTTGGGTCATGAGAAAAAGGTGATTTTTCACAGATGATGCACAGTAGACTTGGCAAAAGTGTAAAAAGGTTTCTTTATTAAGAAAGTATGGCTCCCTTGTTTGGGGGAAGTTTAATGAATACCAAAACAAAGGAAGGAACAAGAAATAAAGGAAAGCCTTATTTTTTAAGGGTTCCTTGGAATAAAAGAGGTTTAGTGAATATAGTCCCAGACCTGGAATCAAACAGATGTTCCTGATGGGGATCTTTCATTATGTGGGAACCTAAACGATATACTTTTTATTATCCATCACACACCATATTTACATATCAGGATAGACAGACCGGGTAATATTTTTGTGCATTGCCCTGCACCCTTTACCATGGATTACTGGCGTTACAAATTTGCAAACAAGTGCCAATTGCTTGTAAATATTTTTATCTGACCTACAAATATGTGATACACATCATTAGAATGATATTCTTACAGAGTTTCCACTTGCTTTTGTTGTACTAAAATCTATGCAGAAGGTAACAAAGACATTACGAGCTAAATATTGAAGTTTTTATATTCAGCTGTGCCTGTAAGTAGAGATATATATTCTTTGGATAAATATTGACTTATTTTATTTTTATCATCGAAAAAAAGGTTTGGATAATAATAATAAAACACCCCCATTGGACACATGCTCATGAAGATTAACAATATACTCTTGTTACGCACTAGTATAGTAGTGTTATCTTCATTCGTGATACATTTTTTTTTCAAATACGAAGTTTGGAAAGTTTGGGAACGACATCACAAGCAAATACAAAACTAATTTTTTTTTATGTTGAAGAATTCTTCAATTGAATCAAAAGTGTCATGAGTTCATAGCTCAAATCTACAATTTAAAAAACCAAAACTTTAATATTTCTGGGGTCGTATTCTGCAACTAGTGCTAGGACGATGTTT
Source organism: Sabellastarte sp. h YS-2021 (assembly GCA_964017235.1). Classification (NCBI taxonomy): domain Eukaryota; kingdom Metazoa; phylum Annelida; class Polychaeta; order Sabellida; family Sabellidae; genus Sabellastarte; species Sabellastarte sp. h YS-2021. Next base: position 6,704,885 of record OZ024932.1, on the reverse strand, counting down.
GAAGAAGTTCGATAGTTCGCTCATTTACTGCCCCGATTTCGTAGTTCGGTTCAAACGTCTGAAAATTTGGACTTTTGCAAAACGTTTAGAAATCCCCAATATCACACCACATCCCAGCGGATTCTATTTTCGCCCATCTGTAAAAACTGTTTCTTTTATTGAAATTATGGCCGAATTTATTAAAAATATACATGGATTTTATATTTTTGCTATATTTTCAACAAAGTAACAAGATTTTGTGTGAGATTTCTGCATATTAACTGGTTTTGAAAACGTTGTTTCGAAGATCGAACTAAACCGAAGTTCGCAAGCTTGTACACACACCAAACATCGAACTTAGTATTTGAAGCGATGTCACAGCACTATCTGCAACAACACTTAGATAAGGTTTAATCTAATCTAATCTAATGTGGATTTTTATAGTGCTTAATCTCCATCAATGATGGACTCTAAGGCGCAAATGAACATAAAGCGAGGTGGTTAGCATTAATCCAAGGAAATAGCCTGGTCATACCAAGGACACACAGGGTGACAGGAGAGGATATGGGGGATATGCTTTTGCAAACAGGTAAGTTTTAAGTTTTTTTCTAAAGGAGGCAACTGATGCTGCACTAAACACATCATGAGGGAGTTCATTCCAGATCTTAGGAGCATCAAAGGCAAAGCTGTGATCAAAATGTTTAACTGACTTGAAGACTGATGAGCAGAAAGGAGGAACAGTAAGGTATAGATGATCTGGGTGACTATGCCTGGGACTTTAGAAACAACTGCTGAGTGACAAGAATGGTTGAAAATAGGAAGCAGAACCACTATGTAAAAATTTATAAACTAGTGTTGCAGTTTTGAACATACATCTATACTTAACAGGCAGCCAGTGGAGTTGCTTCAGACTGGGTGTAACATGAGCATACTTTCTATGATTTGTAACAATCCGAGCAAGGGTATTCTGGATACTTTGCAATTTGTGCTGAATGAAACATGACAAACCCCTAAATAGAGAGTTGCAGTAGTCAAGACAACTACTAACCAAGGCATTTGCAGCAAGGACTGCCACTTCTGGAGTAAGATACTGTCTTATTCTACGAAGGTCGCGCATCTGACCTTAGATCTAAGTCAGGGAAGGTTTTTCACTTAAGTCTTTCTTTGCAACAAAAGTTAGGAATGTTCAGTTTCATCATTTCTTGCTTGAAATCTAAGAAATACTTGAAATCTAAGTTAGAAGTGATCTAAGTATTGTTGTAGAATGCAGCCACTGATCTAATTTTGAATTTATTTCACCATATCCTGAATCCTCAAGAGGGCTTCTATCTGAATTAATGTTCTCAACAGAGTATCCTAATACTGGGGTACCTAATCATCAAATATCTACCCGATTCTGAAATCACACCCAAATACCCTCCAATCTAAGCTGTTTAAAATAATAATAAATATTCATGTGTTTTGTTATTTTGATATTTTTACTGGATTTTGAACATCCCAGTTCTTACAAATGAAGCCACATGACCTAGCAGATGCCAAAGCAATATTCGATTGTCGTTTTGAAGTTACAATCTAGCTTATTTGTCATGTGATTTAAATAACTAGATTGATGAAAATCTACAAAATACTACTTAGATCAATTCCAGTTATATTTTTGGAGGTGTGTTTCAAATAAAATAGCCAATGTACAGAATTCTACATATTAGGAGTTTGATATATATATATATATATATATATATATATATATTACTACACTGACAATTTTCAAAGGGGTCCTACTTTTACGGCCAATCCACAAAATTGCCCATTTCATGAATTAGGCAAGAATTTGCCCATTTCATGAAATAGGCAACTGACTTGGCCATTTCGTGAAATAGTCAGTTTATTCAATTGTAGCTTAACTGTATTTCTAGATTCATGAAATAGGCAATCTTATATATGAAAAAGTGTGATATAGTGGTTACAGTAACATTAAAACAGTAAAATACTTTTATGCATGAAAATTTATATTACATACATGGTATTGCCCATTTCATGAAATAGGCAACCCAAGTTTTGCCCATTTCTTGTTGCAAGCAATTACTGGATAAACTGCCTATTGCGTGAAATGGGCAAGTCAGTTGACTATTTTGCAAAATTGGCAAAATTCTTGCCTATTTCACGAAATGGGCAATTTCACAGATTGGTGCAACATATCCACAGCCTTATTTTGAATGTACAGAAGTCTTTATTATTTAACATTTCTTCCATGTCCTGGTGTTTTGAATGCACCAACAGGTGAGGTAAAGCTCCATAAATAAGACATTAAAACTATCTTATCAATTTGGTCTATATAGATCTTTATAACAAGAAAATTAATGAACATCAGTCCAGTGTTCTATTTTTTGGAACATTATAGAACACCATTAATCAAGGACATGCATCTTTTCTGAATAGGAAGAATATGAAGATTTAAACTTACCTCAAACTTGGCCACAAACGTTTTCAGCCAATCAAACTTGTCTAAGATGGTCTTTTCAAAAGCGGACATTAACTTCAAGTATTCGTAAATAGCGAAATCTGCCACAGTAATCTGAAACAGAAACGAGGCTTAATAAGTTTTTAAGCACGAGCTCTAGTGAGACTCACACTTCTCTAGATAACTTTTTCCCCCCTTTTTGTCTCCAGAATTTAATGAATTGCAGCGTAGCATGATGAGTACCTGTCTCTTCACTGAAGTTAAGCAGCAATGGGCTACATTAGTATTTAGATTGTTGATTGCTTCAGTGCACTATTAGTGTCTCCGATGGCTTTGTGGTTCACTCTAGTAGACAGAAACCCCTTTCCGCCTTGTTTCTCTCCGGACTTTTATCAGTTCTAGTGCACTACTCGTGTCACTGATGGCTTTGCAACTAGCGTAAGTAGACCACAAGATTTTTGGGCCTTGTTTTGCATTATCCATCACACACTGTACTTGGTCTACATAAGGGGGCATACTGACACTGATATATTTGCTCTTGTATACCCGGGGACACTCACTATGCATAATGACCAGTACAAATTCATCAAAAGGTGCCGACTTGTCATTGATATTTCTGAAACTATGTCATCTACAAATAGGGATGGATCTGTAGTGTTGGTATTGAGAGCATTTTACTGAAATACTGTGATGAGATTTTAGAATTGTCATTTTCGCTTGACAACACATACAATGGAGGAAAGAGTTTTACTCATTAAATAATTACCTGTTGCCTCATAATACAGGCAAAAATTTCAGCTGTGCATGAATTGAAATACAAGTGATCTGTTCTTTCATTTATTTAAAATAGATCTGGAGTCAGATCGCGGCTGTGTGACTTTACCTTTAAACTTAAATTAATGGCAGCAAACGACGGCTGTGTGAAACTACCTTCAAACTTACCTTATCTCCTACAAACCATTGTCTTCCTTGACCAGCTTCATTCAACTGTTTCATTCTCTGCTCAGTATCTATCACCAATGAATCTTTCTTGGATTCCTAGACACAAAAAAGATGAACTTAAGATTTCCGAATGCAGTAAAATGTGTTATGCAAAACATGTTGCTATCAATCATTAACCATATCTGAACTAAATACTAGAACATACAGACTGGGTAATATTTTTTTTATATTTCTGCTGTACCACAAATAATTGGTCTTACAAATACAAAAAGAAGTGTTTTTTTTGTCAACATCACATTAATAACGTATGCTACAAACATGTTTTATACATCATTAGAAAGGCATTTCATAGAGCTCGTGTGTTTTTGTTGCATTAAAATCCATGCAGACATGGCGGAACAATGTCAATTTAAATATTCAATTTTTGATATTCACTCCTGCCACTGGCTTTATAGGTAATAATTTTGGCACTCTTCTGTTAAATATGGAATTATTATGTCTTGCATGGAGGTATTCTTTTCAGTTTGTCTGCTTGTTTGTTAACAGGATTTTGCAAATACTACTGGTTGGAACTTCATGGAAAAAATCTGAAAATGGGTTTCAGTACAACTTAGATTTCATTAAATTTTGAGAGTGATCTGGATCACAGTCTGGATACAAAATAAAAATAGTCTGGATTTTCCAAATTACCTATTTTTATGTACTTTGGCAGAGGTGTGTGCTCCTCAAGTGATCTTGTTTTACTTATTGTTAAAAAAAATTGTTGGGTTACACAGTGAAATATCCTTCATTTAGACATAAACAAATTATATCATTCCTCTTCATTTGTGCAAAACTTTTGTGTATATCATTTTAAAAAAGTTTTCCAATAACCTCCTTCATCACTATTGGAGCAGCAAGAAACTAGAGCTGAAACAATTAGCAAAATTTGGTAGCCGGGTAGTCGCTTGCATTAACCGTAGACTAACCGATTAATTGTTTCTGACGTTTAGCATGCATGAGAAATACCGAAAACATATGTGTTCCAGATGTAAAGAAACAAAATGGCGGATCGCGAGATGCTGAAAAGCAAAGAATTCACCAGATTATTGGGTAAATTGGCCAATAATGCAATGTTCTAATATTTAAAAAATAAAATGCATATAAAATGCTTCAATTTGATACGTTTTAAGGTCTTAACTCGAGATACTCATGGTTCCAACGATCATGTATAATCCGCTAGATATACACAAGAAAACAATTAACCGATTTCATAATATTGGCGTCGACTAGAGCTTTGATAACCTACTAATCGATTAGTACGAATAATCGTTTCAGCTCTACAAGCAACTATACTAAAGGATATTCCAGTGTTAAAGAGTTTGCAGGCAGTTTTAGTTGCTGAAATACACTTGACAAAATTAACGTGCATTCGAACATATTAATTAGCATTTAAACAGTGCTGCCGGAAAGTTAAACAACCATACAGCCACCTTGACTGCCCACTGACAGACAGGTCACTGGTGAATACACGTAGGTGTTGACTGCAAGTAGATGTACATCTAATCTAATAAGGACTTTCATAGCACTTAATCTCCATCTTGTGACAAACTCTAACATGCAACTATAAATAAAGATGTTGACAAAGAGTTGGCCTGTTAACATATCCACGTTATACAAGAGAAGATACAGGAAGGTGGGGTGGCTATGGTGGAAAGGCTTTTTGCAAACAGGTAAAGTTTTTTTTCTGAGAGAAGGAAATAGAAGTTGCATTCTGAATGCTATTGGGTAGGTCATTCCAAATCTTTGGAGCATTAAAGGCAAAACTGTGACTCAAAAGTTTAACGGACTTGTGGAGCCACCATGAAGAAATCTACAGACCAATGCAGCAACAGTCTCTTTAGGATGGGTGTTACATGAGCAAACTTTGTGTGATTTGTGACTATACATGCAAGAGTATTCTGAATACACCAGGGCTTATGTAGGTTGCATCTTGACAAAGTTCTGAACATTGAGCTAAAGTAGTCCAATCAAACTACCAACCAGGGCATTTGCCACAAGGATCCCAGATAGCAACACTCTGTACAGCCATCACTGGCCCACCGGCGGCATATCTGTCGGTCCGACATTGGCTGTAGGTGGTGGCCAGCCATTGGCGTGACCGGCTGATAGGCAGTGGTCCACCATTGGTGGCCAACAATAAGGTTTTCTGGTGGTCCTTCAGTGGTCCACTGTCGCAGCCAATAAGCTTTTCTATTGGTCCACCAGTGGCCCACCTTCAGTAGCCCACAAGGTTGACTGGTGGCCCACCAGTGGCCCACTGTTGGGTGCCATCAACTTTTTATGGTGGTTCTTTGGTGGCGTGACCAGCTGATAGACAGTGGTCCACTGTTGGCAGCCAACAATAAGGTTTACTGGTGGTCCATCAATGGCCCACTGTTGGCAGCCAATGATAAGCTTTTCTATTGGCCCACCAGTGGATCACCTTCATCAGCCAACAACCCAGATAGCATGCAGAAGTTGGCCGAACATTGGCATATCAGTCGGTCTGACGTTGGCAGCCACTGTTGGCCCAATGGCTTTTTGACCGGCGGATGCTATGTCGGTCTGTCATTGGCAAGCCACTGGTAAAATTTTACTAGCACTCTAATATAGCATAAGCCAATCAGATTGCAGCATGAAGTTATGTGGTCATTGTTTAACAGAAAGCAAATAATTGACAGCTTGTGGGTGGACTTTAGTTAAGGGAATCCCTCACATGACCAAACATAAACAATGGTGGAACAGTATCTTAGGATGATATAATCCATAATCAAATAATAAAACGAGTTATAAGCACTTTAAACTTTGCCTATCCTCGTTTGACCTTGAACGAGGGGCCCAAGGTCAAATCTGACCACACCAGAAGATTCCTAGCACATGATTTCCCATATGTTGGTATACCATCCCAAACTTCTACGACCAATAATAAGCGAGTTCAAGGCTTAATCTGAGGAAATTTTTTATGAACTTATAATCAATCACCCGTCAATCGGTCAACTATGGCCCGATTGATCCCAATATCAACTGGCACCTAGATTCTTCTGTCAGGAATGTGCATACCAAATTTGGTTGACCCACACCCAGTACTTTCTGGGGAAATCTAGTGAAAAGGAAGTAAATTTTTTTGAGTTTTTGATAATGTGACCTTGATAAAGGTCAAAGGTCAAATTTATGCCTGTCCAAAAAGTTCCCCACGCCTATAGAAGACAACTGCCACATATCATTTGGATAGGCCTAATAACAAGGGAGATATTCAAGGGAGACGATAATGCGGCGGCGGCGGTGGCGGCGGCTGACTGAAAACCAGGGGTGCAACCAATAAGAGTCCCCTTTTTAAGGGACGCTTAATTATAATGTTCTGAAACAACTTTTCTTACTGTGAATTTGTATGTTATTTTTATGTCTTAAATTGTAAAATAGTTGGTTAAAAATTGTGGGCTCACTGAAATATGATTTTTAGACATACCATAATGAATTATTTTTTACTAAGTGTCTGAAAATCTCCTATTATTGCTCACCGCCATCTTGAATAAAAAGCCACTATTAGCCCACCGTTGGCCCAACCTCGGCAGCCTGAGTTATGGTTGGCAAGCCTTCATTGGCCCAACATTGGCATGGGTAATTCAGCCACTGATAGGAATATATTTCAAGGGTAATTCAGCCACTCATTGGAATATGTTTCAAGTGTAATTATTCCTTTCAATTTAAGACACTTAATATTTTATCGGACACATACATACAGCAGCTAGTGGACCAAGGGTAGTCCAGTGGTGGCTACATCTCAGCCCCAATTAATAGTTTTGATTTAATATCATATTTTTGTCCTGTACATGTTTTATCTTTTGGTTACAGGGAAAACTTTCACTTCTGTTAACTTTTCTGTGTAATTCTCAGATGATTTTATTGATTTAATCTAAAATCCTGGTGAAAATTAGAAAATTCTCATCAGTGTCCCATCAATCATAGCTTGTATAGCACTTTACTTTGCCGTCTGTGGGCCACCGGTGGAGCAACAGTATGTGTACCATTCAGGCAGAAGGTGGACCACTGATGGACCACCAGTGGCAAATCTTACAGTTGTTTTGTGTAATAAAATTCAGAACAACTACTTTTGGAATATAATTCACTTAAAACAAGCAAATTTAAGCCTAGACAGTCTCTTTTCAAGATCTGTCAAAACAAATGCCGTTCAGCAGAGCTTGAGGTATAGCCAAAAGAGGACCACCATTGGTCCACCAACTATGTCCCAGATAGCGAGAATCTGAAGGACCACCACTGGCCCACCAGCGGCATAGCAGTCGGTCTGATATTGGCTGTAGCTGGTGGCTAGCCATTGGGGTGACCAGCTGGTAGACAGTGGTCCGCCATTGGCAGCCGACAATAAGTTTTACTGGTGGTCCTTCAGTGGCCCACTGTCGGCAGCCAATGATAAGCTTTTCTATTGGTCCACCGGTGGACCACCTTCATTAGCCAACAATGTTGACTGGTGGCCCACTAGTGACCCACTGTTGGGTGCCTTTTATGGTGGTTCTGTGGTGGTGTGACCAGCTGATAGGCAGTGGTCCACTGTTGGCAGCCAACAATAGGGTTTACTGGTGGTCCATCAGTGGCCCACTGTCGGCAGCCAATAAGCTTTTCTATTGGTCCACTGGTGGACCACCTTCAGTAACCAACAATGTTGACTGGTGGCCCACTGTTGGGTGCCTTTTATGGTGGTTCTGTGGTGGCGTGACCAGCTGATAGGCAGTGGTCCACTGTTGACAGCCAACAATAAGGTTTACTGGTGGTCCATTAGTGGCCCACTGTTGGCAGCCAATGATAAGCTTTTCTATTGGTCAACCGGTGGACCACCTTCAGTAACCAACAATGTTGACTGGTGGCCCACTAGTGGCCCTCTGTTGGGTGCCTTTTATGGTGGTTCTGTGGTGGTGTGACCAGCTGATAGGCAGTGGTCCACTGTTGGCAGCCAACAATAAGGTTTACTGGTGGTCCATTAGTGGCCCACTGTTGGCAGCCAATGATAAGCTTTTCTATTGGTCAACCGGTGGACCACCTTCAGTAACCAACAATGTTGACTGGTGGCCCACTAGTGGCCCACTGTTGGGTGCCTTTTATGGTGGTTCTGTGGTGGTGTGACCAGCTGATAGGCAGTGGTCCACTGTTGGCAGCCAACAATAAAGTTTACTGGTGGTCCATCAGTGGCCCACTGTCGGCAGCCAATGATAAGCTTTTCTATTGGTCAACCGGTGGACCACCTTCAGTAACCAACAATGTTGACTGGTGGCCCACTAGTGGCCCATTGTTGGGTGCCTTTTATGGTGGTTCTGTGGTGGCGTGACCAGCTGATAGGCAGTGGTCTACTGTTGGCAGCCAGCAATAAGGTTTACTGGTGGTCCATCAGTGGTCCACTGTCGGCAGCCAATGATAAGCTTTTCTATTGGTCCACCGGTGGATCACCTTCATTAGCCAACAACCCAGAGAGCATGCAGACGTTGGCCTAACATTAGTATATCTATTGGTCCGACGTCGGCAGCCACCGTTGGAACAATGGCTTTTTTGCGGTGGGTATGACATTGGCAAGCCAATGGTAAAGCTAAAGCCACTGACTTTGGTAGTTGGTGGGCCAACAGTGGGCCACGCAATATATTTATATTTTGAAATAATGTGTTTTTAACATTGAATATTGTTAAACAATATGTCAGAAAACAATAGTTGAGGTTGCTTATGAAGTTATTTATAAGCTTTAAAAATTTTGAAAAAAAAATGCAGTCAGTGGTCCAGCTGTGGCTCAGAGGTGGCCCACTGGCTATATTTTGCCACCCATAGCCAACGGTGGCCCACTAACGTCTTGCTATTTCGAGAGTCACCCCATGGCTAAGATGCTAATTTGATGAAGATTGGACATTTGCATGAAACATGCTTTACAAATCTTGGGAGGAGAAGGAGAATCTGCATTGAATCACACTCCTAGGTTGTAACAGTATCAGATGGGTGAAGAAGGTTTCCAAGGATTTCTTATTGGAAAATAGATAAAAGTTTGTGATGTTGAGCCATTGAATGAAAAACAATGAATTCAATTCTGTCGGGATTTAGTTTTAATCTACGGAGAGACATTAATCTTTGGGACATCTTGAAACGAACATATAATGAGGCTCAGGATGAGAGACAATTATATTTGCTTACCAGGGTACATGCGTTGGTTTGACGGGCAGTATTCAAAAAGGGTTAAACCAACACTTACAAAGTCTGGAGCATAGAAAACCATTGCTGATCCTATTCTGTAGTCCATGCACGTATCCAGAAGCATGTCAACTTCAGCCATCTGCTCAGGTGATTCTCCCACTAAAAATTTAAAAATCAACTAAAAGACAGTAGGATTATGGTTGGACGGTAAATGATTGTTTCTAATTTCTAATATTTTATTTTCTCCCTGATTTTATTCATGCTGGAAATGGGGATGCAGGCTGTAAAGTGTCTATTTCCCATCGCCACAAGAAGTGAGTGTTTTTATATGTAGCAGTAACCCCCCTCTTCATCTTTTGAACAATGCATTTATACAATGAAATAGTTGTCCTTACATTTCACAAGTTCTTACCTAGAAATTATTTCTACTTTTGGCAGCAGTTAGTTGACTTATGGCAGTCCTACAAATACCAAATCTGCAATACTTATTTATTTATTGTTTATTTGGGGTTTTACGTCGCTTTCAACACTGTACAGGTCGTATCACGATGGGTAGTTGGAAGGGCAGAGGAAACCAGTACATACAGTTTCTCAGGGTTCTGTACTGTAAACTGCCAACCAACAGCAAGCAACTACCAGCTTTCCCACTTGAGGCCATGCCAGGAATCGAACCCGGGCCTCAGAGGTGGGATGCAAGAGTGTTACCACTCTACCACCGTGGGCCCTGCAATACTTACACATATTGTGTTTCCTTGCTATGTACCTCAATATAGCATTACTCTGTGTAAGTTTCACTTTTCCGTCTTTGTAGTATGGAAGCTGTAGAAACAGAAAAACAAACAATCAACAAAGTGATCACCTATTGCACAATATAGTTGACCTGCTAAGAAATTCTTGATTGTTCCTCAATTTCAGGAATCTGTACATAGATTCAAAACACTTTGGTCATAGTTTTGCCTTTAATACTCCTACAGTTTGGAATGAATTGCCTGATGATGTTTGTTCTGCTTTTTGTCATTATAGAAAGAAGCTAAAATACTACCTCTTTGGGAAAGGTTCTCCCAAGACAGCTTGAAAATTACCCTGCCTGTCAGTGGTATCAACCCTGCTATGTCTACATGACTCATGATTACTGAATGCATTACTGAATTAGTTTTAGGTGTTGCACCTTAGGTTCTCCACTGGGTAGGGTAGTGGGAAAAGAGAAATTATTGATTGGTTCTGCTGTGACTTGATCCCACGGACTTTGGATTACACACAGAAATAAACACAAGTCTAGCTCTTTAACCAGCTGAGCTAAAGGGGAATCCCGAGAAGACCAGATATTAACAGAACTGATATATGTGAGAATATTACAGTAGGGATTACATGCTATGAAAGTCTAAAATAGAAACAAACAAGATGGCTGCCAAAATTTGAAAAAAAAAATAGAATTGTTTTTGTGTGTTGCAACAAAATACTCTTTCATAACCCCGTGCTTCAAAAATTCACTCGAAATTGCTCTATCTCCTACGGTTTCCGAGATATTCACAATTTTTCATTTTCCGCTAAAATTCAACATGGCCGCAAAGACAGCAATCGGATCAACATGCAATGAAGAAAAATGATAGTTCTCTTCCTATAGAAGTTCCATACCAAATTTCAAAGAAAATTTTCAAAAAAGTAGTTTTTGAGGATAAGAGGCTGGAAAAATTGTTGACGACGCCGACTACAACAAAAACAACGCCAGGTCATGCCAATATAAGCTTACGGCCGTTGGCCAGTAAGCTAAAAATAGAACATTTGTCTGTCATTCTACTTGAGTTACAGCCATTGGGGGCAAAGCAGGCACCCTCCAGGCAATTTCGTATTTGAGACAAAACTCAAAGAGTCAAAATCCTATCTGACACTTGTGAAAGTAAAGGTTAACTGAAATAATATCTCATATTTTCCAAAAGATAGGACTGGAAATCTTAGATAAAACCCCCAGATTGGAGTCTTTACAGAATTTGGCATTCAGATGCAGTGTGGATCTATTTATTTATTTATTTGGGGTTTTACGTCGCTTTCAACACTGTACAGGTCATATCACGACAAGTAGTTACAAGGGCAGAGGAAACCAGTTCATACAGTTTGTCAAGGTTCTGTACTGTAAACTGTCGACCAACGGCAAGCAACTACCAGCTTTCACTTGAGGCCGTGCCGGGAACCAAACCCCGGTGGTAGGGGAGAGTGTTACCACTAAAGACTCCCTAGGTGGTTGCAGCTGTAGTTCATACTTTTCAAAAGAAATTGCATTAATACCACCATTACTCAACTACTACAGTACTAGAGTAAGAAATCTAAAATTCACCACATATCTGAAATTGCGGAAATACCAATAAAATCAATGAATTGAGGTGAGATTTGCTGAATGTATAGTAAATTAAGGCCTTTTGAATTGAAAAATACAAAGTTTAAGACAAAACATCTTTTGTTCATAGAATTAACCAAGGTTTTTAGAGGTGGCGAATTTTAGGTTTCTGGCAAAATTTTAGATTCCTTACTTTACATTTCTTTTAACTTGACTGTTTTGTGTTATTCCCACCTTCCTGCTATCAAATAGTCAATTAAAATATTGAAATTATATATATATATATATATATATATATATATATATATATATATATATATATATATATATATATATATATATATATATCAGTATGCTTTGAACTTTTCATGTACACAAAGTCTTATAAATGAATCATTCATGCACGCTGTACATGAACCCTGTGAAAATTGTGTACATGAAAAGTCATCACAATTTTGCAGTACCATAGAGAAGAAAATTTTGTTATTTTTTTTTATTACTGGGTTTATCTATCAGCACTTACTTAATATCATGTACAGTTGCAATTATTTTGTATGTTTAAAGTTAATTTATTAACTGTTGAAAAATTCCTTGTATATTTGTCTGTTCTTAGAAACAGACTATTCATGTACGTTTTGTTTTTTATGTTTATCTTGAATAACAGCCCATATATCTTTTGCAGAGGTTTTCAGCATGGTATTTAAAATTATTAAGAATTTTTAGGAAAAATTTGGGATTTTTATTTTGCCTTTTTAATTTTTGATTAAACATATACATTTTCTCATCCCTGAAATTTGCCTGGTTTAAAATCCATCTTCCCACAATTCCTGGTTTCCTGCCTTAGCCTCATTTTGGATTGGCGGTTCAAAATGGCAGCAAGACAGAAGAAATAAGGTCGTTTACAGTTCCGGCGCCATTTTGTTTTGCGACAATGAGATCTACTTCCGTGGGGAACAGAAACCAAAACAAGCTTTTCCTGAGGTAAATTTTTGTCCTGACATATAGAGCAATGTTATTGGAAAATATGTATCAAATAATTATCAATTGATGCATAAATGATATTTTGATACATTTTATGACAATTGCCATGTTTAATTTTTAGTGTATTTCGCTTGCGAAATGGGCGATAATAAGGGTGTTTAAGGTTCAAGCAGTTTGTCAAGAGTGCTTACTTGTTTTCATGTTGGTTCTACTGATTGCTGCCGCCGGATTATGGTCTCCCTTGCATAACACCTGGTCACCCTATTGAGAAAAAATACATTTACACCAGCCAAACTTGTCACATATATTAAGTTTTTCCAGAGGAATATGCTGACTTTATGGTGACCTTAAACTGTAAATAATGGAGCTATATGACGTCCTTAAAGTCATAAAATTTGAATAAACCCTCTGGCTCCTTTAATTTCCATTTTTAAAAGTCCAACTTATCACTGATATTAAAGAAGACCAAACGAAGGTGTATGTAAACTCTATCTTCGGTACACCATGCACTGTGGTGTATGCAAGCACTGAATTCTAACTTTGGTACACCACTGTGGTGTATGCAAGCATTATATTGTGAAATCCGGTGTTTCGGCGCTGATGTTTAGTATCCACTGCTTTCCAACAATTAGGTCAGCTAGGGGTCAAGGACACAGAAGTGAGTTTGTCTGGCCTTTTTAAATATAGCGTCAGTCTAGCTCTAACAGCCAACGTGCATGGTCACAAATATAAAATAAATTGTCAGCCTTTGCTGCTTGTTGGGCAGCACAGGTTTCTACATAATCTGTGTATATTATTGTAAATAGTTGAATTATTAATATTGTCCAGTGTTGCTGTGTGATAACAACCAAGATACAGTGGACACAGTTCTTGGTGAGTTCATACTTTAATATTCTACCTTGTGTAAACCACCATGGTGTATGCAAGCATTATATTCTACCTTGGGTAAACCACCATGGTGTACACAAGCCGTGAACTCTACCTTGGGTACACCACCGTGGTGTATGCAAGCATTATATTCTACCTTGAGTAAACCACCGTGGTGTACGCAAGCAGTGAATTTTATTTGGGTACACCACTGCGGTGTAAATATCTTCTGCCTTATTTGTTTAGAGATTTATTGTATCCACCGGAAGCATCCGGTGGATACTTTGGTTTAGCGTTCGCTATGCCACCGCCGCCGCGCGTAGAGAGATTTTCGGCGTTAACGCTCTAAGAGGAAAACAACAGCAGCTAGGTTCACCAAATTTGCAGGATATCTTCATTGGGGGGTAAGCTTCTCTGGGAAGCAAAATAGCCTCATTCTGAAAAACAAGATGGCCACCACGGGCATTTCTTTGAAAATAATCTACATTTTTCTACTGGCTGTTCCTCATAGGTAGAAGGTTGAATCTCTTCATAGGTGATATGTATGACACATATACATGTCCTCTACAACCTTGCACACATTTGACCTTGAAGCTCCTAACTCAAGGTCATCCACGGAGTGCCGAAGTAACCCACATAGAGGACTTTAAAAGTGCCTATATCTCCCTTATTATTGGTCCTAGAGGTTTGCAATGTCAAGCCAACCTATAGGAAATCATGTGCTGCGAATGTTCTGATGTGTTTAGATTTGACCTTGGACCCCTCGTTCAAGGTCAAACGAGGATAGCCAAACTTAAAAGTGCTTATAACTCGCTTATTATCGATCCTAGAGGTTTGGGATGGTAAACCAACATATAGGAAACCATGGGCTGGGAATCTTCTGGTGTGGTCAGATTTGACCTTGGGGCCCTCTGCCAACAATGGACCAGTGTTGTAATGTTCTCTAGGTATTTTTGCTACATCTTCGAAATGTGAAATTGGAAAAAATTGGGAAGGTTATTGTGTTCAGAGTTTAACAATGATGATCCTTTTACTATACATTTATACATTTCATAAATGTCAAAGCTCGAGCAACTAAAACCTATAGCATTTATAATCTCAATTTATAATCTTACAATCAGCCCAGCAAGGCTGCATTTAACAAAAATGTATGATAAATTTTTAAATTCCTTTAAATATAAAGCCCCAATAATCACAAGGGCAGCAAAGATCTAAGTTCAAACCCAAGACCCAGAGGTCATATAAAGGTCAATTTCGCCAGAATTCCCTATTATCTGCTTATCTGTTAGAATTTTTCTCTTATAAAGTCTTTTGGAAAGTAATTTAGGAAATCATATGCAGATATGAATATTCATGAGCAACATTTTTACCCCACAGCCCTTAATGGCTGTTGGGGTATTGTTTTCACCCATGATGTCCGGATGGTCGGGCGGCGGGAAATAGTTTGTCCGGGCTGTATCTCAGAAACCGTAAGGTGTAGGAAGTTGATACTTGGTAGGGACATTGGTTAGGGGGTGTAGCTGTGCAACGTCATGGTCTGACCTTGATTTGACCTTTGACCTTGCCGTAGTGACCTTGAGTTTGAAAATCTTGTCCTGGCTATATCTCGGAAACTGTAAGGTGTAGGAAGTTGATACTTGGTAGGGACATTGGTTAGGGGTGTAGTTGTGCAACGTCATAGTCTGACCTTGATTTGACCTTTAACCTTGCTGTAGTGACCTTGACCTATAAAATCTTGTCCGGGCTATATCTCGGAAACCGTAAGGTGTAGGAAGTTGATACTTGGTAGGGATATTGATTAGGGGGTGTAGGTGTGCAACGTCATGGTCTGACCTTGATTTGACCTTTAACCTTGCTGTAGTGACCTTGACCTATAAAATATTGTCCAGGCTTTATCTCGGAAACTGTTAGGTGCAGGAAGTTGATATTTGGTAGAGACATTGGCTAGGGGGTGTAGGTGTGCAGCATCATGGTGTGACCTTGATTTGACCTTTGACCTTGCCATAGTGACACCTATAAAATCGTCAGGGCTGTATCTCGGAAACCGTAAGGTTTAGGAAGTTGGTACTTGGTAGGGACATTGGTTATTGGCTATAGGTGTGTTTTATCATGGTGTGACCTTAATTTGACCTTTTACCTTGCCGTAGTGATCTTGACCTTTAAAATCTTGTTGCACCTTTGGGTCTGTCTTTTGATGCAGATTAAGCAAAAGTCATATTAGAATTTATTAAGAATTTTACTTTCATAACTTCCCATTGTAAGAGATAGAATTTCATCAAGTGAGCCGCAGATTTTACTCCAACACCACACATAAGCATTCATTAAATGCATTACCACTTCTGTATGCATGGTAATATTCAAACCATCTAAACCATAATTCGGAAATGCAGATGTATATAAAGAGTGTTGAATTTTAGTTTACTGATTAATGCTGTCATCTTGTCATTGAATTATCTTGTTTTAATACTTCATCTTTATACTCATTATCTTTCTTTTAAACATTATTTCTCCATTTAAACATTGTTTGGACCTTTATATAACTGACAGTGCTCTGAAAGTATCCTGAAGTTTATACTGGTACAGTACTTCTATATCTCATGGTGTTGAAAATATTTCCCAAGGCTGTGGGGTACGGGCATCTCTGATGCTATTTTTTGTTGACTATATTTAATCCATGTACATTTAATCCCACGTGAGGTCAGACCATAGTGACCTTGACCTTTCAAATATTGTCTCTGTGTTACTAGAACTTACAGTTTGTGCACATTTGTTACATAGCTTGGAGAAATTAAGAACAATTTTTGAGATATAAAAGTCAGTGGAAATTTTTATCCTTATTCAAAAAAAATTAAGTGTAACCTCCGACTGAGAGGCCTGGGTTTGATTCCCAGTGATGTGTAAATCAAGACATCATAGCTCAGTGATAGAGCACTCAGTCTACAGGCAAAGAATATAAATGATCTGAAAAGGATAGAGAAATTGAAAATATATGCTTTCCTGGTTAAAACAGTCCAGTGACCTTGACCGCAGCATAGCCTAATGCCGGATCAATATCTATCCTTCCTCCGCAGCAGGGTTGAGATGAAAAACCCGCCCGGGTATTATCCCCCTGGGAAAACCCGGGCTGGGCAATACTCCAAAAGTGGGCAATACTGGGAAATGCTGGGCAGTACTATTTTTTTAACCCAAATCTGGGGAAAACCAATGATGAAAAGGTTAGCAGATATAAGTTCAACGACTGATTTTTGAGTAATTTTGTTAAAAAGCTTAAATGTCAGATTTTAACATATATAAATTGCTTTAACATAAGATGGAAAATGCATCCACTGCTGTAAATCGATTATGCCTTTGCAGGTATGCATGAAAAAAAATTTTTATATTTTTTGGAGATGCAGAACTATATTTTTGGAAATTGTTTATCTATTCTTATAAAAAAATTAAGTGTTATCTCAGACTGAGAGGCCTGGGTTTGATTCCCAGTGATGTGTAAATCAAGACATCATAGCTTAGTGATAGAGTACTCAGTCTGGGTGTATGCAAATGGAAGCAAAATAAATATTAAGTTAAATCTACATTGACTGTAGACCTTGCCATATTAATTATACAGCTGTATTTTCTTACCTTCTTACATCGTGATTATGTACATCACATAAATACAAGACAATACATGAAGCTGTACAATCAATGTATTCAAGTGTAAGTGTCAATAGAAATAGCACATTTAAGTAAAACTACATATATGGCCCAGAAAAGATTTTAAAGGTCAAGGTCACTGCAGCATGGTGAAAGGTCAAATCAAAGTCATACCAAGATGTTGTACAACTGCACTCCCTAACTAATAGGTATCAACTTCTACACAACTTCTTCTTGGATTCTGGTATTGAAGTCCAATAAGATGCACAAGGAGCAACATGGTATTGTGTGTTAAAAAGCACCAAGTTACATGTTGCAGTTATTAGTTGACAAAAATCCATCATAACTTCATATTGCAAAGGCTGTAAGATAAAATTTGGACATACTATTTATTTGGTTCAAACCCATGATCTTCACATATTACATAACCACCCACAAATCTTTGATAATTTTAAAGTAATTTCTTTTTCAAGGAGGGGCTTATTGTTTTAAATGTTATGGTAGATTGCCGTTTGATATGATGTTCCATTCGCTAACGAATGATGCCGTTTTTGTCAATCGACAAGTGCAACATGTAACTTGGTGCTTTTTAACACATAACACCATGTAGCTACTTGTGCATCTTATTGGGCTTCAGTACCAGAATCCAGGAAAACACATGTTTCCTGGGACCTAGTAGTGCCTGCTATTATAACCAGGAAAGCAAATATTTTCAATTTCTCTATCCTTTTCAGATCATTTATATTCTTTGCTTGCATTTGCAAACACCCAGACTGAGTGCTCTATCACTGAGCTATGATGTCTTGATTTACACATCACTGGGAATCAAACCCAGGCCTCTCAGTTTGAGGTTACACTTAATTTGTTTTGAATAAGAATAGATTTGTAATTTGGCGCGACTGCAGAATCCCCCTGACGGAAGTAGGAATATGCTAAATGATATTTAAATTACAAAAGTAAGAAAACAATTATGCACATGATTTGTAGTTTTAAACTTATTTAGGTTGTCAGGTCGACAAGTTGACAAAGTGGACATAAAGAAAAGAATGTAGCCAAGGATATAAAGGATGGGTCGAAAGTAAGACAAAGTTGACAAATTACATATCTGTTAAATATATGGTGTTGTGTTATCGAAGGTACCAGAGTAGGAAGGTTGACAAGTCGATAGGGTTTACAAAATACTACAAATAGTGAGAAAGCAATGGTAGCAATGATTTGTGGTAGCCCTTCACCAAAAATCTATTTCTATATATGTAGTATAGGTTATTGTTTTCCCTGTGATATAAAATTCTGAGCCACAGAACACAAAGTAAAATATTAATAAAGTTAATGAAGATATCTATAAGTGTACTTATGAACATAATTAAAACACCAAAAGAGTCACTCTGCATCCCCCTCCCCTATAAACTGGGCCATTTACATTTTGTGAGCCAGTTTGATAGTGGTGGTGGACCAATTCACGCCCGGGTACCAATTCACGCCCACCCCTGAATTTATCCAAAACAATTAAAAAATATATTACAAATGTATATGATCAATATGATGATTATCTATAATGTGGTGTACATCTTCTCCATGAAAAATTATAAATCTTCAAGAAAATTGGGGGTGGCCCTGAATTGGTACCCGGGCGTGAATTGGTCCACCACCACTATATTGTTTATGGCAATAAATTAAGTAAATCTTTAAAAAAGCATTATCTTTGCTTGGGACAGGTTTTACTCAAATTTTATGACTTTAAGGACGTCATATATGGCTACATTAACATTTAGTGTTTAAGGTCACCATAAAATCGAAGTATCCCCCTAAAATTCTCATCCCTATAGTTTAAAACAAAGCACAATGAAGGAAAAACGATTCCAAAACCAAAGTAGTTATTCAGGCGGGGGGGGGGGGGGGGGGGCGGGGGTGACCATAATCCGGTGATGGCGATCAGTTTAACCAAAGTAAAACATGTAAGCACTCCTGACAGGTTGCTGGAGGTTCAACAACCCTTATTATCGCCCATTTCCCAAGATAAATACACTGAAAAGGAAACATGGCAGCCGTCATAAAATGCATCAAAATAAGTATTATGCATCAATTGATAATTATTATATATACATTTTCAAATAACTTTGCTATATATAACACGACAAGAACTTATCCCCAGAAAACCTCGATTCCTGTTGTTCCCTACGGAAGTAAATACTGCCAGAAATGGGTTCTCAGATGCTTGGAACGGGAAAGAGGCTTATTGGTAAGTATTTTTTATTTTTTTTTGTTTACACCACTTAGATTTGAAAACTTTGAAGACTATGTATCTGTATGATCATTTATTTTAGTGACCACCAATGTGAGAGTACATTTGATATTTTATTTGTTTTGAGAGAAGACAGTACATAGATCATATATCCTCGCACGTCCAATTATCAACCACGTAAGCAGGAAAATCGACAATAAATAATATGAAATAACATACATTTGCAAATATCCAGTTGGTTGTTGTCATATTATGTTATCCATGTATTGGTATGTATATATCCCGGTTTGATCTGATATTTTGCACAGAAATGATTGTTTTTCTTAGGTATGTCACATATGTTATACAGGAAGCATCACTTCCAATTATCGATCACATGACTAAAGGTTGCATCTAAAGCTAGAAGTAGCAGACTTAAGGTTGTGAGATAACATAAAAAATATTATGGATGACAGAAAATGATAAAAGTATAAAATTTATTATATCAGCTTACGTCAAATTGTAATAATTAGGATCTGGAAGATCTTATGTTTCGAGGGCTGATGCATCACTACTTTTTTATTGACAGTAAAGAGCATATTTCAAAAACTTGGCTGCTCCTCTAATTGAGTGACCTTCATCAATCACAGTTTGCAATAATACAAAGGTCAGATAAGCTTCTTGACATGGTCAGGATTTTTCTGCAATAAGATGCAACAAAACCTTCTTTTAAAATGAAGTAATAGAAATATTTGAGAAACATTTTTAAATTTTCTGAGAGAGGACCTATAAGGTCCATATTACTCCTTTAGGTTTATTACACATTATTCTGAACAGTTTAGATCTATTTATTGGTTTGGAATAAAAATACACAAAAACACGGTTTGCAAATGCGCATGCGCAATTAGTCGTTGTCGCTTCCTTTAGCGAGTAAACAAACGATACTTTTGGCCAGGTACGTATATTTTCAAATACTTTGTAAAATCATTTATGCTTACTAGATAAATAAAATCTTAATGTGGAAATGTGTATCGTCCAGTGAATACTTATTCTGTATATTGATTTGAAAGTGTCATGTCAAAACTTTTACGTTTGTAGCAAATAAACCTAATTATCGCCCAGAGTATCTGGAATATACTTGGTCAGAAAGTAGACCGAGTTTCTGTCCCGTCGCCAATTGTTATTGATATACTGATGGACACAATGGCGAGGGACAGAGCTCACATGTACTTGTTTTCTGTGTAAATTTTGAACGGCATATTTGGTGACATTCTATCTATTTGAATTCTGTCTGGCGATAATTGGTACCCAGCGATAATTGGTAGCAAGGCAGTAGCCTTTTTATGGCACTTAATCTCTACTTAAAAGATGCAGGTATGTTAACTGGGCAAAGGTTTTAGCTTTTGGTCATGATTTAGATATACCCTACCTGCTGTACTTAATAATAATAAGGGTAACAGACATGGTTTCTCATATTGTTCTCTATGAAGCAGCTGTAGGGAGCGCTTACTTGTTTTCACATTAGTTCAACTGATCGCCGGTGCCGGATTATGGTATCCATTGAATAACTTCTTTGGTTTTGGAATTGTTTTTCCTTCCTTCTTTATTTAACTGTCCTGTAGGGATGTGAAAGTTTTATTGGGATACTTTGAGGTGTCCTTAAGCCTCACTTAAGAAAACCTTATGCATTTTTCTAACAACCCTGTCAATCCACTTGCACCAGCCAAACTTGACATAAATATTAAGATTTGCCAAAGAAATATCCTGACTTTATGGTGACCTTACAGTAGACTGTAAATATTAACTCTTACGGTGCTGTTGGCAACTACTGTTGACACAAGGGTAGAATGCGATGTCAACGTAATTTCTGAATGTTTCTGTGCACAAATATTTTGTGTCACACAAGTGTCAATCAAAGTGGTACATTTTGTCACATATTGGATTGATATGTACAAGTCTCAATCTTAATCTACGTCATTTTATATATTGTGAATATTTGTACCTGAATACTTCAAAGTTAGGTACTTGGTGGCTTTAAATACCAGTACAGCAAGTAAAAAGAAAAAAAAAACACCTCATTTTTTGAGACAGATTGCTCAAGGGCAAGTATATTAAAATCATATCAGATTTTGTTTCATATTCTTGTAACAAAACATTAGGGGTCCCCTCTGACTGAGAGGCCTGGGTTTGATTCCCAGTGATGTGTAAATCAAGACATCATAGCTCAGTGATAGAGCACTCGGTCTGCAAGCAAAGAGTATAGTATAACTGATGTGAAAACGATAGAGAAATTGAAAATATATATTTTAACAAAATGCTCTAGATGCAACATTTTTCAAGTTATAAGTGATTTAGTGCATGATTTCATGAATTTTAATGCATTAAAAATTACTAAAAAAATTTATCCAAAAAAAAAAAAGATAGATTCAGGTATCATACTCACACAAGAGAATCTACCTCTGGCCTAGTACATATATGAAAGATATGAGAGAAATCGCTGCAGTAGTCACTGAGAAAATTGTGATAAAGTGTTGAAATTTTCACACTTTGGTGGGGGTACCTCCCATGTAATGTCTCTAGCAAACAGACGAACAGACAGATTTGCATGCCTTGAACAATTTTTCATCCTTGATAGATAAGGTATCTTTTGAAAAAACAGCATGTCTCCTAAGGCCTTGTAATTTTGGCGAAGAAGTTGTTCACACGGACGCCCATGCCGCAGAGTGACGACATAATGTCAGCTGACATAAAAACACGTGTAGGTGTGCAACATCATGGAATAACCTTGAGTTGACCTTTGGCCCTGCTGCGGTGACTTTAACCTTTAAAAACTTTCCTCAGCCACATATGTAATTTTACTTAACTGTGCTATTTCCATTGACAGTTATAGTTCAATAAATACATTGTACAGCTTCATGAATTGCCTTGTATTTATGTTATGTGCATAATCATGATGTAAAAAAGGATTCATAATTACTACGGCAAGGTCTAAAGTCAGCGTAAATTTAAATTAATATTATTTTGCATCCATTTGCATACACCCAGACTGAGTGCTCTATCACTAAGCTATGATGTCTTGATTTACACATCACTGGGAATCAAACCCAGGCCTCTCAGTCTGAGGTGGCGGCGGGAAGAAGTTTGTCTGGTCTGTATCTCGGAAACCGTAAAGTGTAGGAAGTTGATACTTGGTACGGATATTGGTTGGGGGTGTAGGTGTGCACATCATGGTCTGACTTTAATTCGACCTTTGACCTTGCTGTTGTGACCTTGACCTATAAAATGTTGTCTGGGCTATATTTCGGAAACCGTAAGGTGTAGGAAGTTGATACTTGGTAGGGTCATTGGATAGGGGGTGTAGGTGTGCAGGTTTTATGGACAACTCGGCCCATTTCAAAGTCGGCCCCCTACAAAGTGGATATAAAAACAACTCATTAATATTCATATTTATGTATAAAATATGAAATCACAGTATTCTTTGGGATTCCCTAACAATATGTTATAGAAATGCTGCTTGAAGATAAAATATTTTACGTGGAAACATGTACTTACATGAAGATTTAACATTTCAATTCGTGGACTTAAACAATTATTTTGTATTCGCGTAGACACAGAAAAATATGAGGTCACAGAATTTTGTGGGGTTTCATAACAATATTTAGTAATACAAATGTTACTTAAAAATCATATATTTTATGTAAAGTTTAGTTTAACCAAACTACCGTAGATAGGCCTATAGTTTGTGGTGGGCCGAGTTTGTAGGGGGCCAACTTTGAAATGGGCCGAGATGATCAGATTCTGGTGTGCAGCGCCATGGTGTGACCTTGATTTGACCTTTATAGCCTTGTTAATCATAACTATTCACAATTTTACAGAGAATTGAAGTAAGAGCTATGGATTAAAGCCCCTTTTCCATATACGCGTGATGCGGTATACGGCATGCGGTATGCGGCTATTCAAAGTACTAGAAGCCTGATGAGTTCTGCATAAAGTATAAGTACCGGATCTGCATACCGTACACGCATATATAGAAACACCTCTTACATTTTTATTGCAAAGTTAAAATAGCCGTATATCGCATGCCGTATACCGCATGCCGGATCACGCGTATATGGAAATGGGGCTTAAATATAGTCAACAAAAATGTTGCTCCTGAATATTCATATCTTCATATGATTTCCTAAACTACCTTCCAAAAGACATTACAATGGTATTAATTCTAGGGCGTAGCTGCAGTACGGTAAAACCGTTCCCTAGAAAATAAGCTACAGTACGGATTGCCGCACTCCAGAACTTTGTCTTGAGTGCGGTTTCAGTAACAATTGTTTTCATTGGTTAATTGAATTAATCACGTTTGCAGACGGAAAAAAAATAGACTGGTTGTCTATATCTCCCATGTGTAAAATATGGCTAGAAACCCCATCGTGACCTCATATTTCCTTAAGTCTCTGTGTGCAAGAACTAGCATTTGATATTCTATTTGTCAAATATTGTTAGAAAACTATCATTAGAAGGTGCGGTAAGAGTAAAATATTGCTAGACTTCTGTTTGCAATGTAATGGGATATTTTAACCGCACTCAAGTCAGTTTGCTGGAATACGGCAAATGAATGCTACCGTACTGTAGAATTTCTTCTCGAGTGCGGTGTTTTACCGTACTCCAGCCACTTCGTAAATTCTAATAGATAAGCAGATACTAGGGAATTCTGGCGAAATTAATAAGATTTTTTGGTCTTATCTATTAAAATAATAACATTTTAGTCTGTTAACATGATTTTAAATTAAAACATACACCACAGTTGCCCATTCCCAGAACCAGGAAGAGGCTACATAATGGGCGATAATATGATATATGAAGCAATTACTGCATATTGTAGATATTTTATGTTTCAAAGATATTCTAAGCAATATGTGAAAAATATCCTCGATGTTTTGTTATAAATATTTGTACATTTATGTCAATATTTAAGGTAACAGGATAAAATATATACATACAGTTCAATATCCTTTGTTTACTCGCAATATCGAAACTAGGTCAAAATGGCGGCGAAACCGTGTTTCCGTGTATAGACAGAATTCAGCCCCATTTCCATATACGCGTGATCCGGCATGCGGTATACGGCATGCGATATACGGCTATTTTAACTTTGCAATAAAAATGTAAGAGGTGTTTCTATATATGCGTGTACGGTATGCAGATCCGGTACTTATACTTTATGTAGAACTCATCAGGCTTCTAGTACTTTGAATAGCCGCACACCGCATGCCGTATACCGCATCACGCGTATATGGAATAGGGGCTTTCTGCAGGAGAGAAATGAAATTAGTGGCAGAAACATTTATAAGATACTACAAAATTGAAAAATTATTAATTGTGAAAAACGGACATTAGTGTATTGAGAAATTATCACATACACTTTTTAACTTTTTAAAATTTCATACCTGTTTGACTTCATCTTTTTGAAAGTTTTGTGTGATATTATTTCAGAAGGTGTTTACATTCAATTCTCCAATCGGCAAATTCAAAATGCAGTTATGTGACCTGAGAAAGGAAAAAAATTGCTCCCGGTCGATAATAGGAAGTGGTTGATAATAGGACGTGCGGCGACGATATTTGTAAAATATTGCTGGAAACACGGTGGCCTCACGTTTCCTTGTGTACAACTACCAGCATTTGATATTTTATTTGTTTAATATTGCGAGAAGACAGTGTAGATGTGGTGACAATAAAATATTGCTGGATCATATATTTGTAAAATATTGCTGGAAACACTGTGACCTCACGTTTCCTTGTGTACAACTACCAGCATTTGATCTTTTATTTGTTTAATATTGCGAGAAGACAGTGTAGATGTGGTGACAATAAAATATTGCTGGATCATATATTTGTAAAATATTGCTGGAAACACCGTGACCTCACGTTTCCTTGTGTACAACTACCAGCATTTGATATTTTATTTGTTTAATATTGCGAGAAGACAGTGTAGATGTGGTGACAATAAAATATTGCTGGATCATATATTTGTAAAATATTGCTGGAAACACCAGCATTTGATATTTTATTTGTTTAATATTGCGAGAAGACAGTGTAGGTGTGGTGACAGTAAAATATTGCTGGATCATATATTTGTAAAATACTGCTGGAAACATCGTGGCCACATATTTCCTTGTGTACAACTACCAGCATTTGATATTTTATTTGTTTAATATTGCGAGAAGACGGTGTAGATGTGGTGTCAATAAAATATTGCTGGATCATATATTTGTAAAATACTGCTGGAAACATCGTGGCCACATATTTCCTTGTGTACAACTACCAGCATTTGATATTTTATTTGTTTAATATTGCGAGAAGACGGTGTAGATGTGGTGACAATAAAATATTGCTGGATCATATATTTGTAAAATACTGCTGGAAACATCGTGGCCACATATTTTCTTGTGTACAACTACCAGCATTTGATATTTTATTTGTTTAATATTGCAAGAAGACAGTACTTCTCAGCCAGTGAATTTCGTCACCCAGTGAATTTCGTCACCTGCAATTTAAGCCCTCAAAAACCAGCAATACCTGTGTTTAAACACATGTAATCACCACTTGTAATATTAAAATGTAATTGAGCTATGGAAATTAAGTGTAAAAATGGTTTAATATTGTCATAAAATGCAGGTGATGAAATTCACTGGGTGACGAAATTCACTGACTGAGCAGTAGGTGAGGTAACCGCTTTTGGTTAACCGCTTTGCCAGTTTGTACTCGGTTTCGGTCCGTTTTTAACTCGTCTTTTGCATTAAGCATCACAGGCAAAACAGTCAAAATAACATATTTGTTAAAACAAAAGAACAAAAATGCAGTTTATTTTATTTGAAGAATCCAGATAACCATAAAAAAGTAGCACCCAGCCATTAACGCTTAGATGTGATTTTGAAGTGAAATTAAAAAAAAAAGACAAATAAAAACAGGGTTAATTATTAATTTATTTGAACCTTTAGTTTAGCATCGATTTTTGTCACTTTTTAAATAAAGTGGATTTTATGCAAGCCTGAATTGGAACTAAATATTCCATAATTTCTTGACGCAAGGCATGTCTCACATTTTTATGTCAGCTGACTTGTCAGTCAGCTGACATTATGTCATCACTCTGCGGCGTGGGCGTACGCTTACGCGTCCGCGTACGCGTGAACAACTTCTTCTCCAAAACTACAAGGCCTAGAGACATGCTGTTTTTTTAAAAGATACCTTATCTATCGAGGATGAAAAATTGTTCAAGGCATGCAAATCTGTCTGTTCGTCTGTTTGCTAGAGACATTACAAGGGGGGTACCCCCACCAAAAGTGTGAAAATTTCAACTTTTTATCACAATTTTCTCAGTGACTATTGCAGGGATTTCTCTCATATCTTGCATATATGTACTAGGCCAGAGGTAGATTCTCTTGTGTGAGTATGAGACCTGGATCTGTCTTACTTTTTTTTTAATAAATTTTTTTAACAATTTTTAATGCATTAAAATTCATGAAATCATGCACTAAATCACTTATAACTTCAAAAGTGTTGCATTTACAGCATTTTGTGAAAATATGTTGTTCAGCTACTTTTTTCATAGCTACAATATGGTGAGTAAGTTGGGTGTCTGTCTCAATAGCTAAGTGAGTAATAGCTACTTTTGGGCTTTTCAGTAACTTCCATTATGAGTAAAATCACTTGTAACTTAAAACCTATTGCATTTAGAGAATTTCGTATAAATATGTTATTCAGCTACTTTTGGGCCAGCTATAACATAGTGAAATTTCAGACCTGTAGCTCATGGCATAGCTGAGTAATAGCTACTTTTAGGTTATCACTGTTGAGTAAATCGCTTATAACTTGAAAACTATTGCATTTAGAGAATTTCGTATAAATATGTTATTCAGCTACTTTTGGGTCAGCTATAACATAGTAAAATTTCAGACCTGTAGCTCATGGCATAGCTGAGTAATAGCTACTTTTAGGTTATCACTGTTGAGTAAATCACTTATAACTTGAAAAGTGTTGCATTTACAGCATTTTGTTAAAATATGTTATTCAGCTACTTTTTTCATAGCTACAATATGGTGAGTAAGTTGGGTGTCTGTCTCAATAGCTAAGTGAGTACTAGCTACTTTTGGGCTTTTCAGTAACTTCCATCATGAGTAAAATCACTTGTAACTTAAAAACTATTGCATTTAGAGAATTTCGTATAAATATGTTATTCAGCTACTTTTGGGCCAGCTATAACATAGTGAAATTTCAGACCTGTAGCTCATGGCATAGCTGAGTAATAGCTACTTTTAGGTTATCACTGTTGAGTAAATCGCTTATAACTTGAAAACTATTGCATTTAGAGAATTTCGTATAAATATGTTATTCAGCTACTTTTGGGTCAGCTATAACATAGTAAAATTTCAGACCTGTAGCTCATGGCATAGCTGAGTAATAGCTACTTTTAGGTTATCACTGTTGAGTAAATCACTTATAACTTGAAAAGTGTTGCATTTACAGCATTTTGTTAAAATATGTTATTCAGCTACTTTTTTCATAGCTACAATATGGTGAGTAAGTTGGGTGTCTGTCTCAATAGCTAAGTGAGTACTAGCTACTTTTGGGCTTTTCAGTAACTTCCATCATGAGTAAAATCACTTGTAACTTAAAAACTATTGCATTTAGAGAATTTCGTATAAATATGTTATTCAGCTACTTTTGGGCCAGCTATAACACCTGTGGCTCATTTCATAGCTGAGTAATAGCTACTTTGAAGTTCTCACTGTTGAGTAAATCAGTTATAATTGGAAAACTATTGCATTTACAGAAATTTGTGCAAATATGTTATTCAGCTACTTTTGGGTCAGCTATAACATAGTGAAATTATAGACCTATAGCTCATGGCACAACTGAGCAATAGCTATTCGCAGGTACTGACTGTTGAGTAAATCAGCTATAACTTGAAAAATATTGCATTTGGAGTATTTTGTTAAAATATATTGTTCACCTACTTTTGGGTTAGCTATAACATAGTGAAATTACAGACCTATAGCTCATGGCATAGCGGAGCAATAGCTATTTTCAGGTTCTCACTATTGAGTAAATCAGTTGTAGCTTGAAAGCTATTGCATTTACAGTAGTTTGCTTAAATATGTTGTTCACCTACTTTTGGGTTAGCTATAACATAGTAACATTTCAGACATGTAGCTCATTGCATAGCTGAGTAATAGTTCCTTTGAGGTTTTCACTGTTGAGTAAATCAGTTGTAACTTGAAAACTATTACATTTAGAGTAATTTGTTAAATATGTTATTCACAGAATTTTTGGTCAGCTATAACATAGTGAAATTGCAGACCTCTATGTCATGGCATAGCTGAGCAATAGCTACTTTCAGGTTATCACTGTTGAGTAAATCAATGTATCCACTGGATAGCTGCAGTGTGTAGAGAGAGATTTCACCATTACTGCTCTGATGAAAAAAAATATTATAGCTAGCTTTCTTAAGTTTGCAGTGCATATTAATAACCATAAAATGTTGTCTGGGAATATTTTTGGCCTCATTTTGAGAAACAAGATGGCCGCCACAGGTGTTTTTTGTCAGTCATTGAAAGTGCTTATATCTCCCTTATTATTGATCCTAGAGGTTTGGGATGATAAACCAACCTGTAGGAAATCATGGGGTGGGAATCTTTTGGTGTGGTCAGATTTGACCTTCAATGACCCCTCCTTCAAGGTCAAACAAGGATAGCCAAACTTAAAAGTGCTTATAACTCGCTTATTATTGGTCCCAGAGGTTTGGGATGGTAAACAGACAGGAAATCATGGGCTGTGAATCTGTTGATATGGTCCGATTTGACCCTGGAACCCTCCTTCAAGGTCAAATGAGGATAGCGAAAATTGAAAGTGCCTACAACTCGCTTATTATTGGTGACAGAGATTTGGGATGGTAAACCATCCCATAGGAAATCATTGGCTCGGAATCTTTTGGTATGGTCAGATTTGACCTTTGGACCCCTCCTTCAAGGTCAAATGAGGACAGCCAAGCTTAAAAGTGCTTATAACTCATTTATAATTGGTCCTAGAGGTTTGGAATGGTAAACCATAGGAAATCATGGGCTGGGAATGTATTTGTGTGGTTAGATTTGACCTTGGACCCCTTCTTCAAGGTCAAACGAGGATATTGCATTTGTAGTATTTCTTTAAATATGTTTTAACATATTTTTTACACTTAAACAATTACCTTGTTATTTTCCTTCATAATACCATTTACAGGGCACAACTTTTTTATCCTTTTCTTCTGTCAGCTTCGGAATTTCTTTCGAACTTGCTGTTCAGTTACCATTTACTGTATTTCTGTACAGCCCTTTTCCTGATAATTATTCTGTCCTCTAATCACCTTCACAAATCAAAAACACTCAGTCAGCTGACACAGTGCCCGTTCACGGGCACTCTCCTCTTGTTTCACAGTTGTCTCACCTGTTCAAGTGAAGGGAGACAGTCTGTCTCGCATTGAGTTTTGACGAGAGCGAACACTGAAAGTGCTTAGAAAACTTTTTCTTTGTCCTAGAGGTTTGTTATGTGAAAGCATCCCATAGGAAATCATGCGCTAGGAATCTTTTGATGTAATCTTTTGATTGGGCTTTGGCCCCTCTTTCAAGGTCAAATGAGGATAGCCAAAATTAAAAGTGCTTATAACTTGCTTATTTGTGTTCCTAGAGGTTTGCAATGTCACACCAACCTATTGGAAATCATGGGCTAAGAATCCTTTGATGTGGTCAGATTTTACCTTGGGCTCCTCCTTCCAAGTTAAGTGATAGTGGTCATAGGGCCATAGCAGTGTTGAGAGGCCGTGTTGTTAAAAAAAGATTCCTATTTTCACTATATTTTTTCCTGTAATATTCCTATTTTATTCTTATTTTTGGACTCTTGAAATTCCTATTTTCTGAGACCCACTTTTAACTTGATGTCCTGGCCATGGTGTGACCTTGATTTGACCTTTGACCTCGCTATTGTGAGAGTGACCTTCAACATCTTGTCCAGGCTATATTTTGGAAACTGTAAGGTATAGGGATATTGATATTGAATGTAATAATACTTGTATATCAGGGGATTGATACTCCCTTCCAAATATTCCGAATTCGAGAAACCAAAAAGTTTTATTTTAGTGTATCCTGAACTGGTACTTCGTAGGGATATTGGTTGGGGTTTGTAGGTGTGCAACGTCATGGTGTAACCTTGATTAGACCTTTGATCTTGTTGTAGTGACCTTGACCTTTAAAATGTTGTCTATATCTAATGGGCTATATCACTGAAACCGTACAGTGTAGGAAATTAACACTTGGTAGGGAAATTGCTTAGGAGTTGTAGGTGTGAAACATGATGGTTTGAGATTGATTTGACCTTTGACCTTGCCGTAGTGACCTTGATGTATATAATACTGTCCGGGCTATATCTCGGAAACTGTAAGGTATAGTAAGTTCTTACTCTATGGTGACATTGGTTGCTGGTTGTAGGTATGCACTGTTGTGGAGTGACCTTCCTTTCACATTGCCATAATCACCTTGACCTATATCATCTTATTTGACTATTTCTTGGAAACCTTATGTGTAAATGTTTATATATTTTATAAAAAATATCGCAATATCACAAACTATTTCTATTGCCCAGTATGTTCTTTAGTTTGTTCTAACTGATCAGAAGTTTCTCACCAACAGCCATGGTGTGACCTGGATTTGACCTTTGATCGAGCCAAAGCGACCTTTGCCTTTAAAATTTTGTCTGGGCTATATCGCTGAAACCGTGCAGTGTAAGAAGATGACACTTTATTGAGACACTGCTTTGGGGTTTGTAGGTGTGCAACGTCATGGTGTGACCTTGATATGACCTTTGACCTTGCCTTGTCGAGTTATATCTTTGAAACCATAAGGTGTAGGAAGTTGATTCTTGGTAGGAATATTGATTTGGGGTTGCAGGCATGCAACTTTATGGTGTAACCTTCATTTGACCTTTGACATTCCTGTAGTGACTTCGACCTTTAAAGTCTTATCTGGGCTGTATATCAGAAACTATTAGATGTAGAAAGTTATTACGTGGTAGGGACATTGGTAGGGGGTTGTAGGTGTGCAACATCATTGATTTATCTTGATTTAACCTTTGACCTTGCCATAGTGACCAGGACTTCTAAAATCATATGTGGGCTATATCTCGGAAACTGTAACATGTAGGAAGTTGATACTTTGTAGGGACATTGGTTAGGGGTTGTAGGCATTCAACGTCAAGGTGTGATGAGTATCAGGTATGCAGCATAATGGTGTGACCTTAGTTTGACCTTTGACCTAGCTATAGTGTCCTTGACCTGTAAAATCTTGCCCGAGCTATATATCGGAAACCGTAAGGTGTAGGAAGTTGATACTTGGTAGGGACATTGGGAAGGGGTTGTGGGTGTGTAATGTCATGATGTGACCTTGATTAAACCATTGATCTTGTTGTAGTGACCTTGACCTATAAAAGCTGGGCTATATCTTGGAAACTGCAAGGTGTAGGAAGTTCATACTTGGTAGGGACATGGGATGAGGGTTATATGTGTGTAGTGCATGGTGTAACCTTGATTTGACCTTTGATCTTGCCCTAGTGACCTTGACCTGTAAAATCTTATATGGGCTATACTTTGGAAACCGTAAGGTGTAGGAAGTTCATACTTAGTGGGACATGAGTTAGAGGTTCTAGGTGTGCAACATCATGGTTTGACCTTGATTTGACCTTTGACTTTGCGGTAGTGGCCTTGACCTTTAAAATCCTGTCCGGGCTATTCCTTGGAAAACGTAAGGTGTAGGAAGTTCATACTTAGTGGGGACATTGGTTAGGGGTTGTAGGTGTGCAACATCATTGATTTATCTTGATTTGACCTTTGACCTTACCACAGTGACCATGACCTCTAAAATCTTATGTGGGCTATATCTCGGAAACTGTAACATGTAGGAAGTTGATACTTTGTAGGGACATTGGTTGGGGGTTGTAGGTGTTCAGCGTCATGGTGTGACGAGTTGCAGGTATGCAGCATAATGGTGTGACCTTGATTTGACCTTTGACCTAGCTATAGTGTCCTTGACCTATAAAATCTTGTTCGGGCTATATCTCAGAAACTGTAAGGTGTAGGAAGTTGACACTTGGTAGGGACATTGGTAAGGGGATGTAGGTTTGCAACATCATGGTGTGACCTTGATTTGACTTTTGAACTTGTTATAGTGACCTTGACCTATGAAATCTTGTCCAGGATATATTTTGGAAAACGTAAGTTGTAGGAAGTTGATGTATGATATGAATATTGGTTATGGAGTGTAGGTTTGCAACGTCATGATCTGACCTTGATTTGACCTTTGACCTTTTTGTAGTGACCTCAACCTATAAAATCTTGTCCAGGCTATATCTCAGAAACTGTAAGGTGTAGGAAGTTGATACGTGGTAGAGACATTGGTTAGGGGATGTAGGTTTGCAACATCATGGTGTGACCCTTATTTGACTTTTGAACTTGTTGTAGTGACCTTGACCTATAAAATCTTGTCCAGGATATATCTTGAAAACCGTAAGGTGCAGGAAGTTGATGCGTGATAGGAATATTGGTTAGGGAGTGTATGCATGCAACATCAAGGTCTGACCTTGATTTGACCTTTGACCTTACTGTAGTGACCTTAACCTATAAAATCTTTTCCGGGCTATATATCGGAAACTGAAAAGTGTAGGAAGTTGATATTTGGTAGGGACATTGGTTAGGGGGTGTAGCTGTGTAATGTCATGGTGTGACCTTGATTTGACCTTGCTGTAGTGACCTTGACCTATAAAACCTAGTCTGGGCTAAATCTCAGAAACTGTAAGGTGTAGGAAGTTCATACTTGGTAGGGACATGGGATGAGGGTTATATGTGTGTAGTGCATGGTGTAACCTTGATTTGACCTTTGATCTTGCCCTAGTGACCTTGATCTATAAAATCTTGTCACAGCTATACCTTGGAAACCTTAAGTTGTAGAAGTTCATACTAAGTTCATACTTAGTGGGACATGAGTTAGAGGTTCTAGGTGTGCAACATCATGGTTTGACCTTGATTTGACCTTTGACTTTGCGGTAGTGGCCTTGACCTTTAAAATCCTGTCCGGGCTATTCCTTGGAAAACGTAAGGTGTAGGAAGTTCATACTTAGTGGGGACATTGGTTAGGGGTTGTAGGTGTGCAACATCATTGATTTATCTTGATTTGACCTTTGACCTTACCACAGTGACCATGACCTCTAAAATCTTATGTGGGCTATATCTCAGAAACTGTAACATGTAGGAAGTTGATACTTTGTAGGGACATTGGTTGGGGGTTGTAGGTGTTCAGCGTCATGGTGTGACGAGTTGCAGGTATGCAGCATAATGGTGTGACCTTGATTTGACCTTTGACCTGGCTATAGTGTCCTTGACCTATAAAATCTTGTCCGGGCTATATCTCAGAAACTGTAAGGTGTAGGAAGTTGACACTTGGTAGGGACATTGGTAAGGGGATGTAGGTTTGCAACATCATGGTGTGACCTTGATTTGAACTTGTTATAGTGACCTTGACCTATGAAATCTTGTCCAGGATATATTTTGGAAAACGTAAGTTGTAGGAAGTTGATGTATGATATGAATATTGGTTATGGAGTGTAGGTTTGCAACGTCATGATCTGACCTTCATTTGACCTTTGACCTTTTGTAGTGACCTCAACCTATAAAATCTTGTCCAGGCTATATCTCAGAAACTGTAAGGTGTAGGAAGTTGATACGTGGTAGAGACATTGGGATGAGGGTTATATGTGTGTAGTGCATGGTGTAACCTTGATTTGACCTTTGATCTTGCCCTAGTGACCTTGATCCATAAAATCTTGTCACAGCTATACCTTGGAAACCTTAAGTTGTAGAAGTTCATACTTAGTGGGACATGAGTTAGATGTTCTAGGTGTGCAACATCATGGTTTGACCTTGATTTGACCTTTGACTTTGCGGTAGTGGCCTTAACCTTTAAAATCCTGTCCGGGCTATTCCTTGGAAAACGTAAGGTGTAGGAAGTTCATACTTAGTGGGGACATTGGTTAGGGGTTGTAGGTGTGCAACATCATTGATTTATCTTGATTTGACCTTTGACCTTATCACAGTGACCATGACCTCTAAAATCTTATGTGGGCTATATCTCGGAAACTGTAACATGTAGGAAGTTGATACTTTGTAGGGACATTGGTTGGGGGTTGTAGGTGTTCAGCGTCATGATGTGACGAGTTGCAGGTATGCAGCATAATGGTGTGACCTTGATTTGACCTTTGACCTAGCTATAGTGTCCTTGACCTATAAAATCTTGTCCGGGCTATATCTCAGAAACTGTAAGGTGTAGGAAGTTGACACTTGGTAGGGACATTGGTAAGGGGATGTAGGTTTGCAACATCATGGTGTGACCTTGATTTGACTTTTGAACTTGTTATAGTGACCTTGACCTATGAAATCTTGTCCAGGATATATTTTGGAAAACGTAAGTTGTAGGAAGTTGATGTATGATATGAATATTGGTTATGGAGTGTAGGTTTGCAACATCATGATCTGACCTTGATTTGACCTTTGACCTTTTTGTAGTGACCTCAACCTATAAAATCTTGTCCAGGCTATATCTCAGAAACTGTAAGGTGTAGGAAGTTGATACGTGGTAGAGACATTGGTTAGGGGATGTAGGTTTGCAACATCATGGTGTGACCCTTATTTGACTTTTGAACTTGTTGTAGTGACCTTGACCTATAAAATCTTGTCCAGGATATATCTTGAAAACCGTAAGGTGCAGGAAGTTGATGCGTGATAGGAATATTGGTTAGGAGTGTATGCATGCAACATCAAGGTCTGACCTTGATTTGACCTTTGACCTTACTGTAGTGACCTTAACCTATAAAATCTTTTCCGGGCTATATATCGGAAACTGAAAAGTGTAGGAAGTTGATATTTGGTAGGGACATTGGTTAGGGGTGTAGCTGTGTAATGTCATGGTGTGACCTTGATTTGACCT
Organism: Sabellastarte sp. h YS-2021; assembly: GCA_964017235.1. Taxonomy (NCBI): domain Eukaryota; kingdom Metazoa; phylum Annelida; class Polychaeta; order Sabellida; family Sabellidae; genus Sabellastarte; species Sabellastarte sp. h YS-2021. The sequence goes on along the minus strand of OZ024932.1, from coordinate 6,669,216 downwards.
TGCTGTAGTGACCTTGACCTATAAAACCTAGTCTGGGCTAAATCTCGGAAACTGTAAGGTGTAGGAACTTCATACTTGGTAGGGACATGGGATGAGGGTTATATGTGTGTAGTGCATGGTGTAACCTTGATTTGACCTTTGATCTTGCCCTAGTGACCTTGATCTATAAAATCTTGTCACAGCTATACCTTGGAAACCTTAAGTTGTAGAAGTTCATACTTAGTGGGACATGAGTTAGAGGTTCTAGGTGTGCAACATCATGGTTTGACCTTGATTTGACCTTTGACTTTGCGGTAGTGGCCTTGACCTTTAAAATCCTGTCCGGGCTATTCCTTGGAAAACGTAAGGTGTAGGAAGTTCATACTTAGTGGGGACATTGGTTAGGGGTTGTAGGTGTGCAACATCATTGATTTATCTTGATTTGACCTTTGACCTTACCACAGTGACCATGACCTCTAAAATCTTATGTGGGCTATATCTCGGAAACTGTAACATGTAGGAAGTTGATACTTCGTAGGGACATTGGTTGGGGGTTGTAGGTGTTCAGCGTCATGGTGTGACGAGTTGCAGGTATGCAGCATAATGGTGTGACCTTGATTTGACCTTTGACCTAGCTATAGTGTCCTTGACCTATAAAATCTTGTCCGGGCTATATCTCAGAAACTGTAAGGTGTAGGAAGTTGACACTTGGTAGGGACATTGGTAAGGGGATGTAGGTTTGCAACATCATGGTGTGACCTTGATATGGCTTTTGAACTTGTTATAGTGACCTTGACCTATGAAATCTTGTCCAGGATATATTTTGGAAAACGTAAGTTGTAGGAAGTTGATGTATGATATGAATATTGGTTATGGAGTGTAGGTTTGCAACGTCATGATCTGACCTTGATTTGACCTTTGACCTTTTTGTAGTGACCTCAACCTATAAAATCTTGTCCAGGCTATATCTCAGAAACTGTAAGGTGTAGGAAGTTGATACGTGGTAGAGACATTGGTTAGGGGATGTAGGTTTGCAACATCATGGTGTGACCCTTATTTGACTTTTGAACTTGTTGTAGTGACCTTGACCTATAAAATCTTGTCCAGGATATATCTTGAAAACCGTAAGGTGCAGGAAGTTGATGCGTGATAGGAATATTGGTTAGGGAGTGTATGCATGCAACATCAAGGTCTGACCTTGATTTGACCTTTGACCTTACTGTAGTGACCTTAACCTATAAAATCTTTTCCGGGCTATATATCGGAAACTGAAAAGTGTAGGAAGTTGATATTTGGTAGGGACATTGGTTAGGGGTGTAGGTGTGTAATGTCATGGTGTGACCTTGATTTGACCTTGCTGTAGTGACCTTGACCTATAAAACCTAGTCTGGGCTAAATCTCGGAAACTGTAAGGTGTAGGAAGTTCATACTTGGTAGGGACATGGGATGAGGGTTATATGTGTGTAGTGCATGGTGTAACCTTGATTTGACCTTTGATCTTGCCCTAGTGACCTTGATCTATAAAATCTTGTCACAGCTATACCTTGGAAACCTTAAGTTGTAGAAGTTCATACTTAGTGGGACATGAGTTAGAGGTTCTAGGTGTGCAACATCATGGTTTGACCTTGATTTGACCTTTGACTTTGCAGTAGTGGCCTTGACCTTTAAAATCCTGTCCGGGCTATTCCTTGGAAAACGTAAGGTGTAGGAAGTTCATACTTAGTGGGGACATTGGTTAGGGGTTGTAGGTGTGCAACATCATTGATTTATCTTGATTTGACCTTTGCCCTTACCACAGTGACCATGACCTCTAAAATCTTATGTGGGCTATATCTCGGAAACTGTAACATGTAGGAAGTTGATACTTTGTAGGAACATTGGTTGGGGGTTGTAGGTGTTCAGCGTCATGGTGTGACGAGTTGCAGGTATGCAGCATAATGGTGTGACCTTGATTTGACCTTTGACATAGCTATAGTGTCCTTGACCTATAAAATCTTGTCCGGGCTATATCTCAGAAACTATAAGGTGTAGGAAGTTGACACTTGGTAGGGACATTGGTAAGGGGATGTAGGTTTGCAACATCATGGTGTGACCTTGATTTGACTTTTGAACTTGTTATAGTGACCTTGACCTATGAAATCTTGTCCAGGATATATTTTGGAAAATGTAAGTTGTAGGAAATTGATGTATGATATGAATATTGGTTATGGAGTGTAGGTTTGCAACGTCATGATCTGACCTTGATTTGACCTTTGACCTTTTTGTAGTGACCTCATCCTATAAAATCTTGTCTAGGCTATATCTCAGAAACTGTAAGGTGTAGGAAGTTGATACGTGGTAGAGACATTGGTTAAGGGATGTAGGTTTGCAACATCATGGTGTGACCCTTATTTGACTTTTGAACTTGTTGTAGTGACCTTGACCTATAAAATCTTGTCCAGGATATATCTTGAAAACCGTAAGGTGCAGGAAGTTGATGCGTGATAGGAATATTGGTTAGGGAGTGTATGCATGCAACATCAAGGTCTGACCTTGATTTGACCTTTGACCTTACTGTAGTGACCTTAACCTATAAAATCTTTTCCGGGCTATATATCGGAAACTGAAAAGTGTAGGAAGTTGATATTTGGTAGGGACATTGGTTAGGGGTGTAGGTGTGTAATGTCATGGTGTGACCTTGATTTGACCTTGCTGTAGTGACCTTGACCTATAAAACCTAGTCTGGGCTAAATCTCGGAAACTGTAAGGTGTAGGAAGTTCATACTTGGTAGGGACATGGGATGAGGGTTATATGTGTGTAGTGCATGGTGTAACCTTGATTTGACCTTTGATCTTGCCCTAGTGACCTTGATCTATAAAATCTTGTCACAGCTATACCTTGGAAACCTTAAGTTGTAGAAGTTCATACTTAGTGGGACATGAGTTAGAGGTTCTAGGTGTGCAACATCATGGTTTGACCTTGATTTGACCTTTGACTTTGCGGTAGTGGCCTTGACCTTTAAAATCCTGTCCGGGCTATTCCTTGGAAAACGTAAGGTGTAGGAAGTTCATACTTAGTGGGGACATTGGTTAGGGGTTGTAGGTGTGCAACATCATTGATTTATCTTGATTTGACCTTTGACCTTACCACAGTGACCATGACCTCTAAAATCTTCTGTGGGCTATATCTCGGAAACTGTAACATGTAGGAAGTTGATACTTTGTAGGGACATTAGTTGGGGGTTGTAGGTGTTCATCGTCATGGTGTGACGAGTTGCAGGTATGCAGCATAATGGTGTGACCTTGATTTGACCTTTGACCTAGCTATAGTGTCCTTGACCTATAAAATATTGTCCGGACTATATCTCAGAAACTGTAAGGTGTAGGAAGTTGACACTTGGTAGGGACATTGGTAAGGGGATGTAGGTTTGCAACATCATGGTGTGACCTTGATTTGACTTTTGAACTTGTTATAGTGACCTTGACCTATGAAATCTTGTCCAGGATATATTTTGGAAAACGTAAGTTGTAGGAAGTTGATGTATGATATGAATATTGGTTATGGAGTGTAGGTTTGCAACGTCATGATCTGACCTTCCTTTGACCTTTTTGTAGTGACCTCAACCTATAAAATCTTGTCCAGGCTATATCTCAGAAACTGTAAGGTGTAGGAAGTTGATACGTGGTAGAGACATTGGTTAGGGGATGTAGGTTTGCAACATCATGGTGTGACCCTTATTTGACTTTTGAACTTGTTGTAGTGACCTTGACCTATAAAATCTTGTCCAGGATATATCTTGAAAACCGTAAGGTGCAGGAAGTTGATGCGTGATAGGAATATTGGTTAGGGAGTGTATGCATGCAACATCAAGGTCTGACCTTGATTTGACCTTTGACCTTACTGTAGTGACCTTAACCTATAAAATCTTTTCCGGGCTATATATCGGAAACTGAAAAGTGTAGGAAGTTGATATTTGGTAGGGACATTGGTTAGGGGGTGTAGGTGTGTAATGTCATGGTGTGACCTTGATTTGACCTTGCTGTAGTGACCTTGACCTATAAAACCTAGTCTGGGCTAAATCTCGGAAACTGTAAGGTGTAGGAAGTTCATACTTGGTAGGGACATGGGATGAGGGTTATATGTGTGTAGTGCATGGTGTAACCTAGATTTGACCTTTGATCTTGCCCTAGTGACCTTGATCTATAAAATCTTGTCACAGCTATACCTTGGAAACTTTAAGTTGTAGAAATTCATACTTAGTGGGACATGAGTTAGAGGTTCTAGGTGTGCAACATCATGGTTTGACCTTGATTTGACCTTTGACTTTGCGGTAGTGGCCTTGACCTTTAAAATCCTGTCCGGGCTATTCCTTGGAAAACGTAAGGTGTAGGAAGTTCATACTTAGTGGGGACATTGGTTAGGGGTTGTAGGTGTGCAACATCATTGATTTATCTTGATTTGACCTTTGACCTTACCACAGTGACCATGACCTCTAAAATCTTATGTGGGCTATATCTTGGAAACTGTAACATGTAGGAAGTTGATACTTTGTAGGGACATTGGTTGGGGGTTGTAGGTGTTCATCGTCATGGTGTGACGAGTTGCAGGTATGCAGCATAATGGTGTGACCTTGATTTGACCTTTGACCTAGCTATAGTGTCCTTGACCTATAAAATATTGTCCGGACTATATCTCAGAAACTGTAAGGTGTAGGAAGTTGACACTTGGTAGGGACATTGGTAAGGGGATGTAGGTTTGCAACATCATGGTGTGACCTTGATTTGACTTTTGAACTTGTTATAGTGACCTTGACCTATGAAATCTTGTCCAGGATATATTTTGGAAAACGTAAGTTGTAGGAAGTTGATGTATGATATGAATATTGGTTATGGAGTGTAGGTTTGCAACGTCATGATCTGACCTTCCTTTGACCTTTTTGTAGTGACCTCAACCTATAAAATCTTGTCCAGGCTATATCTCAGAAACTGTAAGGTGTAGGAAGTTGATACGTGGTAGAGACATTGGTTAGGGGATGTAGGTTTGCAACATCATGGTGTGACCCTTATTTGACTTTTGAACTTGTTGTAGTGACCTTGACCTATAAAATCTTGTCCAGGATATATCTTGAAAACCGTAAGGTGCAGGAAGTTGATGCGTGATAGGAATATTGGTTAGGGAGTGTATGCATGCAACATCAAGGTCTGACCTTGATTTGACCTTTGACCTTACTGTAGTGACCTTAACCTATAAAATCTTTTCCGGGCTATATATCGGAAACTGAAAAGTGTAGGAAGTTGATATTTGGTAGGGACATTGGTTAGGGGGTGTAGGTGTGTAATGTCATGGTGTGACCTTGATTTGACCTTGCTGTAGTGACCTTGACCTATAAAACCTAGTCTGGGCTAAATCTCGGAAACTGTAAGGTGTAGGAAGTTCATACTTGGTAGGGACATGGGATGAGGGTTATATGTGTGTAGTGCATGGTGTAACCTAGATTTGACCTTTGATCTTGCCCTAGTGACCTTGATCTATAAAATCTTGTCACAGCTATACCTTGGAAACTTTAAGTTGTAGAAATTCATACTTAGTGGGACATGAGTTAGAGGTTCTAGGTGTGCAACATCATGGTTTGACCTTGATTTGACCTTTGACTTTGCGGTAGTGGCCTTGACCTTTAAAATCCTGTCCGGGCTATTCCTTGGAAAACGTAAGGTGTAGGAAGTTCATACTTAGTGGGGACATTGGTTAGGGGTTGTAGGTGTGCAACATCATTGATTTATCTTGATTTGACCTTTGACCTTACCACAGTGACCATGACCTCTAAAATCTTATGTGGGCTATATCTTGGAAACTGTAACATGTAGGAAGTTGATACTTTGTAGGGACATTGGTTGGGGGTTGTAGGTGTTCATCGTCATGGTGTGACGAGTTGCAGGTATGCAGCATAATGGTGTGACCTTGATTTGACCTTTGACCTAGCTATAGTGTCCTTGACCTATAAAATATTGTCCGGACTATATCTCAGAAACTGTAAGGTGTAGGAAGTTGACACTTGGTAGGGACATTGGTAAGGGGATGTAGGTTTGCAACATCATGGTGTGACCTTGATTTGACTTTTGAACTTGTTATAGTGACCTTGACCTATGAAATCTTGTCCAGGATATATTTTGGAAAACGTAAGTTGTAGGAAGTTGATGTATGATATGAATATTGGTTATGGAGTGTAGGTTTGCAACGTCATGATCTGACCTTCCTTTGACCTTTTTGTAGTGACCTCAACCTATAAAATCTTGTCCAGGCTATATCTCAGAAACTGTAAGGTGTAGGAAGTTGATACGTGGTAGAGACATTGGTTAGGGGATGTAGGTTTGCAACATCATGGTGTGACCCTTATTTGACTTTTGAACTTGTTGTAGTGACCTTGACCTATAAAATCTTGTCCAGGATATATCTTGAAAACCGTAAGGTGCAGGAAGTTGATGCGTGATAGGAATATTGGTTAGGGAGTGTATGCATGCAACATCAAGGTCTGACCTTGATTTGACCTTTGACCTTACTGTAGTGACCTTAACCTATAAAATCTTTTCCGGGCTATATATCGGAAACTGAAAAGTGTAGGAAGTTGATATTTGGTAGGGACATTGGTTAGGGGGTGTAGGTGTGTAATGTCATGGTGTGACCTTGATTTGACCTTGCTGTAGTGACCTTGACCTATAAAACCTAGTCTGGGCTAAATCTCGGAAACTGTAAGGTGTAGGAAGTTCATACTTGGTAGGGACATGGGATGAGGGTTATATGTGTGTAGTGCATGGTGTAACCTAGATTTGACCTTTGATCTTGCCCTAGTGACCTTGATCTATAAAATCTTGTCACAGCTATACCTTGGAAACTTTAAGTTGTAGAAATTCATACTTAGTGGGACATGAGTTAGAGGTTCTAGGTGTGCAACATCATGGTTTGACCTTGATTTGACCTTTGACTTTGCGGTAGTGGCCTTGACCTTTAAAATCCTGTCCGGGCTATTCCTTGGAAAACGTAAGGTGTAGGAAGTTCATACTTAGTGGGGACATTGGTTAGGGGTTGTAGGTGTGCAACATCATTGATTTATCTTGATTTGACCTTTGACCTTACCACAGTGACCATGACCTCTAAAATCTTATGTGGGCTATATCTCGGAAACTGTAACATGTAGGAAGTTGATACTTTGTAGGGACATTGGTTGGGGGTTGTAGGTGTTCATCGTCATGGTGTGACGAGTTGCAGGTATGCAGCATAATGGTGTGACCTTGATTTGACCTTTGACCTAGCTATAGTGTCCTTGACCTATAAAATCTTGTCCGGGCTATATCTCAGAAACTGTAAGGTGTAGGAAGTTGACACTTGGTAGGGACATTGGTAAGGGGATGTAGGTTTGCAACATCATGGTGTGACCTTGATTTGACTTTTGAACTTGTTATAGTGACCTTGACCTATGAAATCTTGTCCAGGATATATTTTGGAAAACGTAAGTTGTAGGAAGTTGATGTATGATATAAATATTGGTTATGGAGTGTAGGTTTGCAACGTCATGATCTGACCTTGATTTGACCTTTGTCCTTTTTGTAGTGACCTCAACCTATAAAATCTTGTCCAGGCTATATCTCAGAAACTGTAAGGTGTAGGAAGTTGATACGTGGTAGAGACATTGGTTAGGGGATGTAGGTTTGCAACATCATGGTGTGACCTTTATTTGACTTTTGAACTTGTTGTAGTGACCTTGACCTATAAAATCTTGTCCAGGATATATCTTGAAAACCGTAAGGTGCAGGAAGTTGATGCGTGATAGGAATATTGGTTAGGGAGTGTATGCATGCAACATCAAGGTCTGACCTTGATTTGACCTTTGACCTTACTGTAGTGACCTTAACCTATAAAATCTTTTCCGGGCTATATATCGGAAACTGAAAAGTGTAGGAAGTTGATATTTGGTAGGGACATTGGTTAGGGGGTGTAGGTGTGTAATGTCATGGTGTGACCTTGATTTGACCTTGCTGTAGTGACCTTGACCTATAAAACCTAGTCTGGGCTAAATCTCGGAAACTGTAAGGTGTAGGAAGTTCATACTTGGTAGGGACATGGGATGAGGGTTATATGTGTGTAGTGCATGGTGTAACCTTGATTTGACCTTTGATCTTGCCCTAGTGACCTTGATCTATAAAATCTTGTCACAGCTATACCTTGGAAACCTTAAGTTGTAGAAGTTCATACTTAGTGGGACATGAGTTAGAGGTTCTAGGTGTGCAACATCATGGTTTGACCTTGATTTGACCTTTCACTTTGCGGTAGTGGCCTTGACCTTTAAAATCTTGTCCGGGCTATACCTTGGAAACCGTAAGGTGAAGGAAGTTCATACTTAGTGGAGACATTGGTTAGGGGTTGTAGGTGTGCAACATCATTGATTTATCTTGATTTGACCTTACCACAGTGACCATGACCTCTAAAATCTTATGTGGGCTATATCTCGGAAACTGTAACATGTAGGAAGTTGATATTTGTAGGAACATTGGTTGGGGGTTGTAGGTGTTCAGCGTCATGGTGTGACGAGTTGCAGGTATGCAGCATAATGGTGTGACCTTGATTTGACCTTTGACCTAGCTATAGTGTACTTTACCTATAAAATCTTGTCCGGGCTATATCTCAGAAACTGTAAGGTGTAGGAAGTTGACACTTGGTAGGGACATTGGTAAGGGGATGTAGGTTTGCAACATCATGGTGTGACCTTGATTTGACTTTTGAACTTGTTATAGTGACCTTGACCTATGAAATCTTGTCCAGGATATATTTTGGAAAACGTAAGTTGTAGGAAGTTGATGTATGATATGAATATTGGTTATGGAGTGTAGGTTTGCAACGTCATGATCTGACCTTCCTTTGACCTTTTTGTAGTGACCTCAACCTATAAAATCTTGTCCAGGCTATATCTCAGAAACTGTAAGGTGTAGGAAGTTGATACGTGGTAGAGACATTGGTTAGGGGATGTAGGTTTGCAACATCATGGTGTGACCCTTATTTGACTTTTGAACTTGTTGTAGTGACCTTGACCTATAAAATCTTGTCCAGGATATATCTTGAAAACCGTAAGGTGCAGGAAGTTGATGCGTGATAGGAATATTGGTTAGGGAGTGTATGCATGCAACATCAAGGTCTGACCTTGATTTGACCTTTGACCTTACTGTAGTGACCTTAACCTATAAAATCTTTTCCGGGCTATATATCGGAAACTGAAAAGTGTAGGAAGTTGATATTTGGTAGGGACATTGGTTAGGGGGTGTAGGTGTGTAATGTCATGGTGTGACCTTGATTTGACCTTGCTGTAGTGACCTTGACCTATAAAACCTAGTCTGGGCTAAATCTCGGAAACTGTAAGGTGTAGGAAGTTCATACTTGGTAGGGACATGGGATGAGGGTTATATGTGTGTAGTGCATGGTGTAACCTAGATTTGACCTTTGATCTTGCCCTAGTGACCTTGATCTATAAAATCTTGTCACAGCTATACCTTGGAAACCTTAAGTTGTAGAAATTCATACTTAGTGGGACATGAGTTAGAGGTTCTAGGTGTGCAACATCATGGTTTGACCTTGATTTGACCTTTGACTTTGCGGTAGTGGCCTTGACCTTTAAAATCCTGTCCGGGCTATTCCTTGGAAAACGTAAGGTGTAGGAAGTTCATACTTAGTGGGGACATTGGTTAGGGGTTGTAGGTGTGCAACATCATTGATTTATCTTGATTTGACCTTTGACCTTACCACAGTGACCATGACCTCTAAAATCTTATGTGGGCTATATCTCGGAAACTGTAACATGTAGGAAGTTAATACTTTGTAGGGACATTGGTTGGGGGTTGTAGGTGTTCAGCGTCATGGTGTGACGAGTTGCAGGTATGCAGCATAATGGTGTGACCTTGATTTGACCTTTGACCTAGCTATAGTGTCCTTGACCTATAAAATCTTGTCCAGGCTATATCTCAGAAACTGTAAGGTGTAGGAAGTTGACACTTGGTAGGGATATTGGTAAGGGGATGTAGGTTTGCAACATCATGGTGTGACCTTGATTTGACTTTTGAACTTGTTATAGTGACCTTGACCTATGAAATCTTGTCCAGGATATATTTTGGAAAACGTAAGTTGTAGGAAGTTGATGTATGATATGAATATTGGTTATGCAGTGTAGGTTTGCAATGTCATGATCTGACCTTGATTTGACCTTTGACCTTGCTGTAGTGACCTCAACCTATAAAATCTTGTCCAGGCTATATCTCAGAAACTGTAAGGTGTAGGAAGTTGATACTTGATAGAGACATTGGTTAGGGGATGTAGGTTTGCAACATCATGATGTGACCCTTATTTGACTTTTGAACTTGTTGTAGTGACCTTGACCTATAAAATCTTGTCCAGGATATATCTCGGAAACCGTAAGGTGTAGGAAGTTGATGCGTGATAGGAATATTGGTTAGGGAGTGTATGCATGCAACATCATGGTCTGACCTTGGTTTGACCTTTGACCTTGCTGTAGTGACCTTAACCTATAAAATCTTTTCCGGGCTATATATCGGAAACTGAAAAGTGTAGGAAGTTGATATTTGGTAGGGACATTGGTTAGGGGGTGTAGGTGTGTAATGTCATGGTGTGACCTTGATTTGACCTTTGACCTTGCTGTAGTGACCTTGACCTATAAAACCTAGTCCGTGCTAAATCTCGGAAACTGTAAGGTGCAGGAAGTTCATACTTGGTAGGGACATGGGATGAGGGTTATATGTGTGTAGTGCATGGTGTAGCCTTGTTTGGACCTTTGATCTTGCCCTAGTGACCTTGACCTATAAAATCTTGTCACGGCTATACCTTAGAAACCTTAAGTTGTAGAAGTTCATACTTAGTGGGACATGAGTTTGGGGTTGTAGGTGTAGAACATCATGGTTTGACCTTGATTTGACATTGCCATCATTCCCTTGACCTATAAAATCTTGTCCGCGCTATACCTTGGAAACCGTAAGGTGAAGGAAGTTCATACTTAGTGGAGACATTGGTTTGGGGTTGTAGGTGTGCAACATCATTGATTTATCTTGATTTGACCTTTGACCTTGCCATAATGACCATGACTTCTAAAATCTTATGTGGGCTATATCTGGGAAACTGTAGCATGTAGGAAGTTGATACTTTGTAGGACATCGGTTGGGGGTTGTAGGTGTTCAACGTCATGGTGTGACGAGTTGCAGGTATGCCGCATAATGGTGTGACCTTGATTTGACCTTTGACCTAGCTATAGTGTCCTTGACCTATAAAATCTTGCCCGGGCTATATATTGGAAACCGTAAGGTGTAGAAAGTTGATACTTGGTAGGGACATTGGTAAGGGGTTGTGGCTGTGTAATGTCATGGTGTGACCTTGATTTGACCTTTGACCCTGCCATAGTGACCTTGACCTATATAACATTGTCCTGGCTATATCTCGGAAACTGTAAGGTGTAGGAAGTTCATACTTGGTAGGGACATTGGATGAGGGTTATACGTGTGTAGTGCATGGTGTAACCTTGATTTGACCTGTGATCTTGCCGTAGTGACCTTCACGTGTAATATCTTATATGGGCTATACTTTGGAAACCGTAAGGTGTAGGAAGTTCATGCTTAGTGGGACATGAGTTAGAGGTTCTAGGTGTGCAACGTCATGGTTTGAACTTGATTTGACCTTTGACTGCGGTAGTGGCCTTGACCTTTAAAATCTTGTCCGGGCTATTCCTTGGAAACCGTAAGGTGTAGGAAGTTCATGAGTTAGAGGTTCCAGGTGTGCAACATATGGTTGTTGTCCCTAGCCAACCCTGATTTCAGGGTTGGGGTAAGAAATTTTCAAGTTGTATAAGTCTAGATGCTGAGTCAGGAAAGTTGGGCACATTTTGAAAAATATATGTGACCTTGTTTGTGACCGCTTTGTTTAACTATCAGATGTTGGTGTGTATTGTGTGTATTTTTTATACTCAGCACAATATCTCCATATACTACAGGACTCAAGGCGCTATGTAACCCATCTGACTGCACAGGTACAGCCCCAACTCACAAATAACTAGCTTATCCCTAACTGGAAGACCAAGGCTCAAAGATGGCCATTTATCAACGTCATTGAGCCTGCCACTGGGGTAGGAGCCAATTACAGGACCGCCATTTTAAGTGGTCATCTGCCAATATGTATCTGCCTCTACCTGGGTTTGGACCCACATCCTCTGACTTCCTAGACAAGTGTGTTACCCGCTAGGCCACAGTGTCAGATACATGAGTGGGTGTGTGGCATGATCCAAGCCATATGAGAGAACTCGCTTTGAATTGACAACACGCCCCATCTTATTACATAAGTTGCAGTAGTTGGGAATTCAGGTCATGAAAACAAAATTACATAATAATGTCGTGCTGGTATTGTTTATGGATATTGAAATATTTATCGATTCATGCTAGTTATACTGATATCGTTAATGTACTATCAAAACATAGTACTTACTAGATGCAATGAAGCTGTTTTCCATTCAATTTAAATATAAAGTTTGAGAAATGTATTGGTTTTCCTCTCATTTTTGTTAAATCTCACTGCTAAAGCGGAAATGGCATACTTGTTTACGTTTCGGGAAACTATCAAAACTTACGAAAGCATTTGGAAGCTCTCTCAGAAAACATCCATGACCCGATATTTCAATATCGATCAATACAGAAAGTAAAAATATGGTTTGATATCGATATATATATTATTATTCGACACCAACACTATAATAATGTAATGATATTTTTATTAAGGTGTGGAAAATAAAGGCTCAAATTTCTATACCTGGTTATTGAATTTATTTGCAGGGAGAACAAGGTATCACTAAATGTCCTCGAATTCAGTCACCTAGGCAGGAAGAGACCACCACCCAGCTCATCTCCATTTTCCAGCCTCTAGAGTGCAGGGACTATAGAATGGATTTGTCTCTCATCTATGTACCAAGACATCAGTAGATTCCCTTGTGTGAGTATCAGGCCTGGATCTCTATTTTAATAAACTTTTAAACTAATCTCTAATGCATTATAATTTATGAAATAATGCACTTAATCTGTTAATTTTAACAGCTTTTCAGAATTTTTTCTGTAAACATTCGAGGGATTTGTCTGTAATTTGTTAGGCCGAAACGATTAGGAAAATTTGGTAGCCGGGTAGTTGCTTGCATTAACCGTCAACTAACCGAGTAATTATGTCCACCCCCCAGTGGGGTGGACATATTATTTTTGCTTTTTCCGCCGTCCGGCGTCCCACTTGGTTTCCAGACATTTTAGGCAACAGTTCTTATCCTATCTTTACCAAATTTGGCATGCAGGTTTATTGGGTTAATAGCTTGTATGGGATTGCTTTTGGTGATGATAGCTCTATAGCTAACTGAGTAATAGCTACTTTGCTACTTTTGAGTAGCTCTTTGGTTTCCAGACATTTTAAGGAATGCTATTAAGCCTAGCTTTCTGAAATTTGGTATGGAGGTTCATTTGGTTAATAGCTTGTATGGGATTGCTTTTGGGGGGAATTGCTTCATAGATGAGTGAGTAATTAATTAAATAAATGAGTAATTAGCTATTTTGAATACTGAAAAAGGCAAATGTGCTCATATCTCCTAAACCGTGCGAGATAGAGCGATTTCGTCGAAATTTTCGACCCACAGGGTATCTAAGGAATGTACTCTTTGCAATTTTCAAAAAATTTTCCCCTCCCCAAAAATGGCGGCCATTTTGAATTTTCGAATTTTTGCCAAAAATGGCAAAACACAAATTTGCTTCTATCTCCTTAACCGTGCGAGATAGAGCGATTTCGTCGAAATTTTCGACCCACAGGGTATCTAAGGAATGTACTCTTCGCAATTTTCAAAAAATGTTCCCCTCCCCAAAAATGGCGACCATTTTGAATTTTCGAATTTTTGCCAAAAATGGCAAAACACAAATTTGCTTCTATCTCCTTAACCGTGCGAGATAGAGCGATTTCGTCGAAATGGCCGCCATTCAAAAAATTTTCCCTTTCCCAAAAATGGCAGCCATTTTGAATTTTCAAATTTTTGCCAAAAATAGAAAAACAGGAATTTGCTTCTATCTTCTTAACCGTGCAAGATAGAGTGATTTCATCAAAATTTTCGAGCCAACCAATGCAAAAAGGCATGAAGCTGAACTAATTTACATCTACACTGATAAATATTTAAGCATCATTGATATATTTTACAAATGAAACAGGGTCTTGTAAGACTACTGTACAATTTTGGCAAAAGGTTCATGGGGTGGACATTACACATGATAATGTGTGTTCTTCTATGCTATCCTGTTTCTATTCGCATCTACTATCAACAGGGCGTCCTATTTCTAGTTGTTTCTGATGTTTAGCATGTATGAGAAATACCGAAAACGTGTGTTCCGGATGTAAACAAAATGGCAGATCACGAGGTGCTGAAAGCCAAAGAATTCACCAGCTTACTCGGTAAATTTGCCAATAATGTAATAATTTGATATTTTAAAAATACAATGCATATAAAATGCTTTAATTTGATATGTTTTAAGGTTTTAAATCAAGATACAGTTCCAGCGATCGCGAATAATCCGCTTTGTGCTGATATACACAAGAAAACAATTAACCAACTTCATAATATTGGCGTTGACTAGTGCTTTGATAACCTACTAATTGACTAGTACAAATAATCGTTTCAGCTCTATTGATTTGGCGAATATGTTCTTGGTCAGAAGTCAGTTACTTTTTGGAGGTGTCAGCTCTAGATCTTTAGTTACTATGCACCTACCTTTGTAACTCATTTATACAACTACGATATTTATCCATATAAACGCCCCTGGGGCAAATCGTTTCAGCTCTATTGATTTGGCGAATATGTTCTTGGTCAGAAGTCAGTTACTTTTTGGAGGTGTCAGCTCTAGATCTTTAGTTACTATGCACCTACCTTTGTAACTCTCATTTATACAACTACGATATTTATCCGTATAAATGCCCCTGGGGCGATGCATTTTTCAAAAGGTGGGGGTGGGGGCTACTATTACAGATTAAAAAGTCAACTCTCAAGTCCAGTGGCAATGGGCAGTAATGGACACTTAGCCTTCAACTCTAGCATGCCAGCTACTTTGCCAGCATGTATAATGGTGGGAAACACAGTGACTGCCTCTAACAAGAGATCTACTTCCAGCAGTAAACCATCAGCAGAAGATCTGCAGAAGCTGGATGACAAGTGGGCAGAGAGGTTCTCCCGGCTGGAAGCCATGCTGCTAGCTAAGACCTTCACTGTACCAGTGGAACCGGTTGTGAAGCCAGCAGAAGTCACCACTAGCCAGAAGCCATTTTTTGACCCTGGTGCTGGCACCAGCAGTCTGGCTACAGGGAGTACCGGTCCCAGCCTTGTTCAGGCCACCGGTGAGACAGTAGATATGATGGAGACAGCCACCCAGCCTCTTGAGGCTCCCAGTGCCGGGACAGCAACCCAGCCTGTTCAGGCCCCCGGTTCAGTCCCTGATGTGCAGCCATCCAGTGAGGGAGATTTGAGCACAGACAGTGGGGGTGACCAGCAGAGTGTTACCGGTTCCCTATCTGAAGAGAACTACCGGTACGGGCTTCCCATAGAGAGACAATGCGAGGAGTCAAAAGCTTTATGGGTTGGCACAAGATACCAGAGTTTGAAACTGTGTCCTCTGCTGATGACAATCCTTTTGCCGGTGCACGAGCCCATCTCACCGGGAAAGTATCAGTGAAATTACTGGTTGATGACTGGTTGTGCCAGAAGATGGACTATCTCAACCTCACCATCACAGAGGGGTACCCTGCAGGGAATACTGATACTTCTGGCCTCCTCAAAGATTAATTCATCAAGCCACCCAAGCCATCTGGGTGGTATGGAATGCATGCTGAAAGGGGAGACAGTGACAGTAAAACAGTCTACATATGGTCTCCGGAACCGGCAAAATCATTCCTTTAGTAGAGTGGCTCGTTGAAGTTTCCATTCTGCCCCACCCCCAAGGCATTTAACCAGGACATGCTGAGACGTTGGGAGAGGACAGCACATAAACAGACCCTGATGTGCAGGGTTCAGGACACTATGTCTACTCAACTGAAATCCTTGCATCTCGACACCAAGGGCAAGTCCTCTGAGAAACTGAAGAAAGCTATTGATGAACTTCTTGTGAACTTCAATAGGTCAATTTCTCAAGCCATGGCCCGGACGATGCAAGATTTATCAGAAGGGGTTTTCATCAACATGTCAAACCTCACACTCGCTCACAAAGACAATTATTTAGAGTACTTGCATGCTGGTGTGAAGCAAGATACCTTGAATGCCTTAAGAACGTCTCCAGTCCATCTCAACTCACTCTTCCCAGACCAGCTTATTGCCAAGGCTGAGGAAGAGATCAGTAGAAGCGCAGAGTGGCTTTCGTCTGCTAACTCATACAGACGTCAAGGTCGTTTCCACCCCTACAAATTCACAGATAAATCTTCAAGCCACTCTGATCACAAGTCTGGTGTTCCTGCATGGAAACAAATCAGCGATAAACAGCAGTTGAGGTAGGGTTGTGGCAAAGCCTCAGCATTCTCCCAGAAGCTGGCTAAGGGTTGCAAGTCTCGTAAATCACAATCACTGTGTTAATTCTGTGACCGGTCATAAGGACTCTGTTCATGTTACCGTTCAGGGAGACTTGGACCTAGCACCAGTGATAGCCAGGAACAGGAAAGTGACTTTAAATTTGAATGTAGACTCTTGTGTTGCAAATGCTCATATTGTCACCGGCTTGCCACAAAGGAAAGGCGTAAATCCCACTTATTGTCAAATGTACACAGAAATAAAATATGTGAAAAATGTTTCTTGTGTAGGTCACTTGTGTTCTGTAAATCTTGTCACCAATGCCCAACATGCTGTTATAGATCCTCGTGTAGGGGCAAGGCTACACCAATGTTGGGAGAAATGGGAAGCTCTGGGTTCGAGTCCAAAATTAGTCACCACACTGAGAGAGGGCTACACCCTCCCCTTCCGGTTCAGACCCAACTTGACAAGGTCACCGACTGTAATGAGCAACTACCACAACTCAGCCAAGCAGTCCTTCCTTTTAGAAGCACTCTATCAGCTGATAAACAAAAATGCAGTCGAACCGGTAAAAAATAAAAAATCACTGGGTTTTTACAACCGTCTATTTTTGGTTCCCAAACCCGCCACCTTTGAACACCTTTTTAAACAGAGAGTCGTTCAAAATGGAGACCCCAGAGACAATAAGAACCTCCCTACAGGCAGGGGAGTGGGTCACATCCATAGACTTCAAAGATGCATACTTCCATATACCAATTCACAGTCAGTCAAGGAAGCACATGCGTTTTCACGTATCAGTTCAAAGCGCTACCCTTTGGACTATCCACAGCTCCCATGGAGTTCACAGTGGTGGCAAAAGAGGTCAAGCTCATGGCACTTCAAAGGGGTATAAGAATCCACCAGTACCTAGATGACTGGCTGGTGAGAGCCTCTACCCATGACACTTGTCTCCAGCATACACAAACCTTAGTAGCCCTGTGTCAGGATCTAGGGTGGCTGGTGAACAAGGAAAAGTCAGAACTGGTCCCCAAACAAGTTTTCAACTTCGTAGGTTACCAGTTTGACCTGAAAGAGGGCAAGGTCAGATCAATACTGTCAGATCTGGTATGCTCGGTCCGACAGTTCATGTCCCTCATAGGCCTACTCACAGCAACAGAAAAACAAGTCCACCTAGGGCGAGTCCATATGAGGCCCATAGAGTTGGACTTGAAAACCAACTGGAGGGTCCCAGAGTCACTTGAGAAGGCGATCCCGGTTCCCAACTCCCTCCACCCCCATCTAAGATGGTGGCTGGAGGAAAGCAATGTGCTAGTAGGTCAACCATTACACCCTCTAAAACATGCTCTGCAAATATTTACAGACACATCAAAAGAAGGGTGGGGCGCTCACTTAGACGAGCACACTGCAAGGGGAACTTGGTCCCTTCCAGAAAGCAAGTTGCACAGAAACCATTTAGAACTAAAAGCAGTATATCTAGCTCCTAAAGAGTTTCGAACCCTCTGCTGCAACAAGACAGTACTGATTGCTGCAGACAACACAACAGAAGTTGCCTATATCAACAAAGAAGGGGGGATGAAATCGGGCTCTCTGTGTGCCCTACTTTGGAGAATCCTGTCCTGGTGTACCAGACAGCAGGTAACCCTCAGGGCAAGTCACATCCCCAGCCGGCTGAACGTGATAGCAGACAAGCTGTCCAGACTTGGCCAGACCATTCAAACAGAGTGATCACTTCATCCAGAAGTATTCCAAGCTATATGTTCCCGGTGGCACCAGCCCCAAGTGGACCTGTTTACCACCAGATTCAACATAAACTTCCACAGTTTGTGTCACCGGTCCCAGACCCCCAGGCATAGGAAGTGGATGCACTCAGCCTCTCCTGGGAGGACCTAGACCTATACGCCTTCCCACCAGCAGCCATCTTGGGCAAAGTGGTGGAGAAGTTGCAGGACTACCCCTGCAACAGAATAATTCTGATTGTCACAGGGTGGCCCAACATGCCCTGGTTCTGGGATCTGGTGGCAATGTCCAGCCAAATCCCACTGTGTCTGCCCAACATACCAAACTTGTTGTCTCAGCCATTCAATCAGGTCCTTCACAGGAACCTGTCGAATCTGAACCTACATGCCTGGCTCCTAGAGCCTCAGCAATCAAGAAGCAGGGCTTCTCTGAAGCAGTGGCAGCACGAATTGATGCTCCTCAAAGAGGATTAACCAGATCTGTCTATGAGGCAAAGTGGACCACTTTTACAAAGTGGTGCCTCAGTAATCAGGTGGACTTCAGGGCACCACCTCTGAAAGCCATTGCTGACTTCCTCCTGCACTTGTTTCAGGACAAGAAGTTGCAACCAGGCACTATTGTTGGCTACAGATCACCCATTGCTGAAAATCTGGGCAATTCAACCATAAATGTCAGCAAGGATGAGAATCTCACTCGTCTTCTGGACAGTTTCCATAGAGACAGATGCAAGGACAGGAAGGGCATTCCCTCCTGGAACCTTTCCCTGGTGCTCCACCAGCTGACAAAGGCTCCCTTTGAACCCCTAAAAGAGACCTCCTTGAAACATCTTTCAAAACTGTTTTCTTGCTGGCCTTGGTATTGGTAAACGCAGGAGTGAGATCCATGCTTGGTTACATAAGAACATCAGACACCAATCAGACTGGTCTAAGGTGTCCTTGTATCCCTCACCCAGCTTCCTATCCAAGAATCAGCTGGCTAAGGAGGGTCCAGATAGTGTGGCTCCAGTGGTCATTCCAGCCCTGGCACCATCTCTGGATAGATCACTCAGGGGTGACAGGTCCCTATGTCCAGTTAGTGCCCTACGCTACTACTTGGACAGGACTTCAGATCTTAGGCAGAATAAGGAGTTGGTTTTTGTCTCCTTCAAGAAAGGTTTTGACAAGAACATCTCCCCTGCCACCATCTCCTCTTGGATCAAACAGACTGTGATTCTGTGCTATGAGCTCTCTGACCAGGAGGCCCTCTCCATACATCAGGTTAAAGTCGATGATGTTAGGGCCTTTGCTGCCTCTAAGACATTCCAATCAGGGATCTCCTTAGAGCAGATCTTGTCAGCCTGCCACTGGAAATCTCACAACACCTTCACTCAGTTTTATATGAAGGATGTTCCCTGGGCTGACTCAGGGCTTTTCCACCTGTTACCTGTAGTGGCTGAACAACAGGTGCACCACCAGGCCCAGAGGTGAGGAGATGTTGTATAAATGTAAAAATGTACATACTGTAAATATGCTAGATATGTACATAGTGTATATATGTTGAAATATACATATGATATTTTAAAAAATAAAAAAAAAACCCAAAAAACTGTGACTTGCTTCCCTTGGGAAGCTTTATTCTTCTGGGACTGAACTCAGCCCCTCTCTCTCTCTCTCTCTCTTTTTGCCCTTCTCAGATCAGCCCTGGGAGGGAAAGAAAAGGAGGGCGGGCATGTTGGTAGACTCCCGGTTAACCAGTTAGTTGGTAGCCGACCTTGACTTCTCAGGGTTCTCTGACCCAAGGTCAAATGGGCCTTCTCATTTTTTAGTCGAATCTTTGATTCGAGTTATGTACTGAGTTGCGGTCACGATTTTAAATTGGCAGTTTAAGCTCTTAAATATCAATTCTGCATAATATTTTCTTCACATATCTGTACATTAAGATGTATAGTATACACTCTGCCATTTTGAATATTTTTAATGCTGTTATTCAGTTATATTTTATAAAGTAAAAATCTTGTCTAGCACTACGCCTGGCTTTCTGTAAAGTCCCGAATGTCCTAGAAACTATTGTTTTACCTATTGTTATGGCCTACTCGAACGAGTCTTTTTTAACGGTTTCATCTGCTGGTTTCTAGACGTGAAGCCACCAATTAATTTATTTGTCTGCTGGTTTAAAAAGTATTTCTGAACCAATCACATCGCCTTGACAGATATTTCTGTAGCCTCAGCCTTACTCATTTATCAAAGAAATAAACCGCAAAGAATTTAATTAATGAAGTGACGTCATGGTAGTACTATACATTTTTCATTTAGCCAATCAGATTCGAGGACACCTGGTAGAGACAATTTGAAAATATGCACAACTCCGTAGTTCTTCATTCAACCACTCGAAGGCGCTTTGGGTTCCCATTGCCTAGAAGTTATCACGTGATTTCATTTTTTTCTGTCTATCCATTTCTTATTTTTGGAAGAGTTGTCTTCCAAATAGTTTTACAGTATATTTACAAAATACACCAGTTCGCTAATCTTATTTTATTCTATATTCTAACATGACATGGATGTGTCCTCGATTCTGATTGGCTAAACGACGAAATACTTCATCGGTAAAATACAGCATAATCTGTGTCTCCCTATTATCGCTCATTGTGGCTATCGTAACATTGTAGAAACAACACTCGAATATTTTATTTGAATACTTACAATTTGCTTCTGTAAAATATCCATATACCATATACATTTAACCGCTCAAAGGCGCTTGTGTATATTTGGGTTTCCATTTGCAGTTTACATGCACTCATTTATAACAAACGTCTAGTACTCGTGCAGTAAAAGAAAAATTTTGCCAGGAAACCCCCACAAAGAACTGCCGTGACTGCGCATATTTGCTCATTAATATTAATGAGGCAAGTCCGTGCTGGTAGTTTTCATCTTAAACCAGCCTTGTAAAATATTGTCAGGAAACCCCCTCAAAGAACTGCCGTGACTGCGCATGTTTGCTCATTAATATTTATGAGGCAAGTCCGTGAACAGGAAATATGCTGGTAGTTTTCATCTTTAACCAGCCTTGTAAAATATTGTCAGGAAACCCAACAAAGAACTGCCATGACTGCGCATATTTGCTCATTAATATTAATGAGGCAAGTCCCTGAAAGCGGTTTCCAAATGCGGGCAATAATACGAGTTTACAGATTTCAACACCCAGTGCTGTCCTAAGATTCGACTCTGTGGTTGGGTGAAATCCCGCCACTTGACCCTTGTTGTTTATTGTGAGTTTACTTAAGTCCCTAGCTGCTTATCCACCTACCAAGCTGTAGTTATTCAGCAATTGTCCATTGGATAGGATGTATTAACGCAATAAAATTGCAAATTTAATAAGTAAATTAAATTTTAATAAGTTAATACCCTATCCAATGGACAGGCAAGGCCCACCCCACTGGCCAGGCTATCAGCTTACTAGGGGTCTTACTAGGACTAGACATGAAAAAGATGCTATGACTTCACGTTGTCTAGACAGGAAGAGGAAGTACTATGCCCCACCTGGCGAATGCACTCTCCTGACCGTTCTTGCCTGTATTATATACAGGTCTTTTTCTGCATTTGGCTGGACCGGTTGGCTGACCGGTAAAGCAATTGTCCATTGGATAGGATATTAACTTGTATAAATTTAATTTACTTATTAAATTTGCAATATGTTATAGCTGTGTTATAGCTGATCCAAAAGTAGCTGAATAACATATTTACACAAAATTCTTTAAATTCTCTGATTTTCGTCACTTTAAAGCAATATTTTACCTCCAACAGCAGTTTGTTTTTGGGTACAAATTGATTGTCTATTTGTCTGTGCGTCTGTTTTGGGGTGTTTAGATTACTCAAGAATTAATGCACAGATCTTTATTAAAAATTTTTTGTGTGTAGGACCTGGTCAAAGTTACTGAAAAAAAGAACTGGATCTTATTTTGGATACAAAAAATCCAGAATTTTCAGAGGTCCCATTTCAATGTATTTTTTAATGAATTTGGCTTTCTACTTGATATTTCTTAAAAAATTAATTTACTTGTTTGGTTTTATTTCATTGTCTTCCTTACAATACTTTATATCACTTTAGAGACTGTTCACATGGAGTCGAGCGTTTTGCTCTCTCTGAGTGCATCATGTTTAAAAATGTTATTTACCTACTTTTCTGTCTGCTATAACAGAGTAAAATTGCAGACCTGTAGCTCATTGCATAGCTAAGCTGTAAGCTATTTTCAGAGTATAGCTCTTGAGTAAATCTGTAGTAACTTGAAAACTATTGCATTTAGAGTATTTTGTTTAAATTTGTTGTTCGCCTACTTTTGGGTCAGCTATAACATACTGAAATTATAAACCTGTAGCTCATTTCATAGCTGAGCAATAGCTTCTTTAAGGTTCTCACTGCTGAGTAAATCAGTTGTAAACTTGAAAACTATTGCATTTAGAATTTTTTGTTTAAATATGTTATTCACCTACTTTTGGGCCAGCTATAACAGTGTAATTACAGACCTGTAGCTCATTTCATAACTGAGCTATAGCTACTTTCAGGTTTTCACTGCTGATGTTATGTTGTTTGATGTTATCTGTGTTGAGTAAATCAGTTGAAACTTGAAAACTATTGAATTGACAGTATTTTGTTTAAATATGTTATTATCCTACTTATCTGTCAGCTATAACATAATAAAATGGCAAACCTGTAGCTCATTGCATAGCTGAGCTTTTGGCACTTTCAAAGTATAACTATTGAGTAAATCAGTTATAACTTAAAACTATTGCATTTAGAGTATTTTGTTTAAATATGTTGTTCACCTATTTATTGGTCAGGCATACCCCCACCTTAGTTATACCCTGGCGGGCGATTTTTAGATGTTGACCCATGTCTGTTCCTGGACTCTCCCTTCTTGGACTTAAGCGCATTAGAGGATTTGTATCAATTTTGCGCTCTATAAATTCTACTATTATTATTATTATCTCATGTTGTTAAAAATATTTCCCTAGGCTGTCGGGTACAGGCATGGCTGATGCTGTTTTATAAAATATATATTGCATTCAAGGTTTTATGTTATTTAACAAATATTCCATGCATTAAATGTTTTCCTTATCACACAACTAGACCTAACTACAGTGAGGCAGGTGGGGGAGATGACTGTGGGTCACTCGTAAAATTATAATGCCAGTTGTGTAGCTCTTTATTGAAGAACTATTAAATTCAGCAGGAAAAGCTTGCACGTGAATATTAATATCCAGCTTTAACAACAAATGGGGGTTCTCCAGGTTTCTATTATGAAAAATTAAAGTCCTTGTGGGACTAGATTTAAGATCCGGTTCGGATCTGAAGCCTGGTCCAAATAAAGAACTTGCATCATCCGAACTCATGGATCCCAACCCCATACACGGTTTCCCATCCCATGCATGGGTCCTGAAGCCTGGGGTCCCGAACAGCCCAACTCTTTTGCTGTTGCAAACTGAAGACTTTTAGATAATAATAGGGCTTGGACAGAATAGGGGAATCTGTGCATCCAAGCAGTTCGGATGTTCAGATCAGAATTCCAAACAAACCAACCATAAGCTTCTTGCCGATATGTTACTTCATCTTCCTTTTGGAGGAATCTGAGGCTTCTCTGCAAGTCAATAAGTCCTCTAAGCCGAAAAGGGCTTCTAAACAAGGTATATCAAGTGAGACCCAGGTCCTGTATTTTGTTTGGGGAGGTAGATTTGTCTGACTTGCCCTCATTTTATTACGCTACAATAGCTTACCATGTGGGACTTAATGCTGTTCTCGGGTTGCCACACCCGGGGCCAACGTCTTAGAAAAAAAGATCGTTCTTGTTAGCCACCGGATATACTGGTAGTTGTCATCACGTGATAACTTCTGACCAATCGCCCTTCTTTCTCGTTGGCCACGATTGACTGGTAGCAGTTTGTAAATATACAGACATTTTCATTTATTTTTCAGTCTTTACGTATTGTTGGAGGCTAATATTTGGATATTTCTTTTCATATATTTCATAGATTATCCTGTAAAATTATTAATTTCACAACTTAAGTATTTTCCTTACAATCCGCGTGTTTTGAGTTTTCTCGGTTCAGGCAATTCCAATTGTACGTCTTTTTATTGCGTTAAAATGTTTCTCCATCAAGCAAACAAAGACAAACCGAGAGCTCAGAAATGCCGCCATTTTTGCTTCAGTTTTGATAATCATAACTACTGCCCTACCTGTAGGGAGGCTGGCAAGGGAGATGACCCCTGTGTCACTTTTGAAGCACCCTGCCATATTTGCACGTCTCTCACTGATGAACAATTGCAAAAAATTCAAAACAGGAAGCGGTACTTAAAAAAGCAAAAAGCGGAAACTAGTTCTAAAGATGAACTAGATATCTTGGGTGAAGGCGATGGGGACTCTTTTACTGGTTCTAATGCAGACCTTGAGAGTGCTGCCGAACCTCTTTACCTCACCCCCCCCGTCCTCAACCACTCGCCTTCAGTTCTTTATCATTAAAAACCCCAGCTAAAGCTGTCCCACCCACCCCAGGTACTGTTTTGCAAAACAAAATTCAAAGAAATCTAGAGAAATCCCTGGGTGATTCCTTAAATATACATATTCAGCAGCAAATGGGTTCCTTCCAGGCATCCATGTTAGAAGCATTTCAATCACTCCGAGAGGCAATTAAAAAGCCAGCCGAGGTTGATCCCTCGCCTCATGCTTCAAAAGCTGGTCCATCCAGCAACATTGCTGCTCATCTGGACCTACCCCCTCCGAGGTCTAGTACTAATGCTCAGTCCGAGGCAATGGATGTGGACGTTGGTCCAGCACTCCCTCCTCAACTAGTACTTAACCAATCTACCTCGGATCAGTACGTTGCCCCTTCTGAGGCTATACCGAAGGATTCCTCGTACTCACACAAAAAACAAAGCCACAGGCAAACAGTAGCATCGAGCTCTGCCTCGGATCAACTGGATGAGGATTCCGACGAACCTCGGATCCATCCTAGACCTAAGAAATACTCTGACAAGAGCAAACATAAATCTAGGTCCAGATATGTGTCATCTTCAGAGGAAGATCACTCCCCTGTTGCCAGACACAGGTCTTCTAAGCCCTCTAGGGCTCAGCCCTCAGGAGCAGCCTCTGATCAAGACCTCCCACAACATGATCCAGACCCCCCTTATTATAGGGAAGTAGCCCTGTCTGACATTCCCTCCCAATACTCTGAAGAGGTAGACACCTTCAGGCGCATTCTTTCTCTCCCTGACCCCAGGGACTCTATGCCTAGGTCTTCAACTTCAGTGTTGGGTCTGGATGACGAAAAAGGCCGTCAAGAGCATGAAGAGCTCAGACCTAGAGGTCCTTCCTCTATCCTACCACTTAGCTCAGTTATCAAGGACGCCTTTGATAAATTTCAACATGATTTCAAAGCTGCCAATTTAGCTGAGGGCAAATATGTTAAGCCTCCTGCATCCACTTCGAAGTGGTATAAGGTTGGACAGCCCACTTTTCAAGACAAAATCCGGGAGTTGAATACGGACTTTGCTAAGATCTGTATTACTCCTAGACCTCCTGGGGCACCAGTAGCCAAAGTCCCTCTGCCAGTTCTTAAGGAGCTGGAACATCAGGCTAGACAAAATATTTCAACCCTCAATTTCACCGCTGCCTTTGCCAAAACCTCTTCTTCTTGCAATGCTTCCTTGGAAAAGTGCCAACATAGCATCAAGTCAACTGTCAAGAAGATAAAGTCTCAGATCCAGAAAGGTGCCAATCCTGAGAAAGCAGCAAAGCGCGGATATGAGGAAGTTGCTGAGTACTTGGATTTTTGGAACAAGACGGTTCTTGTTCAACATAGAGCTCTTACCTGTCTCAGCAAATCGCTAGCCCATATTCTCCAGAGGGAATTATATTCCATGGCTAATACCGGCTTGCTTAGGCGCGAAGCCGAAATGACTCTATTGCATCCCCAGCTAGGGGAAACGAGACGCCAAGAACTTAGGAACTCGTCCTTCTGGGACTCCTCCTTGTTCGAGTCTCAACTTGTAAAGGAAGGTGAGGACTTCCTTCTCAAAAAAGGCACCTCAAAAGATTCTCAGTGTTTCGCACCCTACCAGAATAAGCCCTTTCGTGGCCCCCACAAGAAAAGAGGCTCCTACAGGAAACGCCCCTATGGGGGCAATACCTCTCAAAGCAGTAACCAATCCTTTCCCTCGGGAAGAGGAAAATCCAACTTCAGAGGCTCCAGGGGTCGTTTTTGACCCCACAATAGGGGAAGGGGGCGTGGAAACCCCCCTTCTCAATGACTCCTCCAAAGCCTCACTCAGTCCACCAGTAGGAAGTCGCCTCCGTTCTTTCAAGAGAGACTGGCTAACAAACAAATGTTCTCAAAACGTGTTAAACATTATCACCAATGGCTACGTTCTGCCATTCCGTTCAAAGCCAAACTTGATCAGATTTCCTCTGATTCTATCAGAGTACAAGGCCCAACAAAAAGACCAAGCCTTGGCCATTTGTATCCAGTCTCAATTGTCAAAGAGCGCCATCGAAAGGGTGGAAAACATAAAATCTCTCGGGTTTTACAGTCGCCTGTTCCTAGTACCCAAGCCTCACCAAAGGTGGAGGCCAGTCATAGACTTAAGCAGGCTCAACACTTTTCTACATGTAGAAAAGTTCAAAATGGAAACCCCGGAGTCCATCAGGACTTCCCTGGTCCAAGGGGAGTGGGTATCGTCGATAGACCTGTCGGACGCATACCTTCACATCCCCATCCATCCAAACTCAAGGAAGTACCTAAGGTTTTGCTACAAGGCCCAGGTGTTCCAGTTCACCTCCCTACCTTTCGGACTGGCCACAGCCCCCCAGGTCTTTACGATAATCGTAAAGGAAGTGAAACTAATGGCCCTCTCAAGAGGACTCAGAATTCACCAATACCTGGACGACTCGCTGACCAGGTCCCAGTCTCAGGAGGAATCTCAAAGGGACACACAGGCAGTGGTAGACCTAACCCAATCCTTGGGTTGGATGATCAACCAGGAAAAATCAGAACTGAAACCTACTCAGGTGTTTTCGTTCGTGGGCTACGAATACCACCTAGATTCAGCCCTTGTAAGACCCACTCACGAGAGATGGCTCAAACTTCAGGATTTGATGCAAGATGTTTGATGTCTCTAATTGGGTTGCTAGCCTCAACGGAGAAAATGGTCCCGGAGGGACGCCTTCACATGAGGCAATTTCAGTTTCATCTCAAGGAGCACTGGAGATATCCTCAGTCACTGGACAACCTCCTTCCTTGGACAGAAGCCATTGTAGCCCACCTAGATTGCTGGCAAAACCCCTCAAATGTGATGAAAGGCGCAGACCTTCATCCCAAGGACCACAGTATCCAACTCTTTACCGACGCCTCAAACGAAGGTTGGGGCGCTCACTTAGATCAAAATTCTACAAAAGGACTGTGGTCAGAGCGGGAAAAAAGGCTACACATAAATGTCCTGGAATTGAAGGCGGTCTCCCTGGCCCTTCGAGACTTCAAGGACCAGTGCCAGAATCAAACAGTGTTAGTTGCGACGGACAACTCAACAGTGGTAGCCTACATCAACAAGCAGGGGGGAACTCACTCAGCAGAGATGTGCGCTCTCCTGTGGAAAATCATGACCTGGTGCCATCACTAGTGCTGTAACGAGTTGACCGAAACTCGAGTCGTAACTCGGTGGGCGATATTTGGGACCACATCGATTTACGTAATTTAAACTCGAGTTTTTAAGAAATAAATTATGATATACTAGTCTTGTTATAAAACCAGCACTTTTACAATTTATCTAGCCATAAAGACAAAAAATTCAATGAGCAATGGCCGTTTTTTTATTTCCTTATTTACGTGGATGTTCCATAATGTGCTCATACATATCTGTACAATTTAACCGGCAACAGAATATATTTCCTTGCAATAAAATGGTACTAAATACGTCAATGGCGGATCCCTTGATGACACTATTTGGACATTGTTATTTTATTTATATTTGTGTCATTTACTCGAGTTCAACTCGAGTTCAACTCGCATCTAACAAGCGAGCGTCGATCTACAGAAATCACTGTTGATTACAGCTCTAGCCATCACTACCATATAACACTGAAAGCCAGGCACATTCCAGGGTGTCTGAATGTGATGGCCGACCTCCTATCCAGGTCCAACCAAGTGCAGTCAACAGAATGGTCTCTGCACCCTCAGGTCTTCAAGCAAATCTGCCGAAAGTGGTTCACCCCTCATGTAGACTTATTTGCCACTCACCTGAATCAGAAACTCCCTCTATATGTGTCTCCTATCCCAGACCCAAGGGCCTGGAACATAGATGCTCTGAACATAAACTGGACCAACCTCACGGCCTACGCCTACCCTCCTACGGCTCTCCTTCACAAGGTGATCCAAATGATCAAGCAATGCCATTGCCTGATCATCGTGATAGCCCCAGGCTGGCCAGGGATGCCCTGGTTTTGGGACCTAGTGCAGCTCTCAACAGAGATCCCACTACAACTCCCAGTGTCAACGACCCTACTCAAACAGTCCCACAACTATGTGTTCCACAACAATCCACAACAGCTGAACCTCCACGCCTGGTGTCTAGGAGCGGACAACTCCAAGAACAAGGCTTCTCTGTGGAGGTGGCAGAGAGAATTGTTGCCCCTCAGCGGTCATCAACAAGGACCATCTACAGGTCAAAGTGGGCCCTATTTGAAAAATGGTGCAGAGAAAATTCGGTGGATTTCTCCACTCCATCTGTGAAACAAATCTGATTTTTTCATGTACCTGTACCAAGACTTAAACAGGCGCCCCTCGACCATTGATGGTTACAGGACTGCAATCGTTGACACTTTGGGCCCAACGGCCCAACACATTGCACACAATGCAGACCTTCCAGGTTACTCTCCAGTTTTCACAGGGATCGTCCTAAAAGTTCCAGAAATTTACCCAAGTGGAACCTTTCTGTTGTCCTTAACGAGCTCACCAAAGCACCATTTAAGCCCATGAAAGACTCAGACCTCAAACATCTTACTCTCAAAACTGCTTTCTTGCTAGCCTTGGCCTCCGGCAAGCGCCGCAGCGAAATCCATGCCTGGGTCGCGAACAAAGTATCTAATTTAGGCCAATGGGAAAAGGTCGCCTTGTTCCCTTCTTCTGATTTCATAGCCAAAAACCAACTAGCAAGAGAAGGTTCTCAAAGTGTGTCACCAGTGACTATCCCTGCTTTGACTACCATTGTAGATAGACAATTTAAGGAAGACAGGACCCTGTGTCCCGTGCGGGCCCTGGGGTTTTATTTGGACCGAACTAAAGACCTGAAATGGTCTCGTTCTCTCCTTTTCATCTCCTTTAAGAAAGGACATACCTCAGACATCAGACCCGCTACACTCTCCTCATGGTTGAAACAAACCATCCTACTCTGTTACAAACAAGCAGATCAACAAGCCTTGGACTTGGTCCAAGTCAAAGCGCATGACATCCGGGCCTTCGCGGCCTCTAAGGCCTTTTACGGTGGAGTATCGGTGGACCAAATCATGCAAGCCTGTCACTGGAAAGCTCACAACACATTCACAAATTTTTACCTAAAAGACCTTACTTGGTCGGACACCGACAACAATATGTATCTGGGACCCGTGGTGGCGGCACAACAAGTCCTAGATCCTTCCCCTCAGACCAGTTGTCCTCGGAAAGAAAAAAGGGGGGGGGGGGGGGGGGGGGGGCACATCCACTACAACCAAGTCTTCAGGAGTCTCTCCCAGGATCTAGGTATTCCTTTACCTTCAAGATGTTACGGGTAAGGTCATTTTATTTTTTTTTTTAATTATCAGGTAATTTCTATTAAGGACTTATTCAGTTGTCGTTAATCTCATATTTCAGGTTAAAAATTTCATGAGATGCCCAACCACTGGGTTGGTCAGTCACACGTGAAGGTCTACTAGGGTCCCTTAGACCTCGAAGTGAGCATCGCTGCACTTCCGTCCTACTACCAAACATCTGGACAGTTTTAGCACTGTCCCTTTTTACTTAGGTTTTTTGGCTCGTTACAGGCCCGATCTTCGGGATTGGGGCTCTGTAAAAGGGACTCAGACTGGCATTTCTGGCACTATTCTGTATATGTTAATTCAAATCTTAGAAAAAATGATATATCTTCCAGTCTCAGCTGTAATCCCGCCACCGGGCGGTTGAATTCAGCATTAAGTCCCACATGGTAAGCTATTGTAGCGTAATAAAATTGAAAATTTTAATTACTTAAATGTAGCTTTTATAAGCTACAAGCTTACCATGTGGGACTTAGGAGAGTCCCACCCTGCCTCCCCGCTGTTTACAGCTGAGGGGTAGGTTTTAGTGATCTCAACGGGTACCTGGATATCCGGGTACCCGAACCCTGAATACTTACCCGAATCCGACATCTCATACCCGAGTACCCGAATCTAAGTTTATTTCTGTTAATATCGCCCACGTTGACTGACCAAGTACAGACGTATCTGGACTTCATTACTTCATTTAAAAATGAAACTATTCAATTAAAATGCACAATAATATTGTTTTCTCACCCTTGTACACCGTTTATAGTATTTTATTTGTCTTTTATTTTGGTTGTTTATACATTGTCAAATCACCGGAACCCTTTGAAAATCGTCAGTATATCAAAACAGTTACTTAATTCTGAGTCCATAAAACGCTGTATATTGGCTATATAGTGACATGCAGTCCTCAAATAAATAAGAATACAATATTTTCAGACAGTAGTTAATAATTTTATGTTAATAAAATTCACTTACCAACCTGAAATAAAAATGAAGTTTCAATTCCGAAACTACATTCGAGCAGCAGTTAATGCTTTTGTGATAGGTCATGTGACTCCGTTTTTATATAAACAACCGTGTTTTGAATGTACAGAAGTCTTTTTTATTTCACATTTCTTCCGTGTAATACTGTTTTGAATGCAAAAACGTGGCCAACAAGAAATAAAGCAAATGGTTGGATCCCATTATTTCTGTAGGTTTTAAGTCTGTAAATATGGAGATATTTGTAGCTTCATCTATTATCGCCCATCGGCGCGGATACCCGGGTACCCGCCCGCTGAAACCACTGCATACCCGGTCCTACTAAAAAGGGTTTACTGAGAACACTAGTAGGTTTAATAAAAAATTTCAACGAGAAAGTAGGGCGATTGGTCAGAAGTTATCATATGACGACAACTACCAGTATATCCGGTGGCTAACAAGAACGATCTTTTTTTCTAAGACGTTGGCCCCGGGTGTGGCAACCCGAGAACAGCATTAAGTCCCACATGGTAAGCTTGTAGCTTATAAAAGCTACATTTAAGTAATTAAAATTTTCAATTTTATACCAAGGATATGAAACCTTAGGCAGTTTTTATGTTAGCTGACTTGTCAGTCAGCTGACATTATGGCATCACTTAAAAGTGTTTATAACTTGCTTATTATTGGTCCTAGAGGTTTGGGATGCTAAACCAACCTATAGGAAATCATGGGCTGGGAATCTTCTGGAGTGGTCAGATTTGACCTTGGGCCCCTCCTTCAAGGTGAAATGAGAATAGCCAAAGTTAAAACTGCTTATAACTCGCTTATTATTGGTCCTAGAGGTTTGGGATGGTAAACCAACCTATAGGAATTCATGAGCTAGGAATCTTTTGGTGTGGTTGGATTTGACTTTAGACCTTTCATTCAAGGTCAAACAAGGATAGCCAAATTAAAAGTGCTTGTAACTCACTTATTATTGGTCCTAGAGGTTTGGGATGGTAAACCAACCTATACGAAATCTTCGGATGGGAATCTTCTGGTGTGGACGAACTTGACCTTGGGTCCCTCCTTTAAGGTCAAATGAGGATAGCCAAGCTTAAAAGTGCTTATAAGTTGCTTATTATTGGTCCTAGAGGCTCTGGATGGTAACCAACATATAGGAAATCATGGGATGGGAATCTTATGGTTTGGTCAGATTTGACCTTGGAGCCCTTGTTCAAGGTCAGACGAGGATAACCAAACTTAAAAGTGCTTATAACTTGCTTATTATTGGTCCTAGAGGTTTGGGATGGTAAACCAACACATAGGAAGTCATGGTCTGGGAATCTTTTGGTGTGGTCAGATTTGACTTTGGGCCCCTCCTTCAAGGTCAAATGAGGAAAGCCAAACTTAGAAGTGCTTATAACTCACTTATTATTGGTCCTAGAGGTTTGGGATGGCAACCCAACCTATAGGAAATCATGGGCTGGAAATCTTTTGATGTGGTCAGATTTGACCTTGGGCCCCTCATTCAAGGTCAAATGAGGATAGCCAAACTTAAAAGTGCTTATAACTTGCTTCTTACTGGCCCTAGAGGTTTGCAATGTGAAATCACCTTATAGGAAATCATGGGTTGGAAATCTTCTGATGTGGCCAGATTTGACCTTGAGCCCCTTCTTTAAGGTCAAACTATGGTTCACTGGCTTTGGTGAGCTGTCTTCAGTGGATGTACATTTGCATCGGTTCTTTGACGAATAGGTCTAGTTTTAAACATACTTTTCAATCTCATTTAATTCAAAATCCAAGAAAAATTTACAAATAACTCAAGTCTCAGCTGTAATCCGTCTGCCTAGTAGTTGAATTCAGGATTCAGTTACACATAGTAATTATGTCCACCCCCCTGGGGGGTGGATATATTATTTTTGCTTTTTTCGCCGTCCGATGTCCGATGTCCGATGTCCGGCGTCCGGCGTCCGATGTCCGGCGTCACGCATGGTTTCCGCTCATTTAAAGGAAAAGTATTAGAGCTATTGTCACCAAATTTGGTATGCAGGCTTATTGGGTCAGTAGCTTGCTTGGGATTGCTTTTGGCTGTTGTACCTCTTTTGCTTACTGAGTAATACTTAAGTACAGCTATTTTCAGTACCCATTGGTTTCCGTGCATTTAAGCCAAAATAATTAAAGATATTTTACTACAATTTTGAATACAAGATTGTTATGTCCATAGCTCGCTTGGTATTGCATTTGGGACTGATAGCTTTGTCAGTACATGAGTAATAGCCATTTAGGTACTTCATTGTGTATTTTCAGTACTACTTTTGAGTAATTTGCTTCTATCTCCTTAACCGTGCGAGATAGAGCGATTTCGGCAAAATTTTCGACCCGCAGGGTATCTGAGGAGTGTACTCTTTGCAATTTTCAAAAAATTTTCCCCTCCCCAAAAATGGCGGCCATTTTGAATTTTCGAATTTTTGCCAAAAATGGCAAAACACAAATTTGCTTCTATCTCCTTAACCGTGCGAGATAGAGCGATTTCGTCGAAATTTTCGACCCACAGGGTATCTAAGGAATGTAATATTTGCAATTTTCAAAAAAATTTCCCCTCCCCAAAAATGGCGGCCATTTTGAATTTTCGAATTTTTGCCAAAAATGGCAAAACACAAATTTGCTTCTATCTCCTAACTGTGCGAGATAGAGCGATTTCGGCAAAATTTTCGACCCACAGGGGATCTAAGGAATGCAATCTTTGCAATTTTCCAAAAATTTTCCCCTCCCCAAAAATGGCGGCCATTTTGAATTTTCGAATTTTTGCCAAAAATGGCAAAACACTAATTTGCTTCTATCTCCTTAACCGTGCGAGATAGAGCGATTTCGGCAAAATTTTCGACACACAGGGTATCTAAGCAATGCAATCTTTGCAATTTTCAAAATATTTTCCCCTCCCCAAAAATGGCGGCCATTTTGAATTTTTGCCAAAAATGGCAAAACACAAATTTGCTTCTATCTCCTTAACCGTGCGAGATAGAGCGATTTCGTCGAAATTTTCGACCCACAGGGTATCTAAGGAATGTAATATTTGCAATTTTCAAAAAATTTTCCCCTCCCCAAAAATGGCGGCCATTTTGAATTTTCGAATTTTTGCCAAAAATGGCAAAACACAAATTTGCTTCTATCTCCTTAACCGTGCGAGATAGAGCGATTTCGTCGAAATTTTCGACCCACAGGGTATCTAAGGAATGCAATCTTTGCAATTTTCCAAAAATTTTCCCCTCCCCAAAAATGGCGGCCATTTTGAATTTTCGAATTTTTGCCAAAAATGGCAAAACACAAATTTGCTTCTATCTCCTTAACCGTGCGAGATAGAGCGATTTCGTCGAAATTTTCGACCCACAGGGTATCTAAGGAATGTAATATTTGCAATTTTCAAAAAAATTTCCCCTCCCCAAAAATGGCGGCCATTTTGAATTTTCGAATTTTTGCCAAAAATGGCAAAACACAAATTTGCTTCTATCTCCTTAACCGTGCGAGATAGAGCGATTTCGGCAAAATTTTCGACCCACAGGGGATCTAAGGAATGCAATCTTTGCAATTTTCCAAAAATTTTCCCCTCCCCAAAAATGGCGGCCATTTTGAATTTTCGAATTTTTGCCAAAAATGGCAAAACACTAATTTGCTTCTATCTCCTTAACCGTGCGAGATAGAGCGATTTCGGCAAAATTTTCGACGCACAGGGTATCTAAGCAATGCAATCTTTGCAATTTTCAAAATATTTTCCCCTCCCCAAAAATGGCGGCCATTTTGAATTTTCGAATTTTTGCCAAAAATGGCAAAACACAAATTTGCTTCTATCTCCTTAACCGTGCGAGATAGAGCGATTTCGTCGAAATTTTCGACCCACAGGGTATCTAAGGAATGCAATCTATGCAATTTTCAAAAAATTTTCCCCTCCCCAAAAATGGCGGCCATTTTGAATTTTCGAATTTTTGCCAAAAATGGCAAAACACAAATTTGCTTCTATCTCCTTAACCGTGCGAGATAGAGCGATTTCGTCGAAATTTTCGACCCACAGGGTATCTAAGGAATGCAATCTTTGCAATTTTCCAAAAATTTTCCCCTCCCCAAAAATGGCGGCCATTTTGAATTTTCGAATTTTTGCCAAAAATGGCAAAACACAAATTTGCTTCTATCTCCTTAACCGTGCGAGATAGAGCGATTTCATCGAAATTTTCGACCCACAGGGTATCTAAGGAATGTAATATTTGCAATTTTCAAAAAAAATTCCCCTCCCCAAAAATGGCGGCCATTTTGAATTTTCGAATTTTTGCCAAAAATGGCAAAACACAAATTTGCTTCTATCTCCTTAACCGTGCGAGATAGAGCGATTTCGGCAAAATTTTCGACACACAGGGTATCTAACCAATGCAATCTTTGCAATTTTCAAAATATTTTCCCCTCCCCAAAAATGGCGGCCATTTTGAATTTTTGAATTTTTGCCAAAAATGGCAAAACACAAATTTGCTTCTATCTCCTTAACCGTGCGAGATAGAGCGATTTCGTCGAAATTTTCGACCCACAGGGTATCTAAGGAATGCAATCTATGCAATTTTCAAAAAATTTTCCCCTCCCCAAAAATGGCGGCCATTTTGAATTTTCGAATTTTTGCCAAAAATGGCAAAACACAAATTTGCTTCTATCTCCTTAACCGTGCGAGATAGAGCGATTTCGTCGAAATTTTCGACCCACAGGGTATCTAAGGAATGCAATCTTTGCAATTTTCCAAAAATTTTCCCCTCCCCAAAAATGGCGGCCATTTTGAATTTTCGAATTTTTGCCAAAAATGGCAAAACACAAATTTGCTTCTATCTCCTTAACCGTGCGAGATAGAGCGATTTCGTCGAAATTTTCGACCCACAGGGTATCTAAGGAATGTAATATTTGCAATTTTCAAAAAATTTTCCCCTCCCCAAAAATGGCGGCCATTTTGAATTTTCGAATTTTTGCCAAAAATGGCAAAACACAAATTTGCTTCTATCTCCTTAACCGTGCGAGATAGAGCGATTTCGTCGAAATTTTCGACCCACAGGGTATCTAAGGAATGCAATCTTTGCAATTTTCCAAAAATTTTCCCCTCCCCAAAAATGGCGGCCATTTTGAATTTTCGAATTTTTGCCAAAAATGGCAAAACACAAATTTGCTTCTATCTCCTTAACCGTGCGAGATAGAGCGATTTCGTCGAAATTTTCGACCCACAGGGTATCTAAGGAATGTAATATTTGCAATTTTCCAAAAATTTTCCCCTCCCCAAAAATGGCGGCCATTTTGAATTTTCGAATTTTTGCCAAAAATGGCAAAACACTAATTTGCTTCTATCTCCTTAACCGTGCGAGATAGAGCGATTTCGGCAAAATTTTCGACGCACAGGGTATCTAAGCAATGCAATCTTTGCAATTTTCAAAATATTTTCCCCTCCCCAAAAATGGCGGCCATTTTGAATTTTCGAATTTTTGCCAAAAATGGCAAAACACAAATTTGCTTCTATCTCCTTAACCGTGCGAGATAGAGCGATTTCGTCGAAATTTTCGACCCACAGGGTATCTAAGGAATGTAATCTTTGCAATTTTCAAAAAATTTTCCCCTCCCCAAAAATGGCGGCCATTTTGAATTTTCGAATTTTTGCCAAAAATTGCAAAACACAAATTTGGTTCTATCTCCCTAACCGTGCGAGATAGAGCGATTTCGGCAAAATTTTCGACACACAGGGTATCTAACCAATGCAATCTTTGCAATTTTCAAAATATTTTCCCCTCCCCAAAAATGGCGGCCATTTTGAATTTTCGAATTTTTGCCAAAAATGGCAAAACACAAATTTGCTTCTATCTCCTTAACCGTGCGAGATAGAGCGATTTCGTCGAAATTTTCGACCCACAGGGTATCTAAGGAATGCAATCTTTGCAATTTTCCAAAAATTTTCCCCTCCCCAAAAATGGCGGCCATTTTGAATTTTCGAATTTTTGCCAAAAATGGCAAAACACAAATTTGCTTCTATCTCCTTAACCGTGCGAGATAGAGCGATTTCGTCGAAATTTTCGACCCACAGGGTATCTAAGGAATGTAATATTTGCAATTTTCAAAAAAATTTCCCCTCCCCAAAAATGGCGGCCATTTTGAATTTTCGAATTTTTGCCAAAAATGGCAAAACACAAATTTGCTTCTATCTCCTTAACCGTGCGAGATAGAGCGATTTCGGCAAAATTTTCGACCCACAGGGGATCTAAGGAATGCAATCTTTGCAATTTTCCAAAAATTTTCCCCTCCCCAAAAATGGCGGCCATTTTGAATTTTCGAATTTTTGCCAAAAATGGCAAAACACTAATTTGCTTCTATCTCCTTAACCGTGCGAGATAGAGCGATTTCGGCAAAATTTTCGACGCACAGGGTATCTAAGCAATGCAATCTTTGTAATTTTCAAAATATTTTCCCCTCCCCAAAAATGGCGGCCATTTTGAATTTTCGAATTTTTGCCAAAAATGGCAAAACACAAATTTGCTTCTATCTCCTTAACCGTGCGAGATAGAGCGATTTCGTCGAAATTTTCGACCCACAGGGTATCTAAGGAATGTAATCTTTGCAATTTTCAAAAAATTTTCCCCTCCCCAAAAATGGCGGCCATTTTGAATTTTCGAATTTTTGCCAAAAATTGCAAAACACAAATTTGCTTCTATCTCCTTAACCGTGCGAGATAGAGCGATTTCGTCGAAATTTTCGACCCACAGGGTATCTAAGGAATGCAATCTTTGCAATTTTCCAAAAATTTTCCCCTCCCCAAAAATGGCGGCCATTTTGAATTTTCGAATTTTTGCCAAAAATGGCAAAACACAAATTTGCTTCTATCTCCTTAACCGTGCGAGATAGAGCGATTTCATCGAAATTTTCGACCCACCGGGTATCTAAGGAATGTAATATTTGCAATTTTCAAAAAATTTTCCCCTCCCCAAAAATGGCGGCCATTTTGAATTTTCGAATTTTTGCCAAAAATGGCAAAACACAAATTTGCTTCTATCTCCTTAACCGTGCGAGATAGAGCGATTTCGTCGAAATTTTCGACCCACAGGGTATCTAAGGAATGCAATCTTTGCAATTTTCCAAAAATTTTCCCCTCCCCAAAAATGGCGGCCATTTTGAATTTTCGAATTTTTGCCAAAAATGGCAAAACACAAATTTGCTTCTATCTCCTTAACCGTGCCAGATAGAGTGATTTCGTCAAAATTTTCGACCCACAGGGTATCTGAGCATTGTACTCTTGGTAATTTCTAAAAAATTTTCCCCTCCCCTAAAATGGCGGCCATTTTGAATTTTCAAATTTTTGCCAAAAATGGCAAAACACAAATTTGCTTCTATCTCCTTAACCATGCGAGATAGAGCGATTTCGTCGAAATTTTCAACCCACAGGGTATCTAAGGAATGTAATCTTTGCAATTTTCAAAAAATTTTCCCCTCCCCAAAAATGGCAGCCATTTTGAATTTTCGAATTTTTGCCCAAAATGGAAAAACACAAACTGGCCTTAACCGTGCAAAATAGAGTTATTTTGTTGAAATTTTCGACCCATAGGGTATCTAAGAAATGTACTCTTGGCAATTTTCAAAAAAATTTCCTTTTCCCAATAATGGCGGCCATTTTGAATTTTCAAATTTTTGCCAAAAATAGAAAAACAGGAATTGGCTTCTATCTTCTTAACCGTGCAAGATAGAGTGATTTCGTCAAAATTTTCAACCCAACCAATGCAAAAAGGCATGAAGCTGAAATAAATTACATCTACACTATCAAATATTTAAGCATCATTGATATATTTTACAAATGAAACAGGGTCTTGTAAGACTACTGTACAATTTGGGCAAAAGGTTCATGGGTGGACATTACACATGATAATGTGTGTTCTTCTATGCTATCCTGTTTCTATTCGCATCTATTATCAACAGGGCGGCCTATTTCTAGTTAGCTATTGTAAAGCATTAAAATTGAAAATTTTAATTACTTAAATGTAGCTTTTATACCCTACAAGGTTACCATGTGGCCATCTGGCCTCCCCGCTGTATTACAGCTCAGAGGCTATGGGCAAAATTTCCAACACGAAAGTGGAAGTACACAGCTATGTCACTACTGGGGTCACCTCGATACCAAGGCATCTCGCCAGTATTATATGTCCATTTTTCTTGGATGTTGGCCAGATACTGCGGCCATCTGAGAACAGCATTCAGTTCCACATGATAGCTTGTAGCTTATAAAAGGTACATTTAAGTAATTAAAATTTTCAAATTTACAGTATTTTGTATAAATGTTTTTCCCCTACTTTTTACGCCTTAGCAGTTAACTTTGTGCTTTACTTCTGAATACTAGTTACAGGGCATAATGTTCTTTTCTGTTTTCACTTCTACTCTGTAACCAAAAACACTGTAAGCTGATACTGCCCATTCACGGGCTCTGATTCCTTGTTTTGCTTGTGTAACTTATCAATCATTGAAGTGCCAACTCTAGATTTGACGGGTTAATTCAGTCACTAATTGGTGCACATCAACAGTTAATTTCGTACTTTACTTGTGGATACCATTTGCTGGCCACAACTTTTGTGCCCTTTCTTCTTTTTTTTACTTCTACTCCAAAACTCAAAACACATGGCTGACACAGAGCCGGTTTACAAGCACTGATTGCTTGCTTTCAAAAATAGCATCAGAGGTGCCTGTACCCCACAGCCGGGACAAATTGTTTTCAACACCATGAGATATAGAAGTAGTGAAACATTACAAAGATTGGGATACTTTCAGAGCAGTGTCAGCTACTACAAGGTCCAAATTATATTTACATAGAAAAAATAATCTCCAAGTGAGAGAAAATGTATGTAAAGATAAAGTATAAAAACAAGACAATTCAATAGCAAGGCAACAGCATTAATCAGTAAACTAAAAATTATGATACACACCTACAACCCCTAAGCAATGTCCCTACCAACTATCAACTTCCTACAATTTACGGTTTCAGAGATATTCCCTGGAAAAATTTTTAAAAGCCAAGGTTACTACAGCAACGTCAAAGGTCAAATCAAGGTCACACCATGACATTGCACACCTATAATCCCCAACCAAATGTCCCTACCAAGTATCAACTTCCTACACTATACAGTTTCCAAGATATAGTCCGGACAAGATCTTACAGGTCAAGGCCACTATGGGAAGGCCAAAGGTCAAATCAGGGTCACACCTTGCATTACACACATATAACCCACACCCATGTCCCTACCAAGTATCAACTTCCTACACTTTACCGTTTCCAAGACATAGCCCGGACAAGATTTTATAGGTCAAGGCCACTACGGGAAGG
Organism: Sabellastarte sp. h YS-2021; assembly: GCA_964017235.1. Lineage (NCBI taxonomy): Eukaryota > Metazoa > Annelida > Polychaeta > Sabellida > Sabellidae > Sabellastarte > Sabellastarte sp. h YS-2021. The sequence goes on along the minus strand of OZ024932.1, from coordinate 6,628,811 downwards.
TCAAATGTCAAATCAAGGTCAAACCATGATGTTGCACACCTACAACCCCTAACCCATGTCCCCACTAAGTATGAACTTCGTACACCTTAAGGTTTCCAAGGTATAGCCCGGACAATGTTTTATAGGTCAAGGTCACTACGGCAAGATCAAAGGTCAAATCAGGGTCACACCATGCACTACACACATATAACCCACACCCATGTCCCTACCAAGTATCAACTTCGTACACCTTACAGTTTCTGAGATATAACACCAGACAAGATTTTATAGGTCAAGGTCTCTACAGCAAGGTCAAAGGTCAAATCAAGTAAACACCATGACGTTGCACAACTACACCCCCTTAACCAATGCCCCTACCAAGTATCAACTTCCTACACGTTACTTTTTGAGATATAGCCCAGACAAGATTTTATAGGTCAAGATCACTACAGCAAGGTCAAATCAAGGTCACACCATGACAGTGCACCTACACCCCCTACCCAATGTCCCTACCAAGTATAAACTTCCTACACCTTATGGTTTCCGAGAGATAGCCCAGACAAGATTTTCAAACTCAAGGTCAGTACGACAAGGTCAAAAGGTCAAATCAAGTTGAGACTATGACGTTGCACACCTACACCACCTAACCAATGTCCCTACCAAGCATCAACTTCCTGCAACTTATTATTTCTGAGATACAGCCTGGACAAACTTTTTCCTGCAGCCCGCCCATCCGGACATCATTGGTGAAAACAATACCCCAACAACCTGTTGGGTAAAAAGTTGTTGTCTCACCATTTTCAGCAGCCATGTTGAATGTCGACTTGACATCCAATAATGCATTTATGTCAGAAATGGTGTGAGATATAGTAGTTCAATTGCAAGCTGGAAAGTTTTTGTCTTGTGAATTATTTTTCAGCTGAACCAATAATTTAAGCATGTGTATTTTCTACTCTTTTCCAGGAAATGTGTACAGAAACCCAGTTTGAATAATCAGATGTAGTGTAGAGATGCAGACAGGGATAAAGAGAGGAAAAGAATAATCATTTGAGCATCATAAGGATGGAATGACTGTGTTTCTCAATTAAGGAATTAAATCTTACAAACTACAGTGGTGTATTAAGATAAGTCAAACTTTCATCACCAAAATTTTGTTATACTGATTGTCAACATGGCTAAAAGTGCAGAGGATATGAAAGTCGATCAGTTTCCCAGGATCCATAGATTTGAAGTAGAGTTAAATGCAGGTAGAAATTCAGCGTACTGAAGTTGAAAATCTATGTAATAATAAATTAATATTATCAGAATGATGGGAAATAGATTGTACCAATGTGAGACGTTTAAAAAGTTTACAAGCAAAATGTTAACCGTCCAAAAGTCAGCCAATTTGTATCAGATCACTTCCAAAAGTTAATTTACAGACATTTATATAATAAGTCTACTTGCCAAATTTTCATGTGAATAGGTGAAGAACTTATCAAGTTATCATCCAGACAAGCACACCCCTTTGAAAAACAAGTTTTTGGTCATGTGACTTCTCTCATTTATGGAAATGTCATGACACCATAATCAGAATTTATCCCAGGGCTACTGCATACATGTGCTAAATTTGAAGAGATTCTGCCCAGTGGTTGCTGAGTTATAAGCAATAGAAAATATGGCTGGCAGACCTTGCTGTAGTGACCTTGACCTATAAAATCATGTACAGGCTATATTCTGGAAACCGTAAGGTAGGGACATTGGTTAGGGGGTGTAGGTATGCAATGTCATGGTCTGACCTTGATTTGACCTTCGACCTTGCCGTAGTGACCTTGACCTATAAAATCTGATCCAGGTTATATCTCAGAAACCATAAGGTGTAGAAGTTGATACTTGGTAGGGACATTGGTTGGGGGAAGTAGGTGTGCAATGTCATGGTGTGACCTGGATTTGACCTTTGACCTTGCAGTAGTGATCTTGACCGGGCTATATCTTGGAAACCATAAGATGTAGAAAGTTGATACTTGGTAGGGACATTGGTTAGGGGATGTAGGTGTGCATCGTCATGGTCTGACCTTCATTTAACCTTTGACCTTGCTGTAGTGACCTTGACCTATAAAATATTGTCCAGGCTATATCTCGGAAACAGTAAGGTGTAGGAAGTTGATACTTACTAGGGACATTGGTTAGGGGGTGTGGGTGTGCAGCATCATGGTGTGACCTTGATTTGACCTTGTTGTAGTGACCTTGACCTAGAAAATCTTTGGGTCTGTCTTTTGATGCTGATTAAGAACTGTTAAAGTCAAATTAGAATTCATTAAGAATTTTACTTTTACAACTTCCCATTGTAACATTGTAACAGATGGAATTTCATCAAGTGAGCCACAGATTTTTCTCCAACACCACACATAAGCATTCATTGAATGCATTACCATTTCTGTATGCATGGTAATAATCAAAACATCTAAACCATGATTCAGCCATGCCAGATGCAGATAAAGTAGATGCATTATCTTTCTCTTAGACATTATTTTCTCTATTTAAACATTGTTTGGACCTTTATATAACTGACAGTTCTCTGAAAGTATCCTGAACTTTTTTACTGATACAATACTTCTATATCTCATGGTGTTAAAAATATTCCCTAGGCTGTGGAGTACGGGCATCTGTGATGCTATTTTATTTTCCTATTGTAATTGTTTAAATACAAACATACTTTTTCTATTACCTAAACCCTCTATTATCCAATTAAAACTAGACCTAGCACATCAGAGAACTGATACAAATTTGTATCTACCTGAAAGACAATTCATCAGTAAACCATTGTTTGACCATGAAGAAGGGGTCCAAATCTGACCACATTAGAAGATTCCCAGCCCATAATTTTCCATAAATTGGTTTCACATTGCAAACCTCTAGGACCTAAAATAGGCATGTTGTAAGCACTTTTAAGTTTCCCTATCCCTTCAAGGAGGGACCGAAGATAAAATCTGACCACATCAGAAGATTCCCAGCCCATGATTTCCTGTAAGTTGGTGTATTGATTTCCTGTAAGTTGGTGTATTGATTTCCTGTAAGTTGGTGTATTGATGTATGATCTTTACCAAGTAAACATCATTATTGTTTTAATAAATGACAACTCTTGAAACAAATGTGTTTTTTTTCTCCAGTGTATGTCTGTGACTTTTACAAAAAAACTGTCCATTTAACAAAATTAGGGCAAGCACAAAGTTTACAATCTTTAAATGAATTGTTACACAAGACTCAATACGTAAAAAGGGACAAACCCTTACAACTATCAATCATACAATACACTGCCGACGTTAAACAAGGGAATTAACAGAAATAGAAGTAAACAAGAGCACTTTGAGAGTGAGAAAATTAGGAATTTCTCTGTTATCCAGCCTTTGATTCAGATCAGTCTCAAGATTTAATGAGATCTAAATTGGACCAAGATTCTTTTGATTTTTCTAGAAGGTTGTAACCTTTGGTATTTACAAGGCCTGCTAAAACATATGGTCTTGAAAAAATAAGTCCTTGGTAGAAGTTGAGTAAATCAGTTAGAACTTGAAACTATTGCATTTGGAGTATTTTCTTTAAGTATGTTATTCACCTACTTTTGGATCAGCTATAAGATAGTAAAATTGCACACCTGTAGCTTATGGCATAGCTGGGTAATAGCTACTTTGATGTTATCTATGTTGAGTAAGTCAGTTGTAACTTGAAAACTTGCATGTAGAGTATTTCTTTACATTATTCAGCTACTTTTGGATACGTTATAACATAGTGAAATTACAGAACTGTAGCTTACTGTATAACTGAGAAATAGCTACTTTGAGGTTCTCATTGTTGAGTATATCAGCTATAACTTGAAAACTGTTGCATTTAGAGAATTTTGTTAATATATGTTATTCATCTACATTGGGGTCAGCTATAACAAGTTGACATTGCAGACCTGTAGGTCAATGCATAGCTAAGCAACAGCTACTTTGAGGTTCTCACTGTTGAGTAAATCAATTGTAACTTGAAAACTATTGCATTTATAAAATTTTGTATGAGTTATTCACCTACTTTTTGTTCAGCAATAACATAGTATAATTGCAGAACTCTAGCACAATTGCATAGCTGATCAAAAGCTGCTTTTGAGGTTTTCACTGTTGAATGAATCAGTTGTAACTTGAAAACATTTGAATTAACATTATTTTATTTATATATGTTTTCCACCTACTTTTTTACACCTCAACAGTTAACTTGGTACTTCTGAAAAACATTAGCAGGGCACAACTTTTGTGTCCTTTTCTTCTTTCACCTCTTCTCTGAAACTCAAAACACACATCTGATACAGAGCCCATTCATGGGCACTGGTTGCTTGTTACGATTTTATTATCTGAGCACAATCTTAATCTCTGAACAGATGGAATAGACAATGCTTTACAGTGAGGAGTAATAGTGGACGTGAAATTTTTGTGCATAAGATAACCACTCACATGGAAATTTTCATTTCAGTTTGTAGTCGTACATCAATATATTTGTATTGAGATTCAAACCCAGGAACTTAGATGTGGGAGGGTTCTTATCACTACACCACTGAGCACTGGATAATAGTGCACAAGAAAGGTGTGTATATGTGCATGTGTACAAGAAAGGTGCATGTATATGTACCAGAGTATACAAAAAGGTTACATATATGCATCAGTGTACATCAGTGTACATGAAAGGTTTACATAGATGTATATATCAATGTACATGAATGGTTTGCATATATGTATATATCAAGGTACCTGAATGGTTTACATATATGTATATATCAGTGTACATGAATGGTATACATATATGTATATATGTGTCAATGTACATGAAAGGTTTACATGTATGTATATATCAATGTACATGAATGGTTTGCATATATGTATATATCATGTACACGAAAGGTTTACATATATGTATATATCAGTGTACATGAATGGTATACATATATGTATATATGTCAATGTACATGAATGGTTGACATATATGTATATATCAACATACATGAATGGTTTACATATATGTATATATCAGTGTACATGAATGGTTTACATATATGTATATATATGTCAATGTACATGAAAGGTTTACACATATGTATATATCAATGTACATGAATGGTTTGCATATATGTATATATCATTGTACCTGAATGGTTTACATATATGTATATATCAGTGTACATGAATGGTATACATATATGTATATATGTGTCAATGTACATGAAAGGTTTACATATATGTATATATCAGTGTACATGAATTGTATACATATATGTATATATATGTCAATGTACATGAAAGGTTTACATATATGTATATATCAATGTACCTGAATGGTTTACATATATGTAAATAATGGTGCACGTGAAAGGTCTCTTTATATTACCAATACATTGTAAAACTATTCATGTACAGTGAATTTTAAAGTTTTCGGGAAAAAAGACGTTCAAACGTTGATCAATTTTAGCCAGACATAATTGAGTTATTCTATAGAAATTAAGAAACAATATGGTTACTTTTCATTTAAAAAAGAAATAAAGATGGAAGATATTTTTGAGATATACATCAAAATTATGTTGAGTGTACATGAAAAGTGGCATTACATTGTACGTACATGAAAGGTTCAATCCATTAGTATATATATATATATATATATACATACAAATATATATATATCACTCATAGGTTTACAAGGGCTGTCTCCACCTTAGCCACTTTAAGTACTGCAATTTCTGCATGAAATTCTTAAAATTTATTGAAGTATGTGGCATATCTAAGTTAGCGTTGAGTAAAACCTTTGTGTCTCTTATATAGATTACAGCTTTTATATATGATACCAGATGTGGCTTTGTATATTCTTGATAAGCAGTAATGGTCACGTCACAACAATACAACAGAGGTGAAAATGTAGGACTTGTTAAAGCACTGATATACATTGGCAGCAACTTAAAAGTTATGTACATACACTTGTAGTAATTAACCTTCATAGATTTGTGTTGGACAGTAATAAAAAACCTGTTAACAATTGCATGTTGTAATATATTTACAACTGTGGTGATAATAATTTTAGCATATGCCTATTTACACGAATAAAACTAAAGATATGTTTAAAGGGTAGTACTTATTCTTTTAACTGAGTATCCCCTCCAACTGGACTGTTCCTGTAAATCTTAGACAAGAGGGTCACAGATGCCCCAAAAGGCGGGTTGCACAGGCAGAAATAAGGTTAGCAACTGCTGTAATTACATTAAGAAAAGAAGGAAAGAAATGTTAGGTTACCCAGTTAAGGTGAATGTGTAAGACATGCTAAGAAACGCAAAACTTGTAATGTAGGTTACATAATTGTATCTATGCTATAAACGGACAAACGAAAGGACAGAATTACACCAACTAAGCTATGATGGTGATGCATCTCCCTGTCAAGTTTGAATTCGACTGGACAAAGCATTTTCGAGTTAGAGTCCAGAAACAAAAATGTGGACCGACAGACAGATGGACAGAAAAATGGACAAAAAACAGACAAACGGACAAACAAACAGACAGAATTACACCAATTTTGAAAGGTACCTAGCTATGATGGTGATCTATATACCTGTCAAGTATGAATTCAATTGGACACACTGTTTTCGAGTTGGAGTCCGGAAATGAAAATGTGGACAAACAGATGGATGGACAGACAAATGGACAAAAATGGACAAACAAAAACACAGAATTTCACCAATTTCGAAAGGAACCTAGCTATGATGGTGATGTATGTCCCTGTGAAGTTTGAATTTGATTGGACTAACCATTTTTAAGTTAGAGTCCGGAAACAAAAATGTGGATGGACAGATGGATGGACAGAAAAATGGACAAAAAACGAACAAACAGACAGAAAAACGGACAAACGAACGGACAGAGTTACACCAATTTCGAAAGGAACCTAGCTATGATGGTGATGTATGTCCCTGTGAAGCTTGAATTTGATTGGACTAACCGTTTTCGAGTTAGAGTCCGGAAACGAAAATGTGGACGGACAGATGGATGGACAGAAAAACGGACAAAAAACGAACAAACAGACAGAAAAACGGACAAACGAACAGATGGAGTTACACCAATTTCGAACGAAACCTAGCTATGATGCTGATGTATGTCCCTGTGAAGTTTGAATTTGATTGGACTAACTGTTTTCGAGTTAGAGTCCGGAAACAAAAATGTGGATGGACAGATGGATGGACAGAAAAACAGACCAAAAACGAACAAACGGACAGAAAAACAGAAAAACGAACGGACGGAGTTACACCAATTTCGAAAGGAACCTAGCTATGATGGTGATCTATCTCCCTGTCAAGTTTGAATTCGATTGGTCAAACAGTTTTCGAGTTAGAGTCCGGAAACGAAAATGTAAACAAACAGATGGATGGACAGACAAACGGACAAAAAACGGAAAAACGAACAAACCGAATTTCACCAATTTCAAAAGAAACCTAGCTATGATGGTGATCTATCTCCCTGTCAAGTTTGAATTTGATTGGTCAAACCGTTTTTGAGTTAGAGTCTGGAAACAAAAATGTGGACAAACAGACCGATGGACAGACAAACGGACGAAAAACGGACAAACAAAGAGACAGAATTTCACCAATATCAAAAGGAACCTAGCTATGATGTTGATCTATGTCCCTGTCATGTTTGAATTTGATTGGACAAACCATTTTCGAGTTAGAGTCCGGAAACGAAAAATGTGGACGGACAGATGGACATCGGACACATCAATCTAATAGGCGCGTTGGTTACACGCAACCCGCCTAAAACACTCAGATTGGAGTCTTGACAGATTTGCTTAACCTCTCCAGAGTACATGATTTACTTACATTTGGGAACTTCAAATCAAGGTTGAATTTCTCAGCCGTCCATTGGGGTGCTGTAACAAAGAAAACAGCTCTTTATAAAATGTTGAAATGCTCTTATGGTGAAGAAAGTGAATATATCCTACACATTTTGAGTACATTAGAATCCAGAAGAACTAATATATCAAATCATAGTTTTTTTAAGATTAAAGTTTTAGGTTTTGAAATACCACATGGCTATCAGAACATGGATTGACACAGACTGCCTCAAAATATGATATATAGATTGTAATAAAAAAATAAGATTTTTGATATGAACCCCTATATTGGAATATACAATAAAAATATGAATTACCTGATGAATTACCTGATTGGTACAGCACTTCTTCATATTCTTCCCCAACATATTCCAGCAACAGTCGAATATGCTGAGCCAACTGTGGGGAATAAAAGCAAAAGTATACTACAGTAGGACAACTTCATACCAATACATACCCAGACAGGTTATCTCTTATTCCACAGCATTTGATCAGTTATTTTCTGTGTGACTAATCTTTTGGATGCGATAATAGGAAGTTATAATATAATCGCCCACTGGTGTAAGTATTTTGATCATTAAATCTACAACGTTTGCGGTTTGCAGAAGGAAAATTATATCCCCACAGGAGCAGAACACAACTATTATGAAAAATTATGTACTTTATTTTTTACATTTTCAGTCTTCCTGCAATGCTATGTTTGACTCTTTAAGTATTTAAATAACTGACCGTTCCTTCTAAATTTAGTAATCACAAAACACTTTCATCTGTTTCTATGGCTTTATTATATCAGTGGACAGATCAAATATTCTATAAATATCTGTGATTAGATTTAAACAGATCCAGGTTTATTTTAACAATGTTGATTTTTGTTTTTGTTTTGTTTTTTCAAATACACCAATGTTGAAGAATCTTAGCAATAACAAATATAAAATGGTTTCATGAGTGATCAAAAGCAACTATTACATCCAAGTACAACTGATTTATGTGATATACACTCATCAGTAGTTTCATTGACATTATGTACACAAAAAAATGTGTAGGGTAAAAGACAGATATCTAAACAATGGAAGTACAAAACTAAATATTTTTAAAGATTCCTGGATCCAGATGACAATCAGGATCACCACCAAAATCTAACCATCTGTTCATTTTACCATTGTTTGCATTTCATCAATAACTTTTTCAGTTATTTTGAAAACAAAAAACCACAGATCTGGGGCTGATTTCACTAAAGGACTTAAACAAAGTCACTTTATGGCTAAGTCTTGGACTTAAATCTAAGACTTTGGTCTTAGCTAGACCTGGGACTTAAATGGATTTCACAAAGGGTGACTTAGCTAAGTCCAAGCTTATCAAATAATCACAGTACTTTTTCTGTGTCATGTGACCTTTCATTTCTGTTCAAAATATATTATTGGTCACACATATTCATTTGATCCATTTTATCTAAGGATAAGTGCTGTTTTGAAATGGAAAACCTTGTTAAAATATATAAACTTCCCAGAAATTACTTTACTGAGGACTAAGACCACAGACTTAGCACTATGTTGACAAAATTTAAGACCAAAGTCTTAAATTTAAGTATAAGTTTTGGCTTAAGTCCCTTTGTGCAATCGGCCTCTGGGTTAATTTCCAGGGGCCGGTTACACAAAGGGCCTTTGACTTAGCCAAGTTTTTGGCTAAGTCAAGGACTTAAATCTAAGGCTTTGGTCTTATAGTTAGGTCAGCGACTAAAATGGATTTCACAAAGAGTGAGTTAGCTAAGACCATGCTTGTAAAATATTCACAGTGGTTTTCTGTGTTAAATGACCTTTTATTTCTGTTCAAAATATATTGTCAGTGACATAAATTCTTTTTATCTTGTGGAATAAATACTGTTTTGCTATGAAACTTTCAAATATAGTAGTTTCAAATTTTCAAGTGGGGAAAAATTTATGGGGGGCCACACTTAAGTCTTTGTTGACAAAAATTAAGTCTACTCCCAAGTGAACTTAACTTTGAGCCCAAACCAGTTAATATCGCAAACTTTTATAAATGTTAAGTAAATATATAAACGTTTTTAAAACCAAATATAAACCTAAATATTGACTATTATTCAATATTATGGGTTTATAAACGTTTCAGCAATATTAGTTTGGTATATAAACATTTAATAAACGTTTTTAAGCATATTACAAAGAGTGAAGAATATCTTAACCTCACTTTCATTTTGGATGATGATGTCAGCACAGCCATTTTGAGAGAAACTGGAGAAATATTTCTGTTAGTATATCTTGCTGTATCACTCTTGTTTGAAGCCATCATTAAATTATAAGTGGAGATATAAAAGCACATTATATCATAGAATACACTGCACAAGGATAAATTGATGTAAACAAAGAAATTATTATAAAATAAAGTTTGTTTACATTCTCCCTTGAATCATGCTGGATACTTGAACCTATAAAGGGTAGTAAACTGCGGTTGATGCAGAAATGTTTATAAACATTTTTAAACAGTGTACAATGTTTATAAAGGTTTATGTATTAGCGTTTATAAATGTTTATGCTTAAACATTGAAAAACGTTTATAGGCAAATGTTTAGGAGCCCATCATTTTAAACCTTAAATAAACCGTTCATAGTTAGGTTTATAAACGTTTATAAATGTTTGTAATGTTTACTGGGAAGACATAGACAGTGCTTGGAGTTTAGTGCTTTGTGAAATCTGCAAAGTCTGAGACCACAGACTTGGCCTGAATATTAAAGACGCGGGGCTAAGTCCTTATCTGAAACAGGCCCCTCAATTTCTTGCAAACACTGCGTGTTTGTTTTGATGAGAGGATGTTTACCTTTTGAAAAAAAATCTAGCCTGAGGATTAACCAAAACTTGCATTATCGTCCATTAAAACGCCCTTTTGAATGTCCCCAGAAAATGACCTGTATTTATTTACGTGTAAAGTGCATTCTTCTTGAGAGTTGTGTGAATATGCATATTTATCGTTAGATCTGGCAGGTCAAGCAATTAACTTTATTATGAATGTGTAATTGAACGGTTATTTTGATAGATCCCTTGATAAAAATGGCACATTTTTCTAGTTTCCATACTGATCAACGTACTGTACTGAGAATGTCTAAAAATAACTTTTCAACTATTTTTAATTGTCCAAATACAGAAATATATAAAAGGACGAACACATACGAGTATTGATTATACTGGTACATACTCCTCTACTTTTCCAGTATCCCAGTACAGCCGGCATCTTTATAATCCAGTATTTTTTTTCTGTGAACGGTAGTTCTTATCTAGTACACCTTCTCTAATTGATGGAGAAGTACATTTAAAGCCAGAATAATTTGTAGCACAGATGATATGTAGAGTATATGCAAATATAACGGACTTTGAACAAGGAGTGATGGTACTTCAGACAGACAACAAGCTTGGTCGATAAATAAAACATTTGCACAGTTTTATTTGCTTATATTTGACTCAGTACACTATATGTGTGCATATATTGATATAGTGCATTACTTACATTTCTGTCATGTTGTATGTGTACATAATGACTACCACTTGGCTCGTTAATTTCATAATATGGCTCATAAAAAATACATGTACCAAATATTACCATTGGCAAGACCATGATGTTTTCTGTGCGTTCGTTTGTCTCTCTGTATTTGCGAATACTCCAGAATGAGTGACTCTTTATGACTTTTTCAAGTGGTTGCATGGGGCTTGACCAAAGGAACAAGAATTAAATTTTGGGAAAGATCAAAATAATATTTTGGACAAAAAAAAACACATTTTCACAGATCCAGTTTTCTCAATATATTTCCAATAACTGTGGGTTTCCAGCTGGAATTATTGTAAAAGTAATAAGTGAATCTTCATGAAGATCCAAGTTATATTCTGGATGCTAAAACTCTGGGGCCGATTTCACAAAGGGACTTAAGTCCAGATTTGGACTTAAATCTAAGACTTTGGTCATAAATTTTGTCAAAAGAATGTTAAGTCTGTGGTCTTAGACTTCACAAAGCAGTTAAGTCCATGAAATTGCTAAGTCAGTCTGGGAGGTAGTGGACTTAAATTTTGTAAAGGGAACTTAAATATGGCCGCCATAAACTTTTCTCCACTTCAGAGATTTCAAATGGAATACTATATATATTTGTGGATAATGAAGACTCACATTCACAGGTTCTAACTTGAATTCTAATCCCCTGATAAATGTACATACATGGTGGATAATGAAGACTCACATTCATGGATTCTAACTTGAATTTTAATCCCCCTGAGAAATGTACATACATGTATATGTATAGTTACAGCATTACTGGGAATCAAATGATGGTTTTACATATTTGTGCTGAATAAACTCTCACAAACATGGGTTCTAACTTGAAATTTAATCCTCATGGGAAATGTACATATGTATGCATATATGTATATAGCATTACTGAAAATGAGTTGACTCCTCAACAACAGGTCTTTATGAACATTCTGAGAATATGGAAAACATGAACACTGTAGATGTCAAAACAGAGTCAAGGCCCCAGGAATATAATCATAGGTAAATGGATATTATTTGAGAGGATTATCAAATCCTCAGTCGGTGTTTGTGCTGTTACAATTGAACAAGTCATGTTTATATTAGTAATAGTCCAATGCACCACTCTCACACTCTGCATTTACACAACCCGTAAATACAACAGAAACACCTCTAAGGCATATGCAGAACCTTATGAGTTTTTATAAACACACTACAAGACTAGGGAGGCTGTATGTGGTGACCTGACACAACCCAGACCGTATAATTATTATTTAAAGTCAATCTGAATGTATATGAACAAAACAAGATGTTATCAGCATGTTTTTAAGGAAATATAACTTTTCGCCTCTTATGTCGTGAAAAATCAGGATCAAGTGTCGATGAATCATCAAATCGCAAACTAGGTCAACACGTGACTTTACAACAGGTGCTGATATATAAACCATTTCGGGAAAAAGAGGGATCAAGTGTCCATGAATTATCAAATCCCAAAGTAGGTCAGTCCAAAAGTACTTGCATATATAAGAAAATTAGAGGAAAAAGGGGATCCAAAGCTGACGAATCATCAAATCTTATCAAGCAGTCATGTGATGCATACATCAAATGTGGTATATAAGGGACACCATACACGAAGAAGTAAGTTCAATCTCAATCTCTAAGAAGCCACAACAGATAACACATGATGATATAATCCCAGATCACAATGAATGTTATACAATTGCTAACGCTGATCAGTCAAAAATGCTATCGTTTATATCATCTCTGCTATGATATAAATAAGCTGGTTCCCAAGAACCAAACTCACAATCCTGACATATGCTATACTCAGGTCATTTCCAGAATTGACATTAATAATTTTGGTAGAGTATATGTATGTCCTATATATACAGGGTGTTATGCATTGCAATACCCTCTCTCATCAACTAAGATATTTGGAATTTTCTTGAAGAAGTTATACAAGGATCTAAGTAAAAAGTCAAACCACAACTGTAGATATGGCGTTTAAATGTTCATATTGTGGATGGGACATGCTGAATAAATCCAACCAAATACACCATGAAGCAATCTGCACACAGTCACACAGAAGGATGGTGGAGGAATGTAAAGTTTGTTCTCAAAAATTTAACTCCTTACAAAAATTGCAGTTTCACCTTAAGAAATGTGGGAAATTCATCTGTTTTCAATGCAATCTACCCTTTTTAACCTCAGGAAGTCTGAATGCTCACATTGAGGTAGTTCACAAGAAAGAAGGGCAATCTACCCTTATTAAGTTATACAAATGCTCAATATGCAGTCATATTTGTAAAGACAGATCTGAGTTATATAGTCATAGAATGAATCAGCATGGAGGCAATGACAATGATGATTTAGATGACATACCCCAATATATTTTTGAAGAGCAGAATAAAAATATTAGAGAAGTGTACATAACCAACAGAAACCATATACTGGCTAAACACAAAGCTGGAGATATAAGAGAAACATATAATTTTCCAGTTAATAATCTAAACGACGGGTATAGAGAAATCAGAAGACAAATTAACTTAATATATGATGATCAGACAACAGTATTTCAAATAAACTTTGCCTTTGGCATGATTTTATTCAATAATCAAACAGGGGAGTATAGGTATTATATTCTTTATTTTAATAGTAGGATATTGACCTATCCCGATACAATATCTAACAGAAATAGTATCAGATTATTAATGAACAAAATAACCAGGATTTATATCATAGAACAAGCCAGAGCTATCAGACTATCGACAGCCTGGACATTAGCATTCATAACCAATATACAGTACAATATATTTCCGACAGATTTTCCTTTAGGACAAGCCATAGAACTACCAACATATATCAAAAACCATCAATTTCTAAGAAATTTTATGTATGATAAGAACAGGAAAGAACCATACCAAGATAACCTATGTTTCTTCATATGTTTAAAGGTTCATCTTAATAACCAGAACAAAAACATTAAAGACTATTTAAAAATATGGTTAAATTTCACTAATGCTCAAATTCCAACTGAGTTTTCAGGTGTACTAATTGCAGATGTTATTAATTTAGAGAAATGCTTTGAAGTTAAGATTATTCTCTATTCCCTGAAAGCTAATGGCACAGTCAGTTATATTTAGGAAACCATGTCTGAATATCAGTCAAAAATGCATTTGAATGTATTTCAAAATCATTTTATTTTGTAGGATATGGCCTGGAGAGGGATATTGTTTATAGACACACCTTAAGTATTTGATAAACTGGGTCTACTATTATTGTTTATTGACTACCACCAATCAGAGATCAGGTCACACTTCAGTAGTTCCCTCCAAATGCTTTGGGGTTCATTTTTCATATGCCAAGCAATGATAACACATGTGGAAGAAAATTATTTGAAAACCCACCTCCCTCCCTTACACAGGGTTAACTTATATTCGGGGTGGGGCAGAGTTAGGTTGGGCCAGGCAGACCCTGGTTCCCCCTCTAGATAAGACTGCCACTGTAAGTAATGCAAGACATATATTGTAGTTTCAAGGCAGGGCCAGGCATTACCCTGGTAGCCCCCTATCGACTATGAATTTTACTTATTACTGTCTGGTTATTGGCCAGTTGATGCTAGTCGTCTATTGTATCATGGTTGTTGTGTATGTGTGTTATTTCTTCCCCCAAGTGGGGTGGTACTTTGAAAAATTTTAAGATTTAAAAATTTTTAAAAGTCTTTTAACCTACAGCTGTATTTTACCTATTACTAACATGTAAATAAAATTCCAAATCGGAATTCTCTCTTTCATGATCTTTGACCTTCATCTGACCTTAACCTCGAATCTCACCGTTTAGGTCATATTTTAAACTGCAGGCCTTCTTTTGGCCTACACATGTATTTCACTCCTGACATAAATAAATCCCTAGATAGAGACTCTTTCATTATGACCTTTCACCTTATTTGGCCGAATTGCACCTTTGGGGTTCTCCTGTAGTTCACACCTGAAAACTGATATTACAAATTTTGATCAAATTGCTAAAAAGTTTCAATGTGATAAATGTGGAAAAATATTTAAAAGACTGTGGAATATGATTAGAGAGTTAGAAAGATTAGAGTCTATAGGCATATATGTACCTAATAACTTGAGGTATTATCCCTATTTTTTTGGTTTGGGATATGGAAGCTATGTTGAGGAAAACTCTAGATGATAACCAGACAAATACAAAGCAACTACAATGGATATCTAAGCATATCCCAGTTAGTGTAAGTATTGTATCTAATATACCTCAACATGAAGAGCCAGTATGCATTGTTGAAGTCTCTCCAATCCTACTGGTATCTAAAATGATGAATAAAATTCAAGAAATTAGCAGAAATTGTTATCAAATAATGAAGATACGATTAGGTCTATCATGAGTTGGAAGTCTTGAAGGAACAATATTCTAATGAATCAGACGAATCAGAATACGAATCTGACTGATCCAAAATTGAGATCCCATTTTGCTAATGTTTGTAACGACCACGATTAAGGAATTTGACAAATACCTATCTCAAGTGCCTGTTATCGGTTTTAACTCTGGCAAGTATGATCTGAATTTAGTTAAAAGACAAATAATGCTATATATCACCGATCACTATCAAGAAAATGAAATATTTACCATCAAGAAGATTAACTTGTACCTTGCAATCGCAGTTACTGACATGAATAGATATCTCAAATTATCTTGCAGCTGGATGTTCTTATAGCAAATTTTTTAAAGCATATGGATGTGAAACACCCAAAGAAATATTTCCATACGTTTGGTTTGATTCTGAGCAGAAATTAGTGCAAAATCATCTGCCTAAACCCGAAGAATTCTATTCAAGACTTACCAACGATAACCCAATTTAGACTGAGTCTGACTACCAGGCTCTGCTCACCATATGGAGACAAACATATGGAAACATCCAAAGACTATCTTATTTATTATAATAACCTTGATACGGCCCCACTTGCCATAGCCCTGCATAATTTTATAGATATATACAAGAATGAGGGAATTGATATTTTTAAGGAGTATATACCCAGTAAACATTAGAAACATTTTTAAATGGTTTAAACGTTGACAAAACATTTTTAAAACCTAAGTAAACCCTATCTTTGGTTTCTAAACATTTCTAAGTAAATATTTTTGCTGTAATGTTTAAAAATGTTTTATAAACATTCTCTATACAAACGTTTTTACTTAAAACGTTTATTAAATATTTATAAAATAACTCAAGAAGCTAGGTTTGACTGGAAACATTTTTAAATCATTTATAAAATAGCTGAAAAAATTAAGGTTTTGCTGGAAATGTTTTTCAAACATTAATCATAAAATGTTTTATAAAAAGTACACATAAAATGTTTAAACAACATTGCCTGTCAAATGTTTTTAAAACATTCTATCAAAAACATTTTTTAAACCTATAATTTCAAACCTTCACCTTCAAACATGTCCAAACAAAGATGGCAGTGACTAATAATAGGGGATTTTAGAGGACTTTGTCAAAAATTGCACCCCATACAATCCCTAAAAGTATGAATTCAATGGGGGCACAGTTTCTAAGCCACTATCGTACAATTTTAGACATGAAAATAATATTTTCAATCGTGAGCAACCATACAAAGATATTGAATTTGACCTCTGACCCCATTATTATTCAGACATTATTATGTTCATTTGTAATGTTTTTCTAACATTTATCATTAAACGTTTAATAAACGGTTTTCATAAAACGTTTTAAAAACATTCCATTACAAATGGTTTTCGTACTCATCATTTTTTAACCTTTGCCAAACATTTCCGTTCAAACATTTGGAAAACCTAAAAATGTTTACTGGGTAACACTACCAGGAGTTGCTAGAAGAATGCTTTACGAATCCTTTAGAAGTAATTTTTCTCTAATTAACCACAACAACAGAGACCTGTATTATGTAATTAAGAAGAACATTATTGGGGGTCCTAGCATTATTTTTAATAGGTACCACGAAAAAGGTACCACAAATGTAAGAAATATAACAGGTAAAACCTGTCAAGCTGTAGTCGGGTACGATTGTAATGGCTTGTACTCCTATGCCCTGAAACGAAAAATGCCAACTGGTGTATTTGTCAGGAGATATCAACATAATGATTTCAGACCAGAGGTATCAGAAAGGTACATAGACTCATATGTGTGGTTAGACTATTTGATGAAGAGTAATAAGATCAAAATACTCCATAAACTAAATAATCGGAAAGAAATAAGAATTGGTAATTATCTTGTAGATGGTTTCTGTGCAAAAACTAAGACAGTCTATGAATTCAATGGTTGTTATTATCATCACTGTAGATTTAATTGTCATATTGTTAAAAAATAGCATCAAGCAGCTGGCTAAAGAAATTAAAGCAGGTTCAACAGAAAGACAAAAGGAAAAAGCAATTTCTCATATCTCAGGCTTATATGTATGTAAGTATACAGGAATGCGAATTTCTATTCAAAATTAAACCCCATTGCAACAAATATTCTGATAAGTATCTACCAGCTTACTACAGAAGGAACAAAGGCAAGTTGTCTGCCAGTAAGATATTGAGAGATGTGCAATCTAACAAATTATTTGGTGCTGTAGAGGTAGATATTGAGGTGAGGCAGTCACATCAAGCTCACTATAAGGAGTTTCCAAAATTCTTTTGCACATGTAATGTTAAAATGGAGGAAATAGGGTCGCATATGCTTCAGTATTGTAAAGACATGATATAAGTTTTGATCATAAAAGGCTTTTGATTAGCAGACTTAAATCAAAAAAAAGTTTATTGGTCATGCCTCTACTAAGATGGTAACTTGCTAATCACTGCGAGGTCACTAGAATCTACCAGGTCGTAGAATTTCAACCAGCTACATCCTTCAAGTCATTCATAGACACAGTAACCATGCACAGAATTCGTGGCGATCAGAACCCTGATATGGCCATCATTGGTGACACCTATAAGCTGTTAAGCAACTCCAGTTATGGATCAGTGCTCATGGATCGTATCAAGCATACTAACACAAGATATATGAAGAATAAAATCAAAATAACCAAAATTATTAACTCACCAACCTTTAAATCTCTAGATAGCCTAGGTCAAGATCTATTCGAGGTGGAAACATATAAAAATTCAATAGCATTAGACAACCCCATTCAGATTGTTTTTTTTTTATTCTACAATACGTCAAATTAAGGATGTTAGAATTTTATTATGACTGTCTGAAGACTTATTTCATAGATAACAGCTTCGAGACAACAGAAACCGACACAGACAGCATCTATGTGGCAATAAATGCTCCTACTATACACCAATGTATAAGGGAGGAATATAAGGATATATATAAATTGGAAATATTCGAATCTTGTAGTGATACCAAGTCACCCATATGGTTTCCAAGGAGGTGTTGTCAGCGCCACCTGGCACTAGACGGACACATTTAAATTTGAATGGGGGGATAAGATGTTGTCACTATGTTCTAAGTCTTACATAATAGAGGATGCTAATGGTAAACAAAAAATCTCATGTAAAGGAATCTCTAAAAGAAACCTTATAAATCCGGTGAAGAAATTTGAGGAATGTTTGAAATCTAAGAAAGTGAATTTTTCAACTAATGTGGGGTTCAGAGTTAGGAAATCAGATATTTTAACATATTCACAGAATAAAATTGGTTTTAACTATTTCTATTGCAAGAGAAAGGTATTGATGGATGGAGTTTCCACAGAACCCCTTGATCTTGTATTAACACCTTGGGAGAAAGAGGTTTTTTTAGTTGACAAACCACAAAACCCAATGTCAAATCTTTATACATGTCAGATTCAAATGGATGAGAAATCCTTCCACTCATCAGAACAGATGTTCTATTATCTAATTGCAGCAGCATATAATCGGGACAATTTCTGTGATAAAATTATGAATACTGATCCTCTTGAGTTGCAATCACTTGTGAATTCATTCCAAGAGTTTAATCTATCCCACAAGATGATGGAAAGTATCATGAGGTTAGCTATATTCATGAAATTTCAACAGATCAAAGAATTTAAACAGGAACTCATAAGTCATTGTGGAAAGCACATAGCATACAAACAAATAAATTTTGATAAGGTTCAGGAAACATTCTGGGGTGTCACTGTACCAAGGAAACCAGTAACTGTATTAGACATAAAGAATATTTCTGGCAATGACTTAATGGGAGTTATACTCATGGACTGCATGACATCAATGATCCTGATGATAGTAACACACAAGTATTACAGGAAAAATAATTTATTTCTGAATATCAATATGTATAGTACAAGCTTCATTACAGCATAACACATATACCAAACAAAAAAAATTACGTCTTTTGAAACCTATCTACAAAAAAATCTACTTACTAATATATCATTATCTACAAGATTATCACTAAAATGATGAAGTATATTACTGAAATTGATGCCTCTACAACTGCAATAACTGTAATAAAGACAAAATAACCCCCAAGTGTAAGTATTATAGGACTGTAACCTCTTATTATTGTACATATACGTCATATCCTGTGATAGTAATAAATTATGCACCCCAACCTTCGGTTGTTTTCCCACTGAATCAAAATATTCTATAATAGCATCACTTGTATAATGTATAACAACCCAATGGCTTCCTTTCTGGTTGGAGGCGTCTTGATTAACAATGGTTACAGATATAATAGGAAGATTCTTTGGAATTAAATCTATAGGATAAATCCCTTGAAATCTCTCTCTTATCCATTTGTCCTGAACCATGTAGGTAGACAATGTCTGACTATCCATTTAAAAAGAAATAATAAAATAAAGGTCACGTGATTGTAATCAGCTGTTGAGCACAATTGCTTTCCTTAACGTTCACATTTTAGATGCTTTCCCAGAAGCTTGGAATTTTAAAACAGTTTTTCCTTGATGTTCGAATTTCTGGCTGATGCTGATTAGCTTTTTTAACACAAATGTTTTCCTTTATGTTCAAATTTTGGGTGCTTTCTCAGAAGCTTGGAATTTTGAAAGGGTCTTTTCTTGACGTTCAAAATTCTAGTATACAATCAACCTTCAGCACTTTAATTTCTCGTCAGATGCGATGAGGCAGCACTCACTTTAACAACACCTCTTAAGATAGGCTTACACTCCTTGTGTGGTCAATGGTCACTAATTCAGGAAATTTGACATATACCAAGACATTTATAGTCTCTGGCAGTGCCTTAGCATACCTTATACTTAACCTCACATGACCACTGTTAGATCTGGTCATGATTTTACCCCTCAAGAAACTTTGAATGTTGAACAGGTACAGGCAATACCCATTAGGGTATTCACTTAAACTAATAATTATCCCTTTCCTTTTATTCAGATCAGTATCTAACAAACTCAAATAAGATGAGACATAATCATTTTCTTCATAATTAGGTCTGTTAGGAACAGGTTGGCCATCAACAGTGACCTCTAAGTAATTAGCATCCACATGTTTAAAGTTAAACGGGTTCTTACTGAAGTCTCCAGAGTAGACGCTATTAGATACCATACCTATAATCATTTTACTAGGTACCTTCCCATGAAATATCTTATCTGTCATAAAAGTTAGAGACCCCTTAGCCACACTGAAACTTTTTATGTCGCTTCTCTAAAATGGGTACCATGCAGGTGTTAATTTTAAAGATTCATTATGTGCTATTATAAGACTTGGATTTAAACTTACATGACACACTTTCAGGATAGCAGATCTTATTTGCAATTTATAAATTTTAGAACCACGTCTCATCAGTCTGAATTCGTTCGATGCTTGAAAAAGTTTGAGGTTAATGGACACACCATTTAAAACAGCTCTGTTTTGTCCAGTAGCAAAGTCCAAGTATAAACATCCCTCCAGTTTTGCAGTTCCTCCGTCTTTTGTAGGTCTAGCCCTCTCTGCAAATGCAGGGTTGTTGCCTGGGTAAGTAACCTTTTCAAATCTCTCTGCCTGGTCTTTGTGAAATAATGCAGCCTCTGCTTGTGATTCTATCATGTCAGAACTAGAATTTAAAAGTAGATCGATCATGGCTTTATATGGATAATTAACTTCAACATCTGGTGAAACTATCTTCTGGTTTAAAGATAGGTCAATCTGACGAAATATTGAATGTAGGGTCAAGTTAACTGGTCCAACTTGATCACTGTCAGCAGTGGGTACTCCAGATACTCTGTCGTTCACAACTGGTGTTCCATCTGCATGGGCTATTGCATAACTAACCTGTAACTTAGTTTTAGCCAAAGTCACAAAATCTACAGACGTTCCAGGAATGTTGAATTCTATCACCCCACCTGATATTGCTGCTATTGGGTTAAATTCAACCCAATACTCTCTCTGGATGGAGTTGTCAATGGGAGATGGCATGAATAGCGACAAAGATGTTTGTACTACATCCATATTGATCCGTAATTTTTTTATGCACTTTTCCTAACCTTTCCTTTTTTATTTTTTTTACTGGACTTTATTTTTTTTCTTCTGGGTAGACCTTGGTTTTTTATCCTTTTTTACTACCACCTTTTTTACTCCTGGTTGTCTTTTTCTTCCCACTCTTGCCTCCAGTCTGATTGTAATTTACTTTCTTAGTCCTATTTTTAGTTTTTTGGTTTTTAACCTCACTTTTGGCTTGGTCAACAGCAGCCTGCGTTGGATTGACAATCGAAATATCTCTGCTCTGATCTGTGTTTTTGTTATCACCATATTTGTCACTGAGTACATAGAAATCTTTCCTGTATCCCACCATCCCCTGACTACACCTTTTACATAAATCTAAATAAGTATCCATTTCTTTAACCTAGCATGAAGAGTCAACTGTATGTCATGAGTTAATCTACTGGCATAGGTCATGTCACTGTCTCTTATATATATGCGTATCCGAGTAAATGCTTTCTGTTTTATTGGTAAATAATACCTGTTTGTAAAAGCATATGATGTAGAGGAGACTGAAGGATAGATCAGTCGAATAACTGGCTCAGACGAATTAAGAACATAGGACTGGTCGCATATGTCACTAAATACATATACAGAATCTGTTAAACTGGTATTGAGATTGATGTCGCATAAAGCAATTTCCCATAACCCTTTTAGATTAAATGTCTCATTTAATTCAACTGTAAAGTCATAGGATTTGTTTTCTTTGTGATAGAACAAGGAATCTCTAGAGCTTAGGAAGAAATAAAAATCTGAATCTGGCATTGGTTTACAGCAAATGCTAGACCTGAGCCCCGCTGTAGCAAGTAACCATGTGATCTGTTTTACCCCATCTCCGCTGGTTTATATACTCCAATTTCAAACATCAAGGAAAGACCAAAGTAAAATTCCAAGCTTCTGGGGAAGCACCTAAATTTCGGATGTAAGGGTAAACCCAACATACTATTTGCAGTCACGTGGTCTAATTTTTTTTTTCAAATTTAATCAAAACCTCAGGAACACCATGTCTCTTACACCTTTTCAACATCTCCTCTATTTTATAAACAACATTTGAGTCCATGTATGCTAACTGTAACTCTGGTTCATAAAAATGGGATTCTATCACCTCATTGTTATAGTCTTTGAGTTTATACATCCTGACCACTTTTCGGAATATTCCCTATCAAATTGTTTCTTACAGCAACTAATTTTTACCTTATCCCCAAGCTTAAATTTGGACTGGAGTCTGCGGGCCTGACCTTTATTTTTGGGTTTAATTTTGTTTATTTTTGAGTTTAGCTTTGGAGCATATTGGTTTTTCCACTGATAGTTATTTTTCTGCTTTGCCTCCTGAGGGGTCATTTTGATACTCCTGTGATAAAATTGATTGTAACTGTAGGTAAGATCTGTCAAATTTCAATCCATCTGAACGTTTCCTTACTGGTGAAATATTTAAAAAATTTTAATTTGATGGATTTTATTTCTCTTTCAGCATATTTAGCCTTGGTTTCATAGTATGTAAAAATATGATTAACCCTATTGTCTTTGAGAAATTTTTTAACTTGGTTATTTTTGTATTCACTACCTTGATCAGTCCTGAGATTCTTTGGCTTATCTGTGGTATTTTGGAACAGATCGTTCATTACATATACCATTTTCTTTCCTGTAAGGGTTTTGATTGGAGCTGTGTAGAGGAATCTACAACCCCTAGCAAATGTTCCTATCAGGTATCAACTTCCTACACCTTACGGTTTCCAAGATATAGCCCGGACAAGATTTTACAGGTCAAGGTCACTACGGCAAGGTCAAAGGTCAAACCAAGGTCACACCATGCCACTGCACACCTATAACACCTAACCAATGTCTCTATCCTATACCTTACGGTTCGCCCATCCTCAAGGGCTGTGGCGTAAAAAAAGTATTAAAGTAATACCCAGCCATATGTAGGGTTATAAGTCACTTTAAACAGATAGTAAATAACAAACAGAGTAAACATGGTTTGAGCTAGAAAAGTATGAATAAGAAAGCAATCCAATACATAAAGATTAACCCTACAATTTACTTTTTACTTTCTTGCCACAAATAAAAAATAACATAAATAACCATATTGGCATTCACATGTGTTAATACACTCGATAATTTTCCATTAATACTTCAGATTTATTTATGTTTAAAATTTTGAAATATTTCATACAAATTAGCTCTAATTTACTTGAACATATGGTAAGAATATTTTGTTTATGCATAGAACTATCATTCGGGCTGAATTTTGTCATTTGTCCAAAAATTCTGAATATAACTGAACACTATTGTAGATTGAACTAGATAGACTGTCTTTTAAATAACTCAGCATTTGGTTGGTTTACATCAACTGTTGTTGTTCACTTTCCACCCCACGATGCCATTTGTCCATTGAATGGATATGAAATAAACTTTGGAGATGCCATGTACTTGGTTACTGGCTCCAGAGCCTAAAATAAAACAAAAATTAAAAATCAACAGACATGTATATATATTTAGAATATACCTTAGTATTGAATGGTGTACACTGATTGGCTAAAATTAGACTTCTTATAAAGACATGAAAAACACGGTTGTTATAAGTGAGAGGGCCATATAATTGTGAATGGCCCTCCACTTAAATGAGGATAAGCTGTTACTATTCACACTTTAAACAGAATTAATCAATCAACATCTCTTGAGTTGGCAAGTAGGAAAAGGTTTTTGAAACTAAAAACATGCAGCACTGAAAGAAGTGAAAGTTAAGCAGACAATGTGAAAGTTTATGCATTAACATGAAAGAAGAAAAATGAAGGTTTATTTTGTTTTCTATGGTCATAAATTGTGAAAAGATAACTAAATAGAATAGTTTGTAAGAAGAGGTTTTTAGATGTAAACTATGCCTGCTAAAGAGAATACTATATAGATAATTTGACTGGATATCGAGAATCCCTGTGTATGGTTTCCTATAACTTGGCAATACATTCTAAAGTTGTAAAAGCAATAATAATGGAGATATGAAGCAAAAACACAAAATCTCATATTTTATTACCCCAGTTTAACCCATAAGGTGACCTGACCAGCTACATAGACTCTCAACATATGGTTTCCCAATACCTCTTTATATATTCTAAAGCTGTAAAAGCAAAAATAAAGGAGATACAACGCAAAAAGGACAAAATCTCATATTTTCTGACCCCAGTATTACCCATAGGGGGCTGGGTCAGGAGGTAAATTATATCAGCTATATAGACTCTCCATATATGTTTTCACTAAACCTCTTAACACATTTTAATGCTGTAAAACAATAATAATGGAGATATAAGGCAAAATACAAAATCTGCTATTTTACGACCCCAGTTTAATCCCTACAATGGGGGAGGGGGGATTTGACTTGCTTTCAAGACTCTTCACATATGGTTTCCTACTACCTCCCAATACATGTTATGACTCTAAATGCAATACTTAAGACGATAATAGGGGGGGTCATATGAATTTTAAGCTTTCTGGTTGGTACCTGTGAGAAAATCGCTGATAAATCAGTCAATTTTCATTGAATTGCTCCCAAAATCTAATCAGCTTACATTTTTGATAGTATGAACATATGTATGAAATTACAAGCCTCTGCGGTTAATAGGTTTTGCTGAACTGTGATGATGGGGGTGTACCCACACAAAAAAACTATTTTTGGATCATGTGACCTTGATAAAGATCAAAGGTCAAATTTAAGCATGGGAAAAATTTTACCAATGCAAAAGGGATATAACTGCCAAATATGGTTAGAAAGCTTCCAATAATAAGGGAGATATTCAAGAAAGACCATAATGTGGCGGCGGTGGTGGTCACGCCGGCGGCGAAGAAACTGAAATGAAAACAGATAAGTGCCCTTTGATTGATGCTTACTAATTGCTTTTTCGGTCACGGAAAATGGCGATTTTTTACATATAATGCACAGCAGACTTGGCAAAGTGGGTAAAAACTTTGCCCAAATCATTCTATGTCACATGATATGGGCCAATTCTTAAAAATATAATTAACTTCTGGGTCATAAGACCCAAGGATAGCAAAATATAGAAAAAAACTAATTTCACATAGGATGCACAGTAGACATGGCAGAGCTCTATTGGAAAATTCACTAAAATAACTACAATAAAATTACTCAAGTACCATAACAAAATGCTAATTACTCAGGCATCACTGATTAACAGGAGTAACACAGCTCCATTGTGGAATCTATATTTAGAACATCTTCATAACAAGATAGTTCGTGAATATCAGTCCAGTGTTCTATTTTTGGAATATTAAAGAAGAACATTCATTTAGATTATGCATCTTTCCTAAATATGATGAATATGAAGATTTTAACTTACCTCAAAGTTGGCCACGAATGTTTTCAGCCAATCAAATTTGTCCAAAATGGTCTTTTCAAAAGCTGACATTAACTTCAGGTATTCATAAATAGCAAAATCTGCCACAGTGATCTGAAACAGAAACGAGCATGAGAAAAAATTCACTGGCTGAGCTATAAAATTCAAGTTCAGAATTTGTCGAATTTGCTGACAATTTACAACAGTTTTACTCATTAAATCATACACTACTGTCTCATAATAAAGACAAAATTTCAGCTGAATTGAAATACAAGTGATCTATTCTTTCATTTATTTACAATAGTTCTGGAGTCATCTCACGGCTCTGTGACTTTAACTTTAAACTTAAATTAATGCCAGCAAACCACAGCTGTGTGAAACTACCTTTACACTTACTTTATCACCTGCAAACCACTGTCTTCCTTGACCAGCTTCATTCAACTGTTTCATTCTCTGCTTAGTATCTATCACCAATGAATCTTTCTTGGATTCCTAGACAAGAGAAGATGAATTTAAGATTTCTGAATACAGTAAAATGTGTAATGCAAAACATGTTGTTATCAACCATGAGCCAAATTTGAATTAAATACTAGACCATACAGACTGGGTAATATATTTTATATTTCCCCTGTACCACAAATAATTGGTCTTACAAATGCATAAATAAGGGCTGATTTTTTTTTCAGTATCACATTTATTATGTACGCTACAAAAATGTAAAAAAAAACATCGTTAGAAAGGCATTTCATAGAGCTCCTGTGTGTTTCTGTAACATTAAAATCTATGTAGAAATGGCAGAACAAAACTTAAGTATTCAATTTTTTAATATTCACTCCTGCCATTGGTCTGACAGCTAAAAATTTTGGCATTCTTCTGTTGAATATGGAATTACTACTTCTGGCAAGCAGGTATTCTTTTCATGGCAGTTTGTCTGCTTGTTTGTTAACAGGATTGTGTAAATACTACCAGTTGGAACTTTATGGAAAAAAATCTGAAAATGGGTTTCAGTACAACTTAAATATCATTAAATTTTAAGACTGATCTGGATCACTGTCCGGATCAAAAATAGTCCACATTTTCCCATTTACCTATTTTATGTACTTTGGCAGTTGTGTGAGCTCTTCAAGTGCACTTGTTTTATTTATTATTAAAGAAAATTGTGGCATATAATATAAATATCTCTCATTAGACATTAACAAAATATATCACTCCTCTTCATTTGTGTTCTATTATTTGTGTTGTTATTTGGGAATTTGTCACCAATGGAGCAAGAAGCAGCTACACTAAAGGAAATTCCAGTGTTAAAAAAGCCTGAAGACAGCTTAAGCTACTTAAGAAAACTCCACAAAATAATATGCATTCAATCATATTAATTAACTTTTAAACAGCCATACAGCCATCTCAACTGCTCGCTAACAGACATGTCACTAATGAATACACTTAGAGGTGTTGACTGCAAGTGGATGTACATCTAATCTAATAAGGATTTTTATAGCACTTAATCTCCATCTTGTGACAGACTCTAATATGTAACCATAAATAAACATGTTGACAAAGAGTTGGTCTATTACCATAGCCACGTTATACCAGAGAAGATACAGGGAGGTGGGGTGGCTATGGTGGAAAGGCTTTTTGCAAACAGGTAAATTTTGAAGTTTTTTCCTGAAAGTAGGAAACAGAGGTTGCATTCTGAATGTTATCAGGTAGGTGATTCCAAATCTTTGGAGCATTAAAGGCAAAACTGTGACTCAAACGTTTGACTGACTTGTGGAGCCACCATATAGAAATCTACAGACCAATGTAGCAACACTCAACAGGCAACCAGTGGAGTCTCTTTAGGATGGGTGTTACATGAGCAAACTTTCTGTAAGGGTATTCTGAATAAATTGGAGCTTATGTAGGTTCAATCCTGACACAGTTCTGAACATTGAGCTACAGTAGTCCCATCAAACTACCCACCAAGGCATTTGCCACAAGGAGAGCCACCCCATGGCTAAGATGCTGTCTAAGTTGATAAAGATTGTACATTTGCAGCAAACATGCTTTACAAATCTTATAAATATGTTTGCAGAGGAGAAGTCTGCACTAAATCACACACCTAGATTTCTAACAGTATCAGCTGGGTGAAGAAAGTTTTCTGGGATACTGATTGGAAGTGAGTTGGCAGTTTGTAAGGTTGAGGCATTGAACCAAAAACAATGAATTCAGTTTTGTCCGGATTTAGTTTTAATTTGCTGAGACATTAATTTTTGGACATCTTGAAACGAACATTATAACAAGGTGTCATCTGCATAAGCTAAAATTTAATATCAGGATGAGAGACAATTACCTTGCTTACCAGAGTACATGTGTTGGGAAGATGGGCAGTATTCAAAATAAGGTTAAACCAACACTTACAAAGTCTGGACCATAGAAAACCATTGCTGATGCTATTCTGTAGTCCATGCACGTATCCAGAAGCATGTCAACTTCAGCCATTTGCTCGGGTGATGCTCCCACTAAAAATACAAAAATAAACTAAGGCAGAGCAGGATTTTGGTTGGATGGTTATAGGCTTCATGAAATAGAATATTATATTATACTATTTTAGTGTAAAATGTAACTTTAACTTTATGACATCTTTATAGAGGAAAATTACTGGCTAAATTAGGAATTTTGTACAAATTACACTAAATAAATTACTGGCTATACAACATTACATTCACCAATATACATACAATATTAGAGATATCTTCAGTAGTGCCTGAGAAAAATAAAACACGAGCACATCAAAGTGAAAAAATACATCTTCTAGCCTTGTAACCTTGAGAAAGGTCAATATCATGCATTTGACAAAACTTGTTCCACACCCAACAGATATACAAGCCAATAATCATCTGCATACTACTGATACTTAAGCATGATGTTAAAGGTAAAAGCTGATTCATGTTACAGTACATAGCTCAAGCACCATGTTTCAGTACCCCAATACTCGCTAAGTATCGCAGATAAGGGACTAATCATGAACAGCATCATGTACATGAAAAAGTAGCTGAGCAACCTACCTAAATAAAAGCTCATTTCTATTATTTTAGAAGTTATTAGCAAGGTAGAATAGACAATTCTACTGAAGCTCATTTCTATTAGTCTAGAAGTTATTAGCAAGGTAGAATAGACAATTTTACTGAAATAGGTGTAGCAATCACTTGTCAATCAGTCCTTTATCACCTGATTGAACCGAAATGCCACCTGGGCTGTGGATATTAATGTGGTTGACATATGTGCCAAGTTTGGTAGACCCATGCAGTTTCTGGTAAAAAGTGGTCAGATGTAAATGTAAGTAAAAACAATGCTTTCTCATGTGAGCTTCAAAACGCTCAAAGTCTAAATTAATGCATTATTTCTATACTGTGAATATTGAATTCTAATTCTAACTTGACTTTTATAGCGCTTAATCTCCACTGAGTAGTGGACTCTAACGTGCAACAAGACAATAGCAATATGCAAATTCAAAGTCCAGCGACAAAAATAGGTCGGCACCACGGAGAAGCCATTGAAGGAGATATTAAAAGGTCCCTGGTGGCCTAGTAGTTAGCAAGTTTGGCATCTAATTACAGGCTGTCACCTCTGTGTGGGTTCAACTCCCACAAGTGGCAAAGTTGAAGACCCGTCCAAATATGACCCTGGCTGTTGGTGACAAATAAAACCCAAACTTTGACTTTGAAGGAGATAGTAAGGTTCCAACGTATTTCCCCTGTATAAATGCCCCCTCCCTATTTAATGCCACTCCTACACCTGATGCAATTCCAGGATTCAAAAAAAAAAAAGAGTTTTAATACATGCCCCCGATCAAATAGCTGCCAACAGGAAACAAAAATCAAGACATAAAAAAAAATGCAGTTTTGATCAAGAATGACTTAAAAACTACAAAAATGGGTGATAAAAATGTATAATTTCATCAGATTTAATGATTATCTCCAATTTCTAATATTTTAATTTCTCCCTGAATTATTCATGCTGGCAATGGGCAGGCTATAAAGTGTCTATTTCCCATCGTCACAAGAGTCGAGTGTTTTTTATATGTAGCTGTAGCCCCCTCTTCATCTTTTAAACAATGCATTTATACCATGAAATAGTTGTCCTTCCATTTCACAAGTTCTTACCTAGAAATTATTTCTACTTTTGGCAACAGTTGACTTATGGCAGTCCTACAAATACCAAATCTGAAATACTTACACAAATTGTGTTTCCTCGCTATGTACCTCAATATAGCATTACTTTGTGTAAGTTTCACTTTTCCGTCTTTGTAGTATGGAAGCTGTAGAAACAGAAAAACAAACAATCAACAAATTTTCACCTATTGCATAATATAGTTGACCTGCTAAGAAATTCTTGATTGTTCCTCAATTTCAGGAATCTATACATAGATCCAAAACACTTTGGCTATAGTTTTGCCTTTGACACTCCTACAGTTTGGAATGAATTGCCCGATGATGTTTGTTCTGCCTTTTGTCATTATACAAAGAAGCTAAAATACTACCTCTTTGGGAAAGGTTCTCCCCAAACAGCTTGAAAATTACCCAGTGTGTCAGTGGTATCAACCCTGCTATATCTACACGACGCATGATTACTGTATTACTGAATTAGATTTAGGTGTTAGCACCTTAGGTTCTCCACTGGGTAAGGTAGTGGGAAAAGAGAAATTATTGATTGGTTCTGCTGTGACTTGATTCCACGGACTTTGGACTGCTGGACTGCACACAGAAACAAACACAAGTCTAGCTGTTTAACCAGCTGAGCTAAAGGGGAATCCCCAGAAGCCCAGGTATTAACAGAACTGATATACGTGAGGATATTACAGTAGGGATTACGTGCTATGAAAGTCTAAAATAGAAATATAATAGAACATCGGTCTATCATTCTACTTGAGTTACAGCCATTGGGGGCAAAGCAGGCACCCTCCAGGCAGTTTCATATTTGAGACAAAACTCGAGCCAAAATCCCATCTGACACTTATGAAAGTAAAGGTTAACTGAAATAATACCTCATATTATCCAAAAGAGATTTATTCCTGGAAATCTTAAATAAAACATCCAGATTTGAGTCTCGAGAGCGATTGGCGTTCAGATGGAGTGTGGACCTATCTTAAGAAAACTCCCTAGGTGACTGCAGTTATAGCTGATACCTTTCAAAAGAAATTACATTAATACCACCATTACTAAACTACTACAGTACTAGAGTAAGAAATCTAAAATTCACCAAATATCTGAAATTCGCCACATGCGGAAATACCAATGAAATAAATGAATTGAGGTGAGATTTGCTGAATATATAGTAAATTAAGGCTTTTTGAATTGAAAAATACAAAGTTTAAGACAAAACATCTTTTTTTCATAGAATTAAGTAAGGTTTTTAGAGGTGGCGAATTTTACATTATTTACACTTTCCTGCTATCATGTAGTCAATCAAAATATTGAAATTATATACATGTATATATATCACTAAAAAGTTTACAAGGCCTGTCTCCACTTTAAGTACTGCAATTTCTGCATAAAGTTTTTAAAACTTATTGAAGTATAGGGCAGTACTGGTATGTCATACCTAAGTTACTGCTGGGTAAAACCTTTGTGTCTCTTATATAGATTACAGCCTTTATTTGTGATACCAGATGTGGCTTTGTATATTCTTGATAAGCAGAAATGGTCACAACAATACAACAGAGGTGAAAATGTAGGACTTGTTAAAGCATTGATATACATTGGCAGCAACTTAAAAGTATTAAACTATAATTGTTATCATGTACATAAACTTGTCGCAATTAACCTTCATAGATTTAAGTTGGACAGTAATAAAAAAACCGTTAACAATTGTGTACTGAAATATATTAATAACTGTGGTGGTAATAATTTTTAACATATGCCTATTTACATGAATAAAACCAAAGATATGTTTAAAGGGTAGTACTTATTCTTTTAACTAAGTGCCCCCTCCAACTGGACTCTACCTAAAAATCTTAGAAAAACACTCAGATTGGAGTCTTGAGAGAATTCCTTAACCTCTCCAGAGTACATGATTTACTTACATTTGGGAACTTCAAATCAAGGTTGAATTTCTCAGCCGTCCATTGGGGTGCTGTAACAAAGAAAACAGCTCTTTATAAAATGTTGAAATGCTCTTATGGTGAAGAAAGTAACTATGATCCTGCACATTTTGAGTGCATTAGAATCCAGAAGAACTAATATATCAAATCATAGTTTTTTTAAGATTAAAGTTTTAGTTTTTGATATACCACATGGCTATCAGAATATGGATTGACACAGACTGCCTCAAAATGATATAGATTGTAATATAAATTAAGATTTTGGATATGAACCCCTATATTGGAATATACAATACAAATATGAATTACCTGATGAATTACCTGATTCGTATAGCACTTCTTCATATTCTTCCCCAACATATTCCAGCAACAGTCTAATATGCTGAGCCAACTGTGGGGAATAAAAGCAAAAGTATAGCACACCAGGACAACTTGATACCAATACATACCCAGACAGGTCATCTCTTATTCCACAGCATTTGATCAGTTATTTTCTGTGTGGCCAATCTTTTGGATGCGATAATAGGAAGTTATAACATCATCACCCACTGGTATAAGAATTTAGATCAGTAAATCTATGTTTGTAGTTTCCAAAAGGAAAATTATAATAATAGCTCCCCACAGGAGCAGAACACAACTATTAAGAAAAATTATGTACTTTATTTTTCACATTTTCAGTCTTCCTGCAATGCTAAGTTTGATTCTTTAAGTATTTAAATAACTGACCGTTCTTTCTAAATTTAGCAATTGCAAAACAGTTTCATCTGTTTCTATAACTTTATTATATTAGTGGACAGATCAAATGTAGAAATAAACTACGTATGCGCGGACTTTATTGGCGATTTAATCACAAAAATAACCTCAGGGTATTTTTGTGATTGAATCGCCAAAAAAGTCCAAGCAAAAGTAATTTATTTCTATTATAAAACGATTATTGATGTTTTATCCAATGTTCACTGATTTTGTTTATTTTCAAATTTATTTTTGAGATTATGTTGCGCAATCATGTTTGCTGAATTGAACAGTGCACATTTGTTTCTCTATAATGGACTGTCACAAAATGTGCAGAGACACGTTTTTGTCGACTGCGCAGCTCTCTGTTTATAATATTCTATAAAAATCTGTGATTAGATTTCAACAGATCCAGCTTTATTTTAACAATGTTGATTTTTTTTTCAAATACACTAATGTGGAAGAATCTTAGCAATAAAAAATATAAAATAGCATCAGAGTTGCCCGTATCCCACAGCCTAGGGAAATATTTTTAACACCATGACATATAGGTGTACTGTATCAGTAAAAAGTTCAGGATACTTTCAGAGCACTGTCAGTTATATAAAGGTCCAAACAATGCTTGAACAAAGAAAATAATGTCTAACAGAAAGATAATGTATGTACTCTTTATCTATATCTGGCATGGCCGAATTATGGTTTAGATGTTTTAAATATTACCATGCATACAGAAGTGGTAATACATTCAATGAATGCTTATGTGTGGTGTTGGAGAAAAATCTGTGGCTCACTTGATGAAATTCCATCTGCTACAATGGGAAGTTGTAAAAGTAAAATTCTTAATGAATTCTAATATGACTTTAACAGTGCTTTATCTGCATCAAAAGACAGACCCAAAGGTGCAACAAGATTTTAAAGGTCAAGGTCACTGCGACAAAGTTAAAGGTCATATCAAGGTCACACCATGATGCTGCACACCTACAACCCCTAACCAATGTCCCTAACAAGCATCAACTTCCTACACCTTACGGTTTCTGAGATATCGCCCGGACAATATCTTATACGTCAAGGTCACTACGGCAAAGTCAAAGGTCAAATCAAGGTCACACCATGATGTTGCACACCTACATCCCCTAACCAATGTCCCTAGTAAGTATCAACCTCCTACACCTCACAGTTTCTGAGATATAGCCTGGACAAGATTTTATAGGTCAAGGTCACAATGGCAAGGTCAAAGGACAAATCCTGGACAGACCATGACGTTGCACACCTACAACCCCTAACCAATGTCCCTACCAAGTATCAACTTCCTACACCTTACGGTTTCTGAGATACAGCCCGGACCAACTTTTTCCCGCCGCCCGGACGCCCGCCCATCCGGACACCATGGGTGAAAACAATACCCCAACAGCCCTTAAGGGCTGTGGGGTAAAAATGGTTTCATTAGTGATCAAAAGCAACTATTACATCTGAGTACAAGAGATGTTTGTGATATGCACTTATCTGTTGTTACATTGACATTATGTACACAAAAAATGTGTCGGGTAAAAGACAGATATCTAAAGAATGGAAGTACAAAAAAAATATTTTTATAGATTCCTGGATCCAGATGATAATCTGGATCACCACCAAAATCTAACCATCTGTTCATTTTGCAACTGTTTACATTTCATCAATAAATTTTTCAGTTATTTTGAAAACAAAAAAGCGCAGATCTGGGTTAATTTCCTGGGGCCGGTTACACAAAGGGTCTTTAACTTAGCCAAGTTTTTGGCTAAGTCAGGGACTTAAATATAAGGCCTAATTTGGTCTTATAGCTAGGTCAGTGACTAAAAATAAATTTCCACAAAGAGTGAGTTAGCGAAGACCAAGCTTATAAAATATTCACAGTGGTTTTCTGTATTAAATGACCTTTTATTTTAAAATATATTGTTGGTGACATAAATTCTTTTTATCTTGTGGAAAAAATTACTGTTTTTGCTTTGAAAAAAATTGTAACCACAAAAACTTCCAAAAATAGTGGTTTCAAATTTCGAAGTGGGGAAAAATTTATGGGGGCCACACTTAAGTCTTTGTTTACAAAAGTTAAGCCTACTCCCAAGTGAACTTAACTTTGAGCCCAACCCAGTTAACATCCCAAACATTCTAAAGAAACCTTGAGTAAATGTATAAACGTTTTTAAAACCAAATATAAACCTAAATATTGACTATTATTCAATATTATGGGTTTATAAACGTTTCAGCAATATTGTTTGGTATATAAACATTTAATAAACGTTTTTAAACATATTACAAAGAGTGAAGAATATCTTAACCTCACTTTCATTTTGGATGATGATGTCAGCACAGCCATTTTGAGAGAAACTGGAGAAATATTTCTGTTAGTATATCTTGCTGTATCACTCTTGTTTGAAGCCATCAATAAATTATAAGTGGAGATATAAAACACATTATATCATAGAATGCACTGTACAAGGTTAAATTGATGTAAACAGGGAAATTATTCATAAAATAAAGTTTGTTTACATTCTCCCTTGAATCATGCTGGATACTTGAACCTATAAAGGTAGTGAACTGTGGTTGATGCAGAAATGTTTAAAAACGTTTTTAAACAGTGTACAAATGTTTATAAACGTTTACGCTTACACGTTGATAAACGTTTATAGGCGAATGTTTAGGAGCCCATCATTTTAAACCTTAAATAAACCGTTCATAGTTAGGTTTATAAACGTTTATAAATGTTTGTAATGTTTACTGGGAAGACACAGACAGCTAGTGCCTGGAGTTCATAGTGCTTTGTGAAATATGCAAAGTCTGAGACCACAGACTTGGCCTGAATTAAAGACGCAAGTCTTAATTGTAAGTCTAAATGTGGGCAAGTCCTTATGTGAAACAGGCCCCTGAATTTCTTGCAAACACTGCATGTTTGTTTTGATGAGAGGATGTTTACCTTGTGAAAAAAATCTATACTGAGAAGGATTACACCCGGTAACAGTCATCCGAACGGGACAGTAAAACCGAACGCAAATATAAAGAGAAAACAAATGAGTTTGAAAGCCACAGATAATTACGTTAATATCTACCTATTGTGTTTTATGTCATTATTGTATGTATTTTACTCCATTTCTGCAATAATGGACGATAAAAAGTCTTTAATTTGAATTCTGCTTTCGGTTTTCCCTAGACATGGTTACCGCGGCTCTACTTTACTTGCGTGTAGAGCCGTGGCACGACCCCACATAGAACTGGAGATTTGCAAAAAATCTTTTTCTGTTGAATAAAACTTGAAAAAATGACTAAAAATGGTTTAATTTAATTAGAATCAGTTGATATTAAGCCAAAGACACAACAAATACCATATTTTTACAAAATATATGCTATTTTACACAGCTTTTACTATAACAGAACATTTTCAAAATTTTGGAGAAATGGTCCAAAAAATGTAGAAAATCAGGAAATGGCATTTATTTTTTGTCAAACATGTTTGCATGTTGACTGATAGTGGAAGAAAATGAAACAAAATATTTGTGGGAACAGTTATATGTACACATTTGTATGCTATTTGTGTTTTATGCAAATCTCCAGTTTTATGTGGGGTCGTGCCACGGCTCTACACGCAAGTAAAGTAGAGCCGAGGTAACCACGTCTAGGTTTTCCCCAGGCGTGCCTGGTTTCAATGAAATGGGGGTTCAGCACTGAAATGAAGAGGGCAGAGCCAGTACCTAGCGCACTGCATAGTTTTAATGAGCATACTGTTATTCACTAAGTAAATTAAAACCATTCAATTCTTTGGATTTGTTTCTTGGTTGAGCCTTACAGTCTGTCTTTTAATGGAGATTATGCTCTATAAAAGTTATACAAGAAATTAGAAATTCATGCAAAGACCCAACAAGCACATACTTAATTTTTGGTACTTTCGTCAATCAGTATTCTAAAAACTAATGATGGAATAAATTAAGCAGGAACCATTATAAATATTTTGCTTATAAATAAAATCTATCTACATGTTATATTAGGATTGTTGTACCTATTTCCAGTCTGTTACAAAAATTGGACAATATCATTTAGCCGTCACTTCTGAAACATTTTAGTGCATTTTTCTTGTTACAAAATATTGTTTGTACAACAAACAACACTTCTATTATAAGAATATACAGTTTCTTTTTAATATTTTTGCACAAAAACATGCATACGTCTGACATTAAAACCGTTTAGACCGGAAAGTGGAATGGACCGGATTCTGGTTCAAAAAGGATACAATGGACAAACAATGGTATGTGTTTACTTCTGGCTCATACACACCACAAATATCCTAACTGCCCACTTATTTTTATTTATGAAATAATAAATGATCATCCAACCACTGAGGAACCCTGCCCAAGCTGTCTATTGTATCAATATTGTTGTTAAATTGCCGTTCGGTTTCACTGTCCATTTACTGATGTGAACCATTAAGTTGGTACTTGTTTTAATCAGTACTTAAGTACACAAACATTTTAGCATATCAATCTGTAGTATTCTATATATTTAAGTAAAATAAGTATCTCCATTTTAGAATACAAAGGTTTAATAATATACTGAGTTTAATACTGACGTCACGCGAAAATCAATAAAACGTTCGGATCCACTATTACCGGGTGTACTCAAAACTTGTATTATCGCCCATGAAAACGCCCTCTTGAATGTCCCAGAAAATGACCTGTATTTATTTATGTGTAAAGTGCATTCTTCTTGAGAGTTGTGTGAATATGCATATTTATCGTGTGATCTGCAGGTCAAGCAATTAACTTTATTATAAATGTATAATTGAACGGTTATAGATCCCTTGATAAAAATGGCACATTTTTCAAGTTTCCATACTGATCAACGTACTGAGAATGTCTAAAAATAACATTTCAACTATTTTTAATTGTCAAGACATAGAAATATATAAAATGATGAACAACGGAACACATACGAGTATAGATTATACTGTACATACTCACTCCTCTAATTTTCCAGTATCCCAGTACAGCGGGCATGTTTATAATCCAGTTATTTTTTTCTGGTAGTTCTTATCTACTACTATGCCTTCTCTAATTGATGGAGAAGTGCATTTAAAGCCAGAATAATTTGTAGCACAAATGATATGTAGAGTATATGCAAATATAACGGACTTTGAACAAGGAGTGATAGTACTTCAAACAGACAACAAGCTTGGTCGATAAATAAAACATCTGCACAGTTTTATTTGCTTATATTTGACTTGGTACACTCTATGTGTGCATATATTGATATAGTGAAATACTTACATATCTGTCATACTGCATGTGTGCATAATGGCCACCACTTGGCTCGTTAATTTCATAATTAGCTCATACAGAATATATGTACCAAATATTACCATTGGCAAGACCATTATGTTTTGTTTGCGTTCTTTTGTCTCTCTATATTTGCGAATACTCCAGAATGAGTGACTGTATGACTTTTTCAAGTGGTTGCATGGGGCTTGACCAAAGCACCAAGAATTAAATTTTGGGAAAGATCAAAATAATATTTTCCACAAAAAATGCCACATTTTTACAGGTCCTATTTTCAATATATTCCCAATAACTGTGGGTTTCCAGCTGACATTACTACAAAGTAATAAGTGATTCTTCATGAAGCTCCAGATCACATTCTGGATACTAAAGCCCTGAATTTTTGAAAAATGACCCATGGCTGAGGTTTGCCAGTAAGTAATTTATAGTTTATTACTGTTTACCGTGATATTTGCTTCATTATTTGCCAAAGGTGTAGGTCCTTTATGCCCCAACTCTAGCCTGTTTCAGAAAAAGGTTAAAATCGTATCTTCAAAAAGGCTTTCCTAACTGAGCATACACTCTATCTGGCGTCTCCGTAGTATTGCACCTGGCAACGGCTATTGAATGATGATTTTTTAAATTGGATTCTGGTGTTGCACCTTAGAGTTTGCCCGGCAGAGATTAAGCTCTATGAAAGTACAGAAGAGAATAGAAAGATCTGAATAGTGGGTTTGGTTTTAACTCAAACTTTTTCTCATTTTTCAATAGACTGTGATGATTCCTTAGTATGACACCAATTGAGTCACCGTGGTACAGTGGCAACACACTCGTCTCCCACCTCTAAGATTAGAGTTTGAATCCCTGCCAAACCTCAAGTGGGAAAAATGGTGGTTGTTGGCCTGTGGTTTACAGTACAGAATCTTCACCAATTACTGTATATTTATTCTGCTCTTCTAACTACCTGTGACAAATAACTGATTCAAAGGTACTAAGCATGACACAAAATAATAAAACTTCTGGAATGACATGAAAAAATGAATGAAATCGACAATAGAAATGTTTGATATATTTTGTTGTAGGTGTCTTATATGTGATATTTTACTTTTATTATCAAACACTTGCTTTCAATATTAAGTAAAATAAGTACATACTACTACTTCTACTACTACTACTACTACTAATGCTGCTGCTGCTACTACTACTACTACTCCTACTACTACTACTAATGCTGCTACTACTACTCCTACTACCACTACTACAACTAGTAACACTACTACTACTACTAATGCTGCTACTATTACTACTCCTACTACCACTACTACAACTAGTAACACTACTACTACTACTACTACGGGTACCATGAGATTTCACCATGGTGAAACGTCAAGGAAAATGAAAAAAAATATAACCCAGTCTATATGTAAATATCCTTTCCACAAGTCCTTTTGCCTGACTTATTATATGAGGACTGAATGACTTTTTTTCGAGGATTTTGGTGCTGACAAAAGTGTTTGTGTGTCATCAGACTGTAGGTTCCCCACCCATAATGATCTCATGTATGTCAGATTTAGTAGAATGAGAAATACAAAGACTTGGAGCAAAGTCTAAATGTAAAGGAATTTAGGTCAAATAGGTTGTGTGATGGATAATAAATGCAAAATTAGAAAGCAATTGTAGAGCGCACACCTCCACCAGAGGGATGGTTTGAAAAATTCAGCATTTTTTGTATCCGGAATATTAACCGGATCTTTTCTAACAAGTAACCAGTCCTTCCTTTGGCCAGGCCCCTCCCACTTAAAAAGGCATAAAGGTCTGCTCATTACTTTAGGATTAATGTTAACCAGAAAGCCAAAGTCATACTGTATGTACCTTAAAAATGGAACCTTTTGTAATATCCTCAGGTATATCAGTTCTATTAATACCTGGGCTTCCGGGGATTCCCCTTTAGCTCAGCTGGTTAAAGAGCTAGACTTGTGTTTATTTCTGTGTATAATCAGAAGGCTGTGAGTTCTAGACACAGCAGAACCAATCAATAATTTCCCTTCACACTATACTTTGAAAAATGTGGATTTTATTAGTATCCAGGATATGATCTGGATATTTCGCAAAATTTAATCTGTTCTTCTTTTGACCAAGTCGTACCCATATAAAAAAATCCTGAAGATTTGTTTAAAACTTTTGGAGCAATTGTGAAATCACACAAACTGACAAATGCACTCTAGAACATAAACTTCTCGTATTGGTGCTAAGCTAAAATTTTAAACACAATTCAAATTACCAAATTTGATAGAGTTGCTTACAAGGTTTGGCAGTCTGTATTATCGAAACAAGTATATTTTTAGTCAAAAACACATCATGGTGAAAAAGTCACAGATGAAATCCACTGTTTTTTTAATCGACAGACTTAAGAAAAGTAGCCTTCTGTAGTCTCTGTATTTCTATTATCTTAGAAAATATTTAAACCTACAGAAAACCAATGACTACTGTCCAATGTCGAATTTTATAGCACTTAATCTACAGAATTTATCTATAGTGTAATTATTTTGGGAATATTGTTTTTTATTCATTTGTGTTTTCCTGTTTATTTGAATAAATTTCTTCGATTAATTTTGAAGAGCGTTTTTGATTTTATTTGAATACATGTAATTTAAAGTGACAAATTGATGTGAACATGATTTAAAATGCTGATTTTCAAGGAATAGATAGTCCAATAGTCCCAAGGAGCTTGACCCCAAAAATAACATCTGTAAGGGGGAGATAGTTCTTTTGGTAGGAAGACAAGGCTGAAAAGGTGATCTTTTATTTAATAGTATTACAACTTAATCAGATTTTGAATTCTAATTCACATTGGACATTTATAGAGCTTAATGATACCCTTCATTTAGGGTGCTCTGAGGTGCAGCAAGAAAAAGAGTGGTCAACCAATTTCGGTGTCCAGAAATGGAAAAAGTGTGAGGGACCTATATGAAGGACAACGTGTGTTACAGCTCAGTTTTATACATTTGTCAAAAAGATATTTCACAAAAGTATTGTAGTTTGTGTTTTTATTACATTTCAGTAATGCTAGCATTTCTTTCAATACACCCCAGGAAAAACATTATTTCTTATAATATCCCTACATAAGGCTAGTATTTTTTGTGCTACGTCTCAGTAAGACTAATATTTCTTGTATTACATTTCGATAAGGCTAGTATTTCTTGTATAAACCCTCAATAGGGCAAGTATTTCTTGAATTACATTTAAGTGAGGCTAGTATAATGTCATTTATTTTATTGTGCCTCAGTAAGGTTGGTATTCCTTCCATTTTACCTGACCAAGGATAGTATTTCTTGAATTAGATCTAAAAAGGCTTGTTTTTTTTCTACTTCTAGTTTTTACTCCTCAGCGAAACAAGTATTTCTGGTTTTACGCCTCAACAAGTCTACTATTTCATTTGTTACACCTGAGTAAGGCTAATATTTCTTATTTTAGGTCCATTAGTG
This sequence comes from Sabellastarte sp. h YS-2021, assembly GCA_964017235.1. Taxonomy (NCBI): domain Eukaryota; kingdom Metazoa; phylum Annelida; class Polychaeta; order Sabellida; family Sabellidae; genus Sabellastarte; species Sabellastarte sp. h YS-2021. The sequence continues at coordinate 6,587,062 of OZ024932.1, read as the reverse complement.
TTAGTTTCCATTACGCAGTACTAAGACTGACATTTCTTTTAGTTCCACCTATAACACATAATATTCCTTTGTGATACCACATTAAGTCTATTATTTCTTTTATCACGCCTCAGTAAGGCTAGTACTGCATGTAAGTGAGGCTGGAAGATGTTGTGCTTGCTGACTAGAGATAGTTAGGATTTCTTATCAAGTAGTTTGCAAATTGCCACAGGGCAAAAGCCACTGAGGTATGGGCAGATTCACTGCCAATATGTTGGAAGATGGTTTTTATCACTATTGTAATGTGGCTTTTTGTAAAACAAACAAGATTACTATTAAGAAAAAAGTGTAACTTTATCGGTTAAGAAGCTACTGAAAAATATTCTCACTTGCAGTGAGTTAATACTGCTATCAATACTGGTTAGAACTGGTCTAAAACCTTTAGCTACATTGCATATCCTCATTAGGTTTAACACTCAAGAAAATCTAGTAATAATTCCTTGTCTTGCATATGACATGTCTTATTTATATAGCTTAAGCTTGCAATGAAAATACGTTTCTGTAAGTGTGTCTACCTCATCAGCAAGTTATAATTTTTATATGGTAAATTAGTCCATGAAACATTTTCTCAGCTTCCCATAATTCTGAGATGCTTGGGAGAGGTGTATCAGGATTTACGGACAAGGCCAGGAGCCGCATTCTATGAGAAATCCTTAGATAAGGTGACCTTAGATCTAAGTAATGGAAGGGTTTCACTTAAGTTTTCTCGCACTTTGTGTTCACAAAAGTTAGGAATGTTCAGTTTAATAATTTCTTACTTGAAATCTAAGAAATGATGCAAGTATTGTTGTAGAATACGGCCCCAGATGTATATGGTTTGAGCAAATTCTCTGGTTTGCTAAAAAAATTCTATCATGTTCTGATCATTTATACCATTAAAGAGACAGTGATATTATTTATAGCATGCCTGTATTTGGAAAGTTAAACCAATTTTTAATATTTCAGTTTTGAATTGGGAGGGTGTAACTCTCTAAATATTCATACAGTATCTTAATTGGAGTGGCGGGCCATTAAATATCATAGGACTCCTCTCTCCGGTTATAACCCTCAATCTGCTCAGGACCTGTATTTATCAAGGGTCGTGTGGTCTGATTAAGCATATCAGATTTACAGACTTGGGAATGCTGTAAAGTAGGGGGTGAATGATGTATACAGAAAATGTATGTCTCACGAATGAAGATAAACAATATTATATGACTTGTAGCATGCGCATTATATTGTTAATCTCTTTTTGTATATATGCACTCAGAAAATCTTACATGTTAAAATAATATAGCAATATTTTAGCAGTAATAAATAAATATGAGGAATAGTTACCAGAAGTACTGGGTTTCTGTGGAGGTTGGCCTTCTGTCAAAAACACACACGAGTGAGGATTGGTCCTGCCCTCCAAAGACAGGTAGCACAGTGTTGGTGAGAAGGGGGCGTGGCAAAGCTATTAGCTTATCCATAAACACATGATATTAAGTCAGCTCTCTCATTTAGTTTCCCACCCTTTGGCAGGTAAAAGAACACTTCAAGGAAGCTGGTAAGTGATCACCCCCTGGGCATCTGTCTTTCAGTTATGGGAAACTCAGTCTCTAGAACTTGTGTACTTATGCATTTGTCATCGAATAGAATAGAACTAGATTTTAGATTTATTTTTTGCTTTACATCACGTTCAACAGCCCGGGTCATTTTGTGATGGGTAGTTGGTCTAATACTAATTGGTCAAGATTCTGCACTGTAAACTACCGGGCATCGGCAAGTAACTATCAACTTTCCAACATGAAGTGCCCGGGATGAGATTTGAACTGGTAATCTCAGAAGTTAGAATAGAGTAGAAACATTTAGCACCAAATTGATACAACAACATCCTTTTATAGGCTTGAGGTCAAAAAGGGAAAGTCCAGGGACATGCCAGGTCAAGATCCAATATACCTCACACCAAGGGAGATACACTATTGTGGAGGATATACTAGGCCGAAGGCCGTGGTCTGGAGATAATAAAACGTCTTCCGTACGTGCGTGCGTCCATGCATCCGTCCGTCCGTCCGTTCCTCACGTTTTACATAAACCTTAATATCTCATTCATTTAGAAAGATATCTTCACCAAATTTGCAGGGAATGTTTATTACTATGAAAACCTGTTTGTGAAAACAAAATGGCTGCCGTAACCAATCGTTTGAAAATCATAATGATGTTCTCAATCTTGAAATATTGCAGCTAGCTTCATAAAATTTGCACACAAGATATACGGCTAGAAAAGCTAGTCTGATAGTAATTTTGGCCTAGTTTGCAAAACAAAATGGACGCCATATCACATTTTTATTGTCAAATGCGGTTATCCTATTAAAAGGCCTTATATCTCCCTTACCATTGCTCCTAGGGGTTTCGGATGTGAGAACAATTTGTAGGAAGTCATGGCCTGGGAATCTTTCCAAGATGTTGAACTTGTCCTTTGACCCCTGCTTCAAGGTTAAATGGGGTCATCATACTAAAACACCCTTATATCTCCCTTATTATTGGTGTTAAGGCTTCAGAATGTAAAAATAACCCATGGGAAGTCCTAGGGCCGGTTTCACAAAGCCTCCTTTGGAAAGGACCTCCTTTAGCAAAGGAAGATCCTTTTTATTCCTTTGGTGAGGCCACCTTAAAATTCAGTTTCACAAAGCTTCCTTTAACTCTCCTTTCTTGAAACCTAAGGCGGGGGCAAATATTAATTAAAGTTAATAAACATTCTTTGAAGCTCACTTCCTTAAATTTAAGGTAGGTCCTTAGCTTCCTTGAAATTTGAGGGAGTTTTCAGGGTCTCCTTTAAGGAAGGAGGCTTTGTGAAACTGAGATTTTTTAAAGGAGGGAGAAAATCAAGGAAATCCTAGAAGTTAAGGTGACCTTTATCTTAAGGAGGCTTCGTGAAACCGGCCCCAGAAAGGCACTTTTCTCAAAGGAGACCTTGAAAACTCCCTTAAATTTTAAGGAAGCAAGAGGACCTACCTTAAAGTGAAGGAAGTGTCCTTCAAAGAATGTTTATTAATTTTAAAGGACATTTGCTCCCTCCTTAAGTTTCAGGGAAGACCTGTGGCAAGGACAGTTAAAGGAGGCTTTGAGAAACTGAAATTTAAGGTGGCCTTACCAAAGGAAAAACACAGATCTTCCTTTACTAAAGGAGATCCTTTCCCCTGTTCCTTCTACCATTGTCGACATCTACTGTACAGATGTTTATGAAATTTTTTGGAAGCATCAGAACTGTAACGTGGAAGAACTTATTCAAATTTGGTCATGATCGTATTAATATCCTTGATTCTGGAGCAATGCCCTGCTTCAATCATGCACAGTCTGCACTCGGATCCACTACGAGTGCTCTTGTTTCATTATTTCCATCAAGGATAATACGATTGTGGTGTGTTTGTTTGCAAAATAACTCGAAACATAATTGACAGATTGTAATGGAACTTTCAGAAAACGTTGACCATGGTACAAGAAACAAATAATTCTATTTTGGTGGTGACCGGATCACTGTCTTGATCCAGGAATTTTTTGAAGAATCTTTTATTACTTTAAGTAGTATATGTGTAGATACTTCCGTAATTAATTGCTTGGGAAGAAAAAGTACTGAGCATTCCCCATAATAAGGTCCACAATTTACTTAACTTTGATCCACACTCGGGCAATATTCCGGATACTATAGTTCAAAACAGGAAAAAAATAGATGTGGAAGCAAGCTGCTTGCTGATGTTTGCACTCCTTGAGTGCTTTTTAAATTTATAATGTTTTCTACATTACTTCCGTAACACAGTAAGTCACATGATCAGGGAGTATTTAGGTGATGTATACAAGCATTGCTGCTTTGATGTCAACTGGTAGCATTATGATAATTATTACATCAGATAAGGAGGTATTATTTCATGACTATTTGTCTGTTAGTCTGTCTGTTTATTAACACGTCCACACTCTGGGATGGCCAACAAAAATAATGAAGATTGTTTACTAGCGTGGTCACATGACCACTAGGGGGACATGCTAGTTCACACTCACTGGCCAACGTTGAGAAACGTTTTAAGGTACCTTAAGAGGCCAGTGAGTTGGATGGCACCAACATATAGCTATGGTCAGGAAATGGTAAGTATTTATCTAATAAAAATTAAAATTACAACAAAATTTTTTCAAATTTGTCTGTTAGTCTGTCTGTTTATTAGCAGGATTACACAAATACGACTTGTTGGATCTTCCTAACAAAATCAGAAGATGGGTCTTGATCCAAGTTAGATCCCATTAAATTAGAGAGTGATTTGGATCACCATTTGGATACAAAATAAATAATCAAGACTTTCCTAATTATTTATTCCTACGTGTCTTGGTGGATGTATGCACTCTCCCAGTGACCTTCTATTGCTGTTTTTGTCCCACTCAAATTAAACAGCTACAGCACTTAAGCCTTTGATTTTTTTCTAGAATAAAAGAAAATACTCCGATCTTTAGACTTGCTTCAATTGTATTTCTTGTTCCACCAAATCTGACATACATGGAATCATTATGAATCCACCTGATGGGCGGGGATCCTACTGTCTGATGAAATACACTTTGTCAGCACCAAATTCTGAAAAAATCATTCAGTCCTCATATAATACCTAAGACAAAATGACTTGAGAAAAGTCTATCCAATCTCATATAGTGAATGAAATATACATCCTAAACCAGCACTACATTCCTATTCAAATTTCAGATTTTAAAAATTTTATTTTTGTATCAGCAATGCTGATTGGTTTAAACTGTGAATTTCTTTTATTTATTTGGGTTTTAACGTCACTTTCAACTCACTATATAGGTCATATCATGACTGGTAGTTTTATGGGCAGAGGAAACCAGTACATACAGTTGGTCAAGGTTCTATACTGTAAACTGCCAACCAAACGGCAAGCAACTGCCAGCTTTCCCACTTGAGGTTGGGCCAGGATTCAAACTCTAATCTCAGAGGTGGGAGGTGAGAGTGTCACCACTCTGCCACCGTGGCCCCCCTGAATTTCTTTTAAACTGTATTTCCTGTTTGTGCCGAATTAGAGCATGTGCTGAACTAGTAAGCCAAAACAGTAACCTCTGGGCTATGCATCTTTAGCCAGAATGAGCCATCACTGGAAACATTAAACAAGCCTGTAATGTTACAAGGAAATACTATAGAAGTCAAGTTACATGCTCAGTTGGTTCGTTCTTGAAAATGTCAGGCTTTTTCAACTTGTCTGTCCATCCATCATATTTGTCTGTCTATCTTCTCCTTGACCAGCAGCGCCAACCTCCGACTGATGGCTAGCCTTCTGAAAGGCTCTGTATATTGTGTACTGATTTCTAATTGTGCTCATTGCCAAAAATAATAATGTCTAATTAATGTTACACACAAGAATTGTTAACACAGAAAAATAAATTTGCCACTGTGGCCTAGTGGATAACACACTCTCCTAGGAACACAGAGGATGTGGGTTCAATCCCAGGTACAGGCAGATACATAGTGGCTCAGATGACCACATAAAATGGCGGTCCTCTGTCATTGGGTCCTATAGCCAGTGGCATGCTAAAGAACCTCAAGGATGTTGATAAATGGTCATCCTTGAGTCTCTATCTTTTAGTTAGGGGAATGTCAGTAATTTGAGAGTTGGACTGTTCTTGTTCAGTCAAAAATGTGTCATATAGCGCTTTGAGTCATGTAGTACATGGATGTATTGCACTGAGTATAAATACAAATACAAAATAAAATACAATACACACAAACCTAGTAAAAACACATGGTAAACTGGATATTCGTAATACTATACTAAAATATTCTTAAGTAACATGAATGAAACCTTATTTTCAGTCAAATTTATTGACACAATTTTCTTATTTTTCACAGAATTTAAATTGTTGTCACAGATGTTAGCTTTTTTAATATCAAACACCTCATTTTCTTTTGTAATACATTCTTTTGCTCCATATCAAAACACGTACCTATATTTGGATCAGCAATTTTAAAGCGGATGTCCGGTTCAATTTCACATTTCTCAAGTTTCAGTCAAAGTCTTTAGTACAACGTAACATATTGCGTTAATGTTTATGTATGTTTGTTAAAAATTGTTGACCTTCCCTTGGGGAGCTGTAATGGGAAAATTTACTGAATGACATATGCCAAAAATATCACAATGAAGATCACAACATAATACGAGTGTGTAGCACATGTATTATATTTATGTTCATATTTATTTGAGTTTTAAGGTCACTTTCAACAGTATAAAGGTCATATCACGACGGTTTAATGTTCAGAGGAAACCAGTACATACAGTTGATCATACGTAAGCCACTACCAACTTTCCGACATAGGATCTGGGGTTTGAACCTCAGACCTCAGAGGTGTAAGGTGAGTGTGTTACCACTTAGCTACCTTGGCCTCCTATATTTATCTTCATGAGTGATGTATATTTTTGCATATGTCTAATGAGGGATGATTTACTTTTGTCATTAACCATTTTGTACAAATAATTAATAAGATATTGAAGGAAAGAATGCCAACAAAAGGCTGTGACATATAGATATTCCCCTTTCTGTATGGTATATTTAGGGCAAAAACAGTATGTTGTGGAAATAAACAATTATATCTGTTAATCTCACTAAAGGAGAAGAGAAAGGCTACGTTTCTGGCTACTGTCGGGGTCAATTAACTCTATGAATGATGGACTGTCTGTGGAACTGATCAACAGTTGGATAAGTGATCAGAAATTCCTTCTCAAAACATAGACAAAATTGGAAACATTTTTTTTATCGCTTAACCATTGTAAAGGCTCACTTTGATGTAACACAAGATGATATGATGTTTATCGTATGGAAATTGGGTCTGTTCTTTCTGTCCGTTTGTTCGTCTGTTAGCATAATGCGAAAACTATACATTGGCTCATTGCATACATTAGTCATATTTCACAGAAGGTGGGTTTACACCCATGGCTTTGTACATGTCAAAAATAATGATCCAGATTAGGACTCCAAACGTTCTTTAGGATTTTATCAACAATACTGCTTCCAGCAGTAACTTGGCACAATTTGAACATATAAACCTAATTTGGTCTTGTTTCAAATATAACAAGATGCACTCAGAGAGAACAAAACGCTCGACTCCATGTGACCAGTCTCTCAAGTGACAGAAAGTATTGTAAGGAAGACAATAAAATAAAACCAAACATGTAAATGAATCTTCATAGAAATATCAAGTAGAAAGCCAAAGTCATTAAAAATACATTGAAATGGGACCTCTGAAAATTCATGATTTTTTTTTTGTATCCAAAAGAAGATCCAGATCCTTTGGCCAGGTCCTATCCACCAATTTTTAATAAAGATCTGTTCATTACGTCTGGAATAATCTAAACACACACAAAAAAAAATCAGACAAAGAGACAAACAATTAGCAAACAAAAACATAAACTGCAACTGCTGGTGGAGGTAAAAATATTGCTTAAAGATCACTTCTTGGTGAAAATCATGCATGGTAATTTTTTGTCAAGGAATTGAAAGAATGATGAATATACCACCTCCCTCTCTATTATCTTTATGTCAATTTCAAGACATAAAATGAGAAGAAATATTTTTACTTAAAGACAGCAAGTATCACAACCTAGGTTTGTGACCTCACAATGACAATTGTATTGTGACATGACTGAGTAATGACATCATCAAGAGCAAAGTATTGATTTTTTACGTATGGGATGAAGAGAAGCAGTTTCACTGTGTATTCCCAATTAGAAATAAGAAAAATTCTCTCCTGACTTTAATTTTCAAACAAATTACACCAAATTTGGAAGAATCTGTCTGTAGCCCATGAAATACCTTCCCACCAAATTTGAGATTGATTGATGTTATAGTTTTTGAGTTATAAGGGCACAACGGTACACAGACAGACTGACAGACAGACAGACAGAAACAAACTGATTACAATAACCCTCTCCTATCGTCGAGCGTTAATTACGTGGATTTCTTTTCGATAAAATATGCATTGATACAAGTTATTCTTGAAGGATCAAAGAAATATTAAGTTGTGAAAATGAAAAAAAAAATAAAACGAATAAAAAATATCTCGTTATTTCACCTTACATATTTTTTTAATCTGTCAAAAACAAAATTTGTAATTTGTTATCTTGAAACAAGAAATTTAACCCACTAAAACCATCTTGTTGTCTCCACTTATATATTTTTAACCATTCACAAACAAACTTTATACGAGTTGTTATCACAGATTAGAACATTTTTGGGGCAATATTTCTATTGAGCTTCCATAATGCCTTGTCTAGTTGTACTAATAAAAATAAGATACAAGCTCATATAAGATAGTTCTTATTTTGAAGAAATCTGAAACCAGTGTCGAATAGGTCTTTCGCTTCCCCATGGTATTTCTCTGTGGTGCTGATCCCCGCTATGTCTCTGACCAATTGATCATGAATCTCTGGTTTTCTGTATGATGCGCCAAAAATCTGTCTTTTAGATAAAGATTAAGCACTATAAAAATACAATTAGCTTTAGAATTTAAATAGATAAGTGTCATCTGCATATAGAATAGACCTCCAGTTGAAATGACCTGAACTTCTTTATTTCTACTAGGATTTTGAAATTTTGTTTACAATTTTTTTTGGAGTTTCAATAAGGTTTCCATCTGAACTTATCACCTCAAAGCCGGGGCCACAGTGGTCGATTGGTAACACTATCGCCTCCCACCTCTGAGATCGCGAGTTCACTTTCAAGCCCGACCTCAAGTGGGAAAGCTAGTAGTTGCTTGCCATTGGTCGGCAGTTTACAGTACAGAACCTTGACCCACTGTATGTACTGGTTTCCTCTGCCCTTCCAATTACCTGTCGTGATATGACCTGTGCAGTGTTGAAAGCGATGTAAAACCCCAAATAAGTAACACCTCAAAGCCCATTCAAATTGTTTTTGTGTGTATCAGCCTGTCATTGTATCTGGTGATTAGGATGGGGAGTAAAGACAACAGAAGACTCACATCAATGACACAGCACCCGACACTTACGGGCGGTTACAGGAGGTGACATTGATACTTCCTGTGGAAGTTGGTAGTTGCTTGCGGGTGTTGTTGGTTTACAATAGTATGCACTACTCTTCTCCATCCTATCAGCTAGCCATCATGATATGACCTGTACAGTATGTCGGAAGTAACGTTAATACAAATAAATAATTTGGAGCTAGTCTTGTCTAAGGCTCAGATTTTTTACACAAACCTGGTCCAAACCAATGTACCCAATGTTTTATATTTATAAAGCACTCGTATATGGGACGAAATAACAGCTCACCAGAGGCCTGTCAGTATGTAACAGTACGTTAAAATAAAACCCAACACATGTAAGAGTACATTATACAAACTGAAACATGTTTTCCTAATTATAAAGAAACTCGAGTTTTAAGCAAGGAAAAACCAAGCTACACTGTTAGGATTTATCTTGCATACTTATCCGTAAAAATGGAGCCAGATAATTTTGCCCTATAAGGACATTAGGCTGGTTAAATACAAAAGTTGAGATATCAAAAAGTATTCAAAATCACTTATTCAAAGTCAATTTTGGTGTTTTGCTGCCAACAGTCAGTCATATTCTATTCTGTATATTTATAGCGCTTAATCTCTACCAGACAGACTCGAAGGTGCAACACCAGAATCCAATTAAAAAATCATCATTGCATAGCCTTTGCCAAGTCAGTAAGTCAGTATATTATGACTGATCCTCAGCATTTGTTACATGTTGGAGTCGAATCCACACAGAATTGACAGCCTATGATCAGATGCTATATTTGCTATCCCACTATGCCACTGGAGACCTCGAAAATCACTCATTCAATCACTCAGGCCAATGTAAATCTAATGGAAGTGTTCCATTGTCAGATTGCAGTGGCAACTGGCCATATGACCTGCCCCTTGTGGCCGCTCATCAAGAATTTCTTGATTGCCATGACTTTTATGTTAATTTTAGTCAGGATACTTACAACCAGTCTTTTACTTACAACCAGTCTTTTGCTGGTGTGTCCACAACCCATGACAACCCACAGTGACGATTGTTTGCATGCCAAGGGCAACTAGACCTATTGGTGAAACAACAGATCACAGGACATATAGCTTATGTATAAGACAGTACACACGGACGTACCATTTTGTTAGCAGAATCTTTCATGAGACATACTATACCCCATCCCCTAGCAAATATTGCATATAACCACAACCGTTTGAAAATATGGAACTTCCCGATAGATTTACGAGTACAGCACTCGGGAGTCCATCGGGAACAGTTTGCAAGAATTTCCACATATTTGAAATTATAGCAAACCTTTCCTGGTCCTTATCAGATTTATAACATCGTAAAGCATCTGTGTTGTCATCTTTTAATCTTACACCAATCTTGTACAGCAATCTTTTGCATCTTGTAGTAATTGTAAACCTATCTGTTTCATCTTAAGTCAATTATAAACCAAGCGGATACCACTTGGATGGATTTAAGAAAGTAACGCAAACCTGTCGGAAGATTTTCTGAAGCAATGGAAACACCAATCAGGAAGCTAGTGGGAAAATATCTTGTTCATTGGGAACACATCTTGAACCCATCTTAAACCTATGATGAACCATACCCTGAATCATGCATTTATTATTTGAAATCATAAACGTATCGTAAACAAGACTAGCAGAAATGAAACAGGCATCTTACGGAAATTACAAAAATCTCCATATTTTTCTATTATTCTGACCATTCTGTTCAAAAGAGTCATGTTAAATAAAAGTGGTTCATTTCAGTCAAACTCTACATTATAACTTATTTGTCAAGAACTGGATATTATTCACAACTGCTATATTATAACAACCATGATCTCTCATAGGAGAGAGAAAAAAATATTATCACTCCCAAGATACTTCAAAATTGCTGGCAAACTGCCTCACGCAACAAAAGACTGGCCACAAATGGGTATATGAACTTAAAGGTGGGGGTTTACATCACGTTCAACAGCCAGGGTCATATTGGGTCAGGTCCTCAGCATTGCCACTTGTGGGACTCGAACTCACAGAGGTGACAGCCTATGATTAGATGCCAAACCTGCAAACCCACTAGGGCACCCAGGGCCCCAAATGGGTATATAAGACAGGCCACATTGCCATACGACCGTACTTTTAACAATTACAGCCAAAGATTTGAAGTGGTTTTTATTTGTTTATTTTATTTGGGTTTTAACGTCACTTTCAACACATTGTATAGGTCATATCACGACGGGCAGTTTTATGGGCAGAGGAAACCAGTACATACAGTTGGTCAAGGTTCTGTACTGTAAATTGCCGATCAACGGCAAGAAACTACCAGCCTTCCCACTTGAGGTTGGGCCAGGAATCGAACTCCAATCTCAGAGGTGGGAGGTGAGAGTGTTACCACTCTGCCACCGTGGTCCCAAGATTTGAAATTTGTGGAGTCTCCAAAATATTAAAAGTATTGGATATCTCTGCAATCCTTGGAGCGAGGATGGCAATTGGCAGCATACCCCTCTCCACCCTCAAAATGGATGGCATCTGGACGCAAAGGTGTGGTCGTACAGCCAATCGCCAATAAAGTTTAACAATGGAACACCCCTTTAAAGTACAAATCCTAATATATATATGTCGTGACAGAACTTCAAATCTGACAGAATTTCAAATTCGGTTGACAAGACTTATATTGGAAGCTCTGTCAACAGAACTCTCAAAGTTGTGACAAGATAATTTGACAGAATCTGAAATTCCATCTACAGATTTTTTTTTAATTCTGTCAAAGTATCTTGACAGAACTTCTAATTGGAACTTGCAACCTTACATGTAAATGATCCTTGCAATTACATGTGCCTTGCTATTTTTTGCATAGTTTCAATTTTCACTTCAAAAGTGCAATATTATTAATATACATATGAAAGCTGTAACACTGCTGTAAATGGAAAGGTTTATAGAGGATTTCAAATTCACCCATGATGATATGCAATATCTGAGAAGCCAATTGGAGTTTGCTTATTCTTGTAAGTAACATCTATAAATATGCCAAAAGTGAAATTAAATGGGATCCTTATTCCAGAATGAAATCTTTACCCTTTAAAGCCTTCTGTGCTTCCTACAACTGATTGGGACTTACTGTCATGTCTTCTGCTTATGATTCGTAGCAGTCGGGGGCATGCTGAAGGGTCAGTCTGAATGGTCTTAATCATGATCAAAATTGGACAGCAAATGAGGTAGTTATGTTTGATTTTATTTTGGTTGTGATATCTTTTTCAATTCATGATAGGTTACACCACAACAGGTAAATTGCAGGGAAGAGGAAACCAGTACATACTAGTTGGCCCATATTCTGCACTATCAACTGTTGGGCATCAAGCAGCAACCACCAACTTTCCCATGAAGGGTCGAGTCTGGGGTTTGAACTGCCAACCTTAGAAGTGGAGGGTGTCAACCAGTAAACCACCCAGTTCCTTTAGCCCAGTTTGGGGTTTATTTTCAAACACCTTTCTGTAAACAATTCTATACTCTTGTGTTAATTATTGTTTTATTTGTTTATTGACCTATTTATTTATTTGGGTTTTACATGGTTTTCAATGCTGTATAAGTCATATCACGACTGGTAGTTTTACAGACAGAGGAAACCAGTACATACAGTTGGTAAATGTTCCATACTGTAAACTGCCGACCATTGGTAAGCAACATCCAACTGTCTCATGTGAGGTCCACGGTTTGAACCTTAGATCTCAGAGGTAGGAGGAGAATGTATTACCTCTATGCCACAGTGGTTACTGTAAACTACTGATTGTAGTGTGACAATGATTCTTCAGTTGAGTATTGTGCATTTATATGTATTTTTAATTATAACCATTGTTTTTATTTCAGTATTGCTTTTTCAAAATTGCTATATTAGATGAATGGTGCTAGGCAAATTATCTCCTTTGAAAACGAGGTTATGTTTACGGCATGTTTGTTTATCATGCTGTCCCATTTTGAGGGTTAAAAAAGACTAGAATGAACATCTAGAGCAAAGACCTCTGGCAAGGCAGTGGAAAATCTCCATATTGTATGTTCACTCAAATACAGTTTATTTTAACACTTATACTGATATCACACAACAGAGAAAGGGGTCATGGTGGTGCAGTGGTAACACACTCGCCTAACACATCTGAGGTCTGTGGTTCAAACCCTGGGAACCCATGTGGGAAAGTTGGTAGTTTCTTACCGATGGTCGGCAGTTTACAGTACAGAATCTTGATCTACTGTATGTACTGGTTTCCTCTGCCTATAAAACCATGTGCCTTGATATGATCTATACTGCATTGAAAGTGACGTAAAAAGTAAAATATATAAAAATAATAATACACAACAGTGAAAATCATTGAAAATGGGACTTCTGGAAATTAGAGATTTTTTTTTGTATTTCAAAGTATGATCTGGGCCCATATTCATGAAAGGTCTTAGCCAGGGCTTAGGCTTAAAGTTGAGACTTTTGTCTCAAGTTTCTGCCCAAAAACTGCTAAGACTTTTGTCTTAGGCTTAGTGGTATTCACAAAGAATTTAAGACTGGTCTTAGGCTTAGTCAAGGGCTCAACTTTAAGACTGATTAGTAGTGGGCTTAAATTTTGTAAAGAGGACTTAAATATGGCCGCCATAAATGAAATGGCTGTAAATAAAGTATAATTTGAACAGAACATCGATCTCACTAAAGCAGTCTTTGGAAGTTTATATGTGGTAACAAGGTTTTCCATCTCAAAACAACACTTTTCCTTAGATAAAATGCATTAAATGAAGGATATATGTCACCAAAAGTATAGTTTGGAGAGAAAAGAAAGGTCACATGACACAGAAAACCACTGTGGTTATTTGATAATCTTGGACTTAGCTAAGTCACCCTTTGTGAATATGGTTTTAAGACAAAACTTAGCTGAGACAAAAGTCTTAACTTTAAGACTGGATTTAAGCCTAAGACCTTTCATGAGTACAGACCCTGGTTCTTTACCCAAATTTATTAACCTCTTTCTTTCGACAGTCCCTATACCTATGTACCAAAAGAAATGTAAAGTTGCTTTGGTCAGTTTTACAGTAATCACAGACAGACAGACAGACAGACAAACAAATCCAACAATATGACCTCCCAAGAGATAAAATGATTATTACAGATATACCTTTTAAGCAAAATGCATAACATTCCCCATTTCCCTTTTCTAAGAAGGTCGAGATGATAAAATTGGCACAGATTAAGCCCCGCCCACTTTTCCCTCTGTCTTCGTGCAAATAGACCATCCCAGCTGTATTGATTGACACCATCATATGTTTCTTTTGAAGTGTTTCAAGGGATCAGGTTTAATTACAAATTTCAATATTGAACCCTTCACAAGTTTCCGGTTTTTTTTTTTGTGTGTTGACTTTTTGTCAATAAGATACAACTAAACTCCCCTGTATTGACCAATTTAATTGCAGGACTGAAGTTAAGGTTGCCACTTGACAAAAATATGTCGTATAACAAAGGAAGTATTTGTGGTAAATTTTATTTACAACACGAAAAAAATCAATTCTTCAAGCTGTATACAAAGAAATTTCTATTTTTCAAAATACTCCAGAAGTTTAAAAGCCCCGCCTTTAATTTATGAATTATATGTGAGTTTAACATCTCCAGATTTTTGACATTAAGATCACACCTTAATGTGCTATACCCCCCCTCATTTCCCAAAGAGAAAAAAAATCGTATTGGGAGTTAATGTACCGTCTGCGGTAGGGAAATTTTCCAATACTTTTTTCTCCAAGCATTCTAGCTCAGTTTTCTGAATTCTCCCTTTGAGCAAGCTTGCTCCTTTTCAGCGAGTGCAATAAGCTAGGTAGCATTTGTCTCTGTCCTGAAATTTGGCCTGCCTCTTAAACTAAACAGCTTATCTTCGGGAATATACACAGGCATTTGACACTAAGGTTATCCCCAAACACATCCACGCTTTGGTTGAAAGATTTATTGCATATTTATTGATCTTTGAACCATTTTGCCGCAGGGAGCAAATTTTCCCGTGGAGAATGTTTTGTGGGTGTTACTGTAGCTACTCTGGGCTTTGTTATTGAGCATATCTCTGCTACACTGCTTCTGCAAAGGCATGTGTACTCTGCTGCATATTGTGAAGACTGACACCATATCAACAACAACATCATATCTTGTAATATGACTGAGCTCTTGTTGATGTTGCCTTTTTCCATAGCACCAATAGTAGCAAAATGGCGGGGATATATTACTAGTAGTAAATAAAATCTAATCTGGCTAGACACAAAAAGAGAATTAAATCCATAAATATATTTATGTGTATCTTTCTAGGATGTAGGTTAACTTGTCACTGACTCAACGACCCCAAAGTGTCTCAACTAAAACGAAGGTGGGAGATAAATGAGTAACATGCATGTCAGAGAGCTATTGACTAATGGATATTAGCTGAAAAATGTAATATATTGCGTTCACAGCAAATCTATATAAAGATGTATACAAAATATTACTCAATGGAATAAGGGGACACTATTTTATCATTTCTTTGCTTGACAGAATTTGGTGAAATAATATTCTTGGGTAATATTTGGACAAAGAGTATCTTGGCATGCAAAAATGTAACTGCTGATCTAGCTATTTGTTCTAGTTACTGATGGGGATTTTTGTGTCCAATGACATAACATCTGTTGGGAATTCTGTTTCATGGTAAAAATATTGATGGAATGAAATATAATCTACATTTTCTGCTGCTGTTGCTGCATAGAAATATTTGAGGTTAACAGTACAAAGGATAAATTATGAAGTAACCTATAGTGTTTTTGTGGCTGAGCTAAGACAGAGATTTCCAATATCTGGGTGAGTAACTGAACTGTTTATAGTACTCGTGTTCAGTATTGAGTAAATGTATACTATGTATTTAGTACTAAGGAAATGTAAGTAATTATATTTAGTGCTGTTAATTGTAATTTTGTTCAGTTCACGGAAGTACAGACAAGGAGATATCTGGTCAATACTGTGTTTAATACTGAGTACATTTATTTGTGTATCTGGTACTGAATAAATGTATCTGCACATAGTATTGAGTAAATTTGCTTCTGTATTTAGTAGTGAGTAAATCCATTTGTATACTTAGTACTGAGTAAATGTAAGTGAATGTGTTTTGTGTGTGATGGATGTGTATTTACTATTAAGTAAATGTATGTATATTTAGTACAAAGTAAATTTATGGGTATTAATGCTGAGTAAATGTGTGTATGTTTAGTACTGAGTAAATGTATGTGTATTTATTGAGTAAATGTTTGTATATTTATTACTGAGTAAATGTATGTATCTTTATGTATCTTTAGTTCTGAGTAAATGTTTGTGTATTTTGTACTGAGAATATCTATGTGTAATATTTTAATATTTAGTAAATGTGTGTACTTAGTAATGAGTAATTGTGTGTGTATTTATTGAGTAAATATTTGTGTATTAACTACTAAGTAAATGTATGTGCATTTATTACTGAGTGAATGTATCTGTATTCAGTATTGATTTAATCAATGTATATTTAATAGTGAGTAAATGTATATGTATTAAGTACAGAGTAACTGTATGTGTATTTAGTATTCAGTAAATGTGTATTTAGTTGTGAGTAAATGTATGTGTATTGGGTACTGAGTAAATTTTATGTATTTAGTAGTGTTTAAGTGTGTGTATAAAGTAATGAGTAAATCTGTGTATTTAGTACTAAGTAAACGTAGTATGTTATTTAGTAATGAGAAAATCTATATGTATGTATGCTGAGCAAATGGATGTAAATTTAATACTGAATAACGGATGTACATTAACAACTGAGTAAGTGTATGTTGATTTAGTACTGAGTAAATGTATGTGCACTTAGTAAATGTATGTGTATTTATTACAGAATAAATGTATATCAATGTAGTACTAAGTAAGTGTATGTATATTTATTACTAAATAGATGTGTGTATTTAGTACTAAGTAAATTAATAAGTATTCAGTACTTAGTGTACATACACATGTATGCGGCTTACGACATCCGACGGCTGATTTGCGACAGTAATTTTTTCCCTTCTTCTCGTTTATGTTTGGCTGTTTACATGTATCCGACTCCAATTTGCGACATCTGACGCCTGATTTGCGACGGCGATTTTTCCTTTTCTGGGAGGGAAAAAATCGGATGACAAGTGAATTTAGATGTATGTTTACAATATATTGAGAAGGCTGGGAAAAATTTTGCCATCGCAAATTGGCAGTCAGATGTTGTAAGCCGCATACATGTGTATGCACACTTAGAAAGGTGTAAGTATGCTTTTAATGATGAAAAATTTATTTCTTATATGTATTTATGTTATTTATAAGGCCTCAATTGATGTGATAAAAGTGGTACAATGATGCACTGTTTACACTTTTCTCATAATTTCTGTTTCAACGTCAAAGTTAAGTTCAAAAGCTAGGGTCATTAACCTGCTAACCCACTAGGCCACTGAAGAAATAATTTCAAGTTCAAAGTTTTGTGAAAAAGTCACAGTATTATGTCACTGAGAATTTGTACACTGTTGAGGAACAATAGTGCAAAGATTCAGCTTTTAATGAGAAAGTTGGTGGATGCCAAAAATTATCATCTGTAAATTGTATCCAGAATAAGGGGCACCAGTTAGTATAAAAAATTAAATTTCTAATTAGAAATTTCCCCCATTTCTGCATGGATTTTAATGCAACAAAAACCAGTAGAATTGTATTGTATTGTACTGTATTGTGTATTTATACTCAAAGCGCTATTTAACCAATCGACTGGACAAGTACAGCCCCAACTCACAAGTAACTGACATTCCCCTAACTGGAAGATAGAGGCTCAAGGATGACCATTTATCAACGTCCTTGAGGTTCTTTAGCCTGCCACTGGGGATAGGACCCAATCACAGAGGACCGCCATTTTAAGTGGTCATCCGAGCCACTATGTATCTACCTGTACCTGGGTTTGAACCCACGTCCTCTGAGTTCCTAGACAAGTGTGTTACCCGCTAGGCCACAGTGGCAGAAGTTCTATAAATATCTAATTACATATACAATAGATTTTATAGGTTATATAGTTATTGCAATATTTGCAAAAATTGCCTCTTGGTAATACCCCATTCACTCTACAGCCGGAATGTCCCACGGTTACTGCTAGTATGCTACCCCGCATAAATTGGCCACAGGCATAAGTAAGTTGGCCGCGGCTCATCTACAGGCTCCAGAAAGACAAATAGGTTATTGTACACCAATGAAAACTGTTGCATATAATAATTTTAACGATAATACATGGTTTCAGAGTGTAGTAGATCACTCATGTTAAAGCCCTGTGAAGGTGTGGTGAGGGCGGCCAACTTATGCCTGCGGCCAACTTCTGGAGCCTAAAATCTATTGTATATGTAATTACAGTATTACTCAAAATTATCAAAAACATATCCACAGAAAGGAGTTCTGAGTAGTTACTAAATATACTCCAAATCAATATTTCCCAGTATATTTGGTCAAGTTAATATGATGTCATGGTAAATACTAAATAATAAATGTTTTCATTTCCAGATCTGCTTTTCTCAAAGCCTGTTTATCCGGCCTGGTTCTTGAACTGTCGTGTGATGATTCCCTCTGATGTTTCCGTCAGGGTACCAGTATTTATGAACTATGTGCGTTCTCACGAGATTACTGGCTGTTGGCTTACTCCTGATGCCGCAGTCCACACTCATTGGTGCCAGTGCCGATGCCAAACGCCTTTATGATGATCTGCTACGTAAAAACGGATACAACAAACTGATTCGACCAGTTGGCAATGAGTCAGATACACTGGTAGTGAAGATAGGGTTGAGGCTCACCCAGATTATAGATGTGGTAAGCTAATACCTCCATTGGAGAGGTTATGTTTTTGGATGTGTTCATTTGTCTGTCTGTTTTCTCTGTGGGTGTTTTTCAGTAATTCTAAAAGTATCGGACAGATCTTTCTGAAATTTTTAGGACAATCTTTGTTGAAAGATGTCTTGAGATGATGAAACCTAAAAATTATTAAGATTAATACATACTTTTTCTGTCTATGTTTAATATATCTAAATTCACTTGTGAAGCATAAACTACAATGTATTTTTTTATTTAAATAAGTCGAAGTGTGATTTCTTAGTAAGATATTTGGTTCCGACATAAAATTAAACTATTAATTACATGACTCAGTATTCATCAGTATCGGTTACATGTTTTAATGGTACGTACGTATGTTCTATACAGTGAAAGGGGGATAGGGGTATTTCATAGTAGGGGCAGTGTATGAATTTAAGTTATATAGCACCTACCCTCCTGTCCGAGACTAATACCGTAAATGACCTATTTAGCGCACAGTGCACTAAGGAAAGACTATTTTTATTCAATATTTTGGTGGGAAAAAGTTCCCCTTTTAGCGCACCCATCATGAAACACTTTCCGGGGTAAAGTATAGGTCAATCCAGTAAGAATAATGGTGTTCCGACATTTAGAATCTACTAAAAATACCCACTTCCTGTAAATATGGTAGTAGATATCAAGAAACTCGAAATCCATAGCAAAAATGTCAATTTATTAAGTAAAAATACGTACAAGATATAAAAAAATATGTGGATATTGTACACTGTCACCGACGATATTGCCAGGAAAAAGAGATAGGGTGCGGTTACAAGGGCGGATGTGCTAAATAGGTCATTTACGGTAACTATTCTCATGGACCTGTATCTCCCTGGAGTTTTTTATGCATTGTATTTATACTCAGTGCAATATTTCCACATACTACAGGACTCAAAGGGCTATATATGACCCATCCTACTGTACAAGTACAGCCCCAACTCCCAAGTTACTGACATTCCCCTAACTGAAAGACAGAGGCTCAAGGATGACCATTTATCAATGTCCATGAGGTTCTTTAGGATGCCATGGGGGATAGGACCCAATGAAAGAGGACCGCTATTTTAAATGGCCATCCAAGCCACTATGTATCTGCCTGTACCTGGATTTAAACCCACGTCCTCTAATTCAAGAAATATGTTTATACATATATATATATTTTTTCTCAATCACTGAAGTTATTTTGGGACCAGGGCCAAAAGACAAGAGGACATCTTTTTTAAAGAAAATAATATTAAACCATTTGTTCTTTAGCATTTCAATTTTCATGAAATTGGCAATTTATCCAGTTTATCTCTTGCCCATTTGTTGAAATGGGTAATACTATGCATGAAAAATAAAGTTTCGTACATAAAAATTTGCTACACAGTTACGCCATAATGCCACATAACATAAACGCTGATCTTCCAAAAAGAGGCCATTCAAGTTAATATTTACTCTTTCCTATAACAAGAACATCAGGCCATACTTGACAGTTAGCCATTGGATCAAAGGTAAATTAATGTAAGTTTGAAAATGTGCCCTTTCATTTCATTTATTGTCATATGTCCACTCCACTGGGGAATCAGGGAGGTTTGCTGGTGGGGGAGGTGGACATATATTATAGAAATAGAGGGGTTATAGGCGATTTTACAACAATTAGCGATATTAGGTTATTCTAAGATGACATTTTAGAAGATCTTATAAAATTTAGTTTTGAAGCTATTTTATAGAAAAATATACGAATAATCTGTAAAGATTTTTTTATCGAGGGTGCGGTTGAATTATTGGAAGAGCCACAAATTAAGATAAACCTTTTCTTTGTTAAAGGTCCTTAAACTTCAACACATTCATATCAGTAAATTATATGTTCAGATGTAAGAATCCCTGAATATCGTGTTTACTATTATATGTCTATTTAATGAAAAAAACCTAGGCTGTTACTTCAAGTTTTCTTTTTGCAGAGCAGCATTGTGAGCGATAAAATAGAACTCGTGAAGTTATGCGGGGTTTTACAGAGCAATTTTGTGGTCTTAGCCAATCAGAATCGCGGACACAGACGTGTCATGTTAGAATGTTATATTTTATGACATATATATTTTAAATTTGTATCTTAATATAATCAACTGATAAAATGCAGATACTTCACTTTTCTTACCTATATTTTTGAATATCTTTATTGCATTCATATATAAGTAACAAAGATATAACATATTGAAATTATTTGATACAGAAAAAAAAACGCCATTTATTTACCTTTCTTTTGAATTTAAATCTTTTGAAATAACACAGTTTTAATATTTTTTTACATATTTATAGACCTTCTTTTAACAAAATGTACAAAAGGAAGTTTTTTCAACGGTGTTGCTAAAGTTTTTTTTTCCATCTATGCATGATAATTCTGTTTCCATATATACGATTGCCCATTTCATGAAATGAGCTAGCCACAATTGAATAAATTGCCCATTTCATGAAATAGGCCATTGACCTGCCTCTTTCACAAAATGGGCAATTTCATGGATTGGGCATAACGTATACATAATTGATGGAATAATAATGAAAAATCAGTACCTGTTGACAAGTCTCAGACTCTAATTATCCTTAGCAACAGGAATAGAAAAAGTATTACCCAGCTTTAATTATTCAGTATTAAATTATACCTGAGAGATTTTCTTTTGTTACAAGTGTCCAATAGCTTTCACTATTGGGCAGTTGTTCCCCTATTTTATTCTGGGCATACATAGAAACCTTTTTACACATTTTTAAAGAAACCCTTCTACATTTATTTCAACTATAATGATCATAAAAACTCAAAAATACGCACCAGAAATGAAAAGTAAGGATGTTAAACAACATCTTTAAAATTACAAACTAAGGAATGGGTTTAATTTAAATAGGTTAGTAGCCTCCTAAGTGTCCAGTGTTTGAAAAGAATGAATTGTTGACTCGGTTCCTTTGGGACCTCATAAACAGTCTATTATTTTCAAATATTTGATACTTACTTTGCCATTTACCTATGCTTAGTGTCAAACATGGCTTATTGTGGCTAATAAAACCCAAAGATGCTTTATTTGCCATATTTGTCTGTAATAAATGCCTGACAGCTGTTTTCTAAAGTGGGGCGTTCATTGCAAAAATAAGCACTGGAATACGATTTCCATCAAAAGTTAAGCAACTACCTTAAAATGTTCAATTAATTTTCTCTCCTGAGGCTATTGTTATTATGTTTTGTGGACTTACTCCCTTTTAGTGTACCAGGCTAGAAACATGGCCAACAAAATTAATAAGTACAGGTCAGTGGCCAAATGAGTGTCCAGTATTTGCAAATAATGGACACTTACAAGGCTATTAACCTATTTAAATTACACCCCTTCCTTAATTTGCAATCGTAAAGACATTGTTTAACCTCACAACTTTTCATTTTCTATATTTCGAGAATGCATTTCTGGGTTCTTATGATTATTTTTCTTGAAATAAAAGTAAAAGGGTTTCTTTGGAAATGTGTAAAAAAAGGCTTCCGTATATGGTCATTATCACTGAACAGAACAACTACCCATTAATGAATGATACTTGACACTTTTCACAAAAGAAAAACTCTTATCTATAATTTAGTGCCAAGTATTTTGATGAATACCTTTAGTTCTGTGTAGTTACTATAAAAAGATGATCTCTGAATGGACTGTAGGAGGCTCAGTGGTGTAATGGTTAACACACTCACTTCCCACCTCTGAGGTCAGTGGTTTGAACCCCAGATCCAACCCCATGCAGGAAAGTTGGTAGTTGCTTACCACTGCTCGGTAGTTTAAAGTGGAGAATCTTGACCAACTAGTATGTAGAGTAAGAAATCTAAAATTCGCCACATATCTGAAATTCGCCACACGTGAAAATACTAATAAAATAAATGAATTGCTGTGAGATTTGTTGACTGTATAGTAAATTAAGGCTTTTTGAACTGAAAAATACCAATTTTTAGACAAAAACATCATTTTCTTCATAAAATTAACTAAGGTTTTAGAGGTGGCGAATTTTAGATTCCTGGCGAATTTTAGATTTCTTACTCTACTGGTTTCTCTGCCCTTAAAAATACACATTGTGATATAATCTATACAAGGTTTTGAAAGAGACTTTAAAACCCAAATGAAAAGATTGATTGTTTTTTTTTAGGTTTTTGTCTTTGCTTTCTGAAAATTAATTAAAGGGTGAATAGCGTATTAAATGTTGCGGGCATAATTAAAGGGATGGCATTTATTGCAGAAAATACGGTATTTACAGACAGCCAATTAGCAAGAACACATATGAACACATATGATTTATACTACCCAGGGCTTTATCTATAGATGTATTTACACAGTACACTGCACACTTTCTCAGTTTGAATTTGTTGGTGTACCAGGTAGACAAAGATAACATACTGGAGTTCCTATTTCTCAGAACTAGCACTTCTACACTTCTTTTTGTCTCTTTTTCTGCCTGGACTTTTATGAATTGAACATTACTCCAGTGCACTACTTGTGTTTTTGATTGCTTTGTAAGTTGCACAGATTTTGGCCTTATTATCTCTTATCAATATCGCTTATGAGGGTGCATGCATGCGTGTATGCCTGTGGGGTGCGTGCGTTAGTATGTCATGCAGATTTCTCCAAAACTACTACAGCTACAGATTTTTTGTCAATTAATTGTCTGAATGAATTTTCAGGCCCTTGAAAAGTTTGTTGGTTTTGTGGACTTAGGCCTAAAGATAAGTGAGTAATAGCAATTTTAGCTACATTGAGTAAAGGACTCATAACTCAAAAATTATTGTAGTTAGAGTATTTTCTTCAAATATCTTGTTCAGCTACTTTGTCCTTTGCTATAAGATGATACATAGTTTAGGGTTCCTTTGCATGTGAATAATAGCTATTTTCTTATTTGTAGAAAAATAAATAAAGAAATAAATGTCAAATATCTTCAAAAGTATTAAAGTTATGTTAATCTTTTCAACATGTTATTCATCTAGTTTTTGATAAGCTATCACATAGTAAAGTTTTAGACCTGTTGCACATTGTATTGCTGATTAATAGTTACTTTGAAATTCTTACTGTTGAGTAAATCCATTGTAACTCCAAAACTATTGCAGTTAGAGAATTTTCTTGAGATATGTTGTTCAGCTACTTAATTTGCCCTGAAATACAGATGGCAGATACTATGGAGCTCTATTACATATAATAAATGAGTAATAGCTATTTTCTCACTGTAGCTAAATCACAGATGAAGTAAATGTCAAATATTGTTAAAAGTTTTACAGTTAGGCCAATCTTTTCAAATATGTTATTCTTTGAATTTTTACTAAGATATCATGTACTACTTTAGCTTATTGAATCCACCAGAGCTATACTCATTTTGCCAGTGAGTAACTCACTTGTAACTTCAAAAGTATTCGTAGATGCTCATCTGATTTTGAATCATGTTTAAAAAACCTTTGCAAGTGAGCCTTTCTTGTCATAACCATTTTCTTTTCAGTAGAAGGTCGATTACATCTTAATGGTCTTAAAAATAACACTGTACTCTCTACTGTAAAAATGGAACTTAATGGTTGTGTTTCGAAAGAGGATCAGTCATTGAAGTTCACATATGTCATACATATTTTGGGTGCTTTGGTATTACAACTAATCTTTATGGATTGTAGCAGGTTGCAAGGGCATTCATTTCAGTTGTCCAACTTATCCTTTAACTTAGGACAAAAGATATGTTTTACCAGTTTTCCTGCCCTTTTTAAGCGCGAGCTCCTGAGAGGCTCACGCTTCTAGAGATCACTTCTTTTTTTTTTTTTTTTTGTCTCCAGACTTTCATGACTTGGGTGGGTGACCATTTCAGTGCACTACTTGTGTCTCTAATGGCCTTGCAGCTGCCTTTGCAAAACCCGTTTCAGCCTTGTTCAACAGGACATCACTATGCCAGCCATCCTCACTGATCGGGTTACTAGACTGAAATTTTTGTATGGTCAGTCGAAGCATTCAGGAGGTCAATCTTTTCAATTAGAAGGTTCATAAACCACAATCAGAATGTTCTGGACCATTTCGGGGCTATCAGTTTTAGAAGAATTCAGGACATTCGGGATTGAACTGTTTTGAATTATTTTAAACTATGACCAGTTATTAGCAATCTTTTGGATCATAAGTCAATCCTAGCCATTGTAAAGTGCCTAGTAAGGTTTATAACCCATTCAGCAAGAATTGTCCATGTTTTTGGGAACCAATTCCATGGAGCGGGAAATGTCACATTTTTTGGGAGCCAACAGGAAGCTTTTGAAATCCGATGGCAATGTAGATTCTGGGAAAGCTATTGTAAACTCCACCCAAGAATTGTGAATGGTTTAATATTTTCTAATTGGGAGCTTTGTTTATGATCCAATGAACATAGTGGAACTGCTCTGATGGTAGCTTCCTGATTTTTAAACTGTCAAATGTTTACAATCAACAGCCACTGTGAAGCTGGGATATACCGTAAATTTCCAAAATAACGCCCAGGTTCAAATAAACGCCTGGTTCAAATTAACGCCTGGGTACCAAGCACACTGTTTACAATTTATGACACTGTTTTTATACTTCAAAAGAACGCCTGGTTCAATTTAACGCCTGGTCTGATAACCATTTGAAAATAATTAACGCCCGGGCCATATTTTGGAAAAATACGGTACTAGTAATTTGGTGCAGCTGTTCTCTTCTTAAGTGGGGTTCACACATTTTCGGCGTATAATCTCAGATTTTCATCTGATTTGATCAGATGAGATGAAAGTGAATATCGTGGATTTATGTTCGTGATTTATTATGGGAATAAATTATTTATTTGTGTATACAAGTTATATGGGCTATACTGAAAACTGGCAAGTCACACCAATATTGTGGATAATATTGTTTCAAAGATTCCCAGAATGCTTGGTAAAGGCCAGGAATCTAATTGTAAATTTTTTCTTTGGCATGAGCCAAAGTTTTGCTTGCAACCATAATTTATACTAGGAATTTCTTGGAGCAACAATTAAAAACCATGTAGGGGATCTAAGCACTTTAATATTGTTGTGCAGTGGAGTGTGTAACTAGGGACACCGGAAACCTATAATAAGCAAGTGCTGTGAGATTACATTTTCTTAGGGTACATGTTAGAGTAAGAAATCTAAAATTCGCCAGGAATCTAAAATTCGCCACCTCTAAAACCTTAGTTAATTTTATGAAGAAAATGATGTTTTTGTCCAAAAATTGGTATTTTTCAGTTCAAAAAGCCTTAATTTACTATACAGTCAACAAATCTCACCACAATTCATTTATTTTATTAGTATTTTCACATGTGGCGAATTTCAGATATGTGGCGAATTTTAGATTTCTTACTCTAAATCATTATACTTCTAATAAAAGGAAAATAGTGCATTAAGCCACAGAATTGTGTTGAGTTATCATCTGGTAAAATTTCAAATACATGTCATTGGGATAATATTTCAATTTTGTGTCAGGTATTAAAAGGCCAGATCAGTATACATCATAGGTTTTCATGAGCTTAGATCAAACTCTCTGACCACAGATTGCTTGTACCTATTTAGCTTCAGGGCAATGAAATATTTTTGTTTGGCCAAGTCAACCACAATAATTTTTAGAAATTGATTTCCTTTTTCTCCTCTTTGTAACACTCATTTGGATGCTTCCATAAATAGTTTGAAGTTCCTCAAGTTATTGAACTCGCAGTAACATTCTGTTAGCCAAAGGCTAATTCTGTGGCCTCTTTAGAAAACGTGTCGAATTAGTAGTTCTTGGATTAATTAACACATGTGTTACTGAAGTGTCATTAGCTGTCAGAGACGTCGCTATAACCATCAGATAATGCTCAAAGCATGTTCTTAATGCTTTAATTAAAATAGACTGGGCACCAGTCCATTGTAGCAAAATAGGAACTAATATCTCCTTCCGTGACCTTCACCTAAGTCCATCGAACTGCAACACATTGTGAAACTGATTGTCTTGAATCAGGAAATTCTGTGAGTTTTGTCTAAATATTAAATCTCATGGAGTGCAATCCTCTATTAGGGCATTTTTCCAAAAATTCAGGATTTGTTTTAATATCCAGAATATGATCTGGATCTCTTTCAGAGAAAGGTTGCTCTAGGTTCTGATATTAAGGTTGTTCATTCCTGCATGATACATGCAATTATTATAAATAATTTAACATATGTACAAAGTAGATAAACTTAAAATATTTAAACTAGATGTTTAATAAAAATATGCATACTAAAAAAATTGTTTCAGAAAAAATTATGGTGTGGGAAATATGTTCAGGTGAGGGTTTTATTTCCAGTAGCAACAACAAAAGAAGCAACACTAGAGTATTAATTATCAGATATTGTTGTCCCATTTTTTATGTTAAATCTCACTCAAAAACTCATTTTTATGAGTTTACGCTGAAACTCATACTTTTTACAAAATTTTCAAACTTAAACTCATCTTAAAATTCCTACATAAACTTATAACTCAGTGACAATTGCATTTACAAAAAGTGAGATTTTGCTTAAATTTTCCCCAAAATTTGAGTTTACCTTTGGCAATCTCAAATTTTGAGTTTGTTCTGCAAAACAACAGTTGAAAGAGACAACAGGGGTGGGGGTGGGGGGGTGTAGGTGTGCAACATCATAGTGTGACCTTGATTTTACCTTTGACCTTGCTGTAGTGACCTTGACATATAAAATCTTGTTCGGGTTATATCTCAGAAACTCTAAGGTGCAGGAAGTTGATACTTGGTAGGAACATTGGTTGTGGGTTGTAGGTGTGCCGGGTCATGGTGTGACCTTGATTTGACCTATGACATATTCGTAGTGACCACGAGTTTGAAAATCTTGTCAGGTCTATTTACTGGATTCCGTAAGGTATAGAAGGTTGACACTTGGTAGGGACATTGGTTAGGGGTGTAGGTGTGCATCATGCTCTGCCAAAGTGTGTTCACCTGCAATATTTGAGACATGTTTCTCTTATGACAAAGATATATGGATTGCTGCAACCTTTTACCTTTTATTTAGATGTTATCTGCTCTACTTAAACATTATTTGGAGCTTTCTATAACTGACACTGCTCTGAAAGTGTCCAAATCATTGTACTGTTTCCCTACTCTTATATCTCATGGTGTTGAATATTATTTCCCCAGGCTGTGGGGTACGGGCATCTCTGATGCTATTTTTGTGTGATTTGCTTAAACTAGATGTCGGAAGGCCTACTAACCATTCCAAAGCTGTACCAGGACCTTTAGTTGTATGTACTGCACTGAGGTATTTTTCAACAGGTTGTTTTCAGCGAGTTCTAGGAGACATTATACAGCTTTGGCAGTCAACTGTGATCAACTGTATCAGAACAGTGGCAAGGGCTCTGAGTTCGCAGTGTAATCAAATTCTCATCAACAGGTCCTGAATATCTATGGAACCAGCAATGTTGTGTTTATGCTCATGTGAGATTACCTTTGAAAGTACCAATTTCAACTTAAACTCAAGTGAGATAAAAACTGAGATTATGTGTCTGACTTTAAGTACTTCTGTCAAATTCCCATCAACAGGTCCTGAAAATCTTCAGAACCAGCAATGTTGAGTTTATGCTCACGTGGGAATACCTTTGAAAGTACCAATTTTTACTTAATCTCAAGTGAGATAAAAACTGACATCATGTGTCAGACTTGAAGTTTAAGTATCTTTGTAAATACGGGCCCAGATCATTTTTGAAGAGGACTGAGGTAAACCCGACCTTATGTGACAATATGACCCAGATCGAATGTATAGTTTGTGCATTAAGCATGCAGACAAATGAATGAACAAATGGTAGTAATTACAATACCTTTACTCTTTATAACTACCCCTGTATTTGTACAATAGTAATGTAAAATGTATCTTATATTGTCCCAACCATTTACAAGTACATGTAGAAGCTTTTATTTTTGAAGTGAAAACATCAATAAAGGGGCCATAAAACATAAAGGCATAGGCTTCAAAATTGTTTCATTTATTCAGCTAGTTTAAGCTGGGTTCACATTTCTCCATTTTGACACCCCAGTGTACCCTTGTATTTAAATGGGTCTCATTGTTCTGTGTCCTTATGTCACCAATTTTACTGGCTTTGTATTGTACTGTATAGAGTCTCAGGGATGCCTATTTATCAATGTCCCTGAAGTTTTTTATCTCGCCATTGATAGGACTGACGATGACAGGCTATGAACATTTTTAAAGTAGTCATCCGAGTCACTATAGACTTGCTCCAAGTCTTTGTATTTCTCATTCCAGCAAATCTGACATACATGAACTCATTATGAACCCACTTGATGAGTAAAAAAAACCCCCACATTACTCACTTGATGAGTAAAATACAGCCCCAGATTCTGGTAAAAAAGTCATTCAGTCCTCATATGATACCTTAGACAAAAGGACTTGATGAAAGTCTAGAGTCACTATGCATCTGCCTGTATCTGGAATTGAAACCATTTCCACTTTGTCCATTGATCAGGTTGTTATCACTAAGCCACAGTGAGAGACAGCTTCCCAGTCAGTGCTAAAACACCTTCCCTGATTACAAAAAAATATTGAAAACTTCCTCATCTGTCCCCAGCATATATGTTTCAGAACTTATCTCTTTACTGCAGTGCTTTAGATTTTGCTTGCAAAGAATAACTGCACGAAAAGTTTGTATATTACATTAGATTGGATTACGTGTCTGTTTGAGGATGTGATATTGAGGTGATTCAGAGGTGATAACTCAAGTCATAAACAGTATTCAAATATGTAAACAAGTAAAGAAATCTTAAGATATTATTCAAATAAAATGATAGAAAAAAACAAACAACAAATTGAGGTTTATTAACTTCAGAATGTCTTGCAGAGAGATTTCCTGTTTTAAATTATTGTATGGTCATTGTTTAGTTTTATCATATTGCTGACAAATGTACTTTTTAACAGATTTCGTGCAGTTTCAATTCCCAAGAATATGATTTTGATATTCACAAACTGTCTTACCACTAATGTAAGCAGGCCTCAAATATAGTTTCTGGACCCATTAAGTTCCATGAAAAATTATTGCCTCAAACTATACTTAGTTAGAATCAAATTAGAATCGTTCCATGAATAATCTGAATGCAAATGACTGCATATATATATGTAGTGTTAAGGATTTGCCAAACATCCCACCTAAGCTTCCTATTGACTGGATTAAAATAAAAGCGGATCCATTTCACCGGAGATGTGTGATTAGGCCTTTAGGAAAGACATCTCACAAATCCCCCCAATATACATAGCAAATCCATAATATAAGTGATAATGTGTCTGATTTTTGGCCTCATATCCATGCCCTGCATCAGACATATTGATTCTTTTGACAAACTTATTAATCCCTATCACACCCAGTTGACAAATTACTTCTCACGTTGGCAGAGTGAAATGGATTTTGAGTGCAGTCTTTATGTCCCGCTGTGAGACAGTTGGTGGCTGAACAATAAAGGGGGAACATCTGTTGTGGTTTGTAAAAACTATGTAGAATTCACAGGTATAAAGTGTCCTTAAGACCAGACATTTCAACTGTCAACTATGATGTATGTTTATGTAAGATGGCTGATCAATTATACTCAGCAAACTGGTTCAATATCAATGTCAATAATGTATGGCTATGTTTCCACAATGGAAATTGCCAACACCCAAATACCACCCCTTGTCCCCATGTCTTTCCACGTACCAGATATCTTTGCTGCTTGGCTGGTCTATCTGGCAAATACCTCAGTCAACTGGTACATTATCTGAGAGACGATGTCAGGGTTGAGTTCAGAGAACATTGTTCTCAAGCGTTTAAGACCTGTATTGTGTTTGAATCCAGCCAAAGATATCCTTCGAAGACACAATGTCATTGCATCACAACAATATAATACCAAAAGTACATGAAATGTTTCCAATCAATTTTTTTTTCTTTAGACAGTCTTTTAAAAAAGTATCTATTCTTGTTTCAGGATGAGAAGAATCAGATTATGACCACCAATGTATGGTTAGAGCAGCAATGGTTTGACCACAAACTGAGCTGGGATCCAGAATCATACAAAGGAGTGGAGAAGCTTTACGTCCCATCGAATGAAATCTGGCTGCCTGACATTGTCCTTTACAACAGGTAAATACTCAGAATAGGAATATACTTCCATAAAACCGGCTACCTGATATTGTCCTTTATAACAGGTATAGTAGATGATCATTATGTTGATATGCTATTAAGTCGATCAGTCAGCATTGACAGCTTTACTGCACATCGCAAAGTTCATTTGAATTTGAACACTCTTTTCTTGTATTTATTCTACAAAATAGATGTTCAATATGTTCCAAGCGGATATATTTTTATATTTTCTGAAATAAACACTAAAATATTATCTCAATACCGAAATAAACCATCCAGTTTATTTTATACAACTAGTATAAAATCTATGTACAAATGTTTGTTCTATAGATGTAATTGATTATCTTGTAACAAAGCTTTCATCTTGTTGATCCCTATGAAAGTAGTGGTACTAGGTGATCGACTTCATGATCAACCTTACAAATGACATTCTGTTTTCTGCATTTTCAAACCCAAGTTTGAAGTTTCTGTTGAAAAAAAATCTTAGAAGTGTTGCAGCAGTTTGTTAGTTTATTTACTTTATGAAGTCATATTTTTCAATGTACCTTAATATTTTGAGGTTGACAATCATTCTTCATAAGTGTCCCTTAAGTGATCAACTTTACGATCATCCACTATAAGTACTCAGAAAGTTAAGGAATATACTTCCATAATTTGGAAGATGCGTCTAATTAACACAAATATGAAAAAAAAACATGCGTATAAACTCTAGCCAATCAAAATCACTTATACAAAAATACAGCATTGTAGGCTATACATTGATTGGCTGTATGCCATTCAGAGCTCAGATGGCATTTTTAAAATTAAATATTCTATTCTAGTCTATTTTATTCTAGACTTTTATAGCACTTAATCTCTGCCCAAGGCAGAATCTCTGGCACAACACCAGAAAATAATTCAGTAATCATTATTCTGTAGATGCCGGGGAACTTATATGCTAATGGGGAAAGCCTTTTCAAAGAGATAAGATTTTAAATTTTCCTGAAACAGGCAATAGTGGGGGCAGACAAGTGCATAACCCTCTTAAGGGAGGAACAAAAATGTTACTAAATTTCACTCTTAGCATATATATTGGCGTTATCTTCAAGTATAAACTAACTAAAGATCACTTAGATCCATGTTTACAAAAGAGTAGGTCACCGCAACAAGCTAACTAAGTGGTACAACACCAGAGAGCAGTCTTAACTGCCTTACCACCAAAATGACTGGTTGTGAGTACTCTAGAGAGAGATATGCTAACTCACAAAGGATATTTATTGGATGTTTTTATTGGGTAGCCACGATCACTATAATTGGGTTCCTAACCTTCATAATTCACATCACCTCCATAACATTGTTTGAGATGTGAACTTGTTGCAGTACAACAGGGGTAATAGTTCAGATCATTTTTGTGTGAAGTATATTTCTAAGCTGCACTTGTATGCTTGCTTCTAAGCTGTCCATCTGTACATAAATAAAAAAATACTTTGGTCAGAGCTTTGCTTTTGATGCTCCCACGGTGTGGAATGATTTGCCTGATGAGATCGGTTTTGCTCCAACTCGCGAATGTTTCAGAAAAAGATTAAAATCGTATCTCTTCAAAAAGACATTTCCAATTTAGCATGCACTCTATCTGGCATCTCCGTGCTACTGGACTTGGCAACGGATATGGATAGATCATTTTTATGCCCTTAAGGGCTGTGGGAGTATTGTTTTCACCCATGGTGTCCGGATGGGTGTCTCAGAAACCATAAGGTGTATGAAGTTGATATTTGGTAGGGTCATTGGTTAGGACATGTAGGTGTGCAACGTCATGGGCTGACCTTGATTTCACCTTTGACCTTGCCGTAGTGACCTTGACCTATAAAATCTTGTCTGGGCTATATCTCGGAAACCGTAAGGTGTTGAAAGTTGATATTTGGTAGGGACATTGGTTAGGGGGTGTAGGTGTGTAGCATCATAGTGTGACCTTGATTTGACCTTTGACCTTGTCGTAGTGACTTTGACCTTTAAAATCTTGTTGCACCCTTGGGTCTGTCTTTTGATGCAGATTAAGCACTGTTAAAGTCATATTAGAATTTAGTAAGAATTTCACTTTTATAACTTCCCATTGTAACAGATGGAATTTCATCAAGTGAGCCACAGATTTTGCTCCAACACCACACATAAGCATTCATTGAATGTATTACCACTTCTGTATGCATGGTAATATTCAAAACATCTAAACCATAATTCGGCCATGCAGATGTAGATAAAGAGTGTTGTGATGTTTAGTTATCTTGTTATTAAATTATCTTGTTTTAATACTTCATCTTTACATGCATTATCTTTCTCTTAGACATTATTTTCTCTATTTAAACATTGTTTGGACTTTTATATAACTGACAGTGCTCTGAAAGTATCCTGAACTTTGTACTGATACAGTACTTCTATATCTCATGGTGTTAAAAATATTTCCCTAGGCTGTGGGGTACGGGCATCTCTGATGCTATTTTTTTAAAATTGGATTTTGGTGTTGCGCCTTAGAGTCCTAGCCTGGAAGAGATTACGCATGTCATCACTCTGCGGCGTGGGCGTCCGCGTCCGCGTGAACAACTTCTTCTCCAAAACTACAAGGCCTAGAGACATGCTGTTTTTTTATCTCCCGCCCGGCTCGCCGGAGGGAGATTATAATTTGCACCATGTGCGTGTGTACGTGCGTGCGTGCGTGCATGCGCGCGCGTGCGTGCGTGCGTGCGTGCGTGTGTCACACAGTTTTCTCTGAAACTACTACAGTTACACATTTTTGGTAAATCACAAGTCCTAATGAATTTTTTTGCTCTTCAATATTTTTGGGGTTTGGTGAACTTTGGCCTACTTTTGAGTGAGTAATAGCTATTTTAGCTAATATAATTATATGGCTTATAACTCTGAAACTATTGCATTTACAGTATTTTGTTCTAATATGTTGTTCAGCTACTTTCTCCACAGCTACAACATGGTCAGTAGTTTGGAAGTGTATCTCCATAGCTAAGTGAGTAATAGCTACTTTGTCAATTTTTAATTATAACCATAATGAGTAAATGGCTTATATCTTCATAAGTATTGCAGCTACACAATTTTGTTCCAATATGTTGTTCAGCTACTTTCTCCACAGCTACAACATGGTCAGTAGTTTGCAAGTGTATCTCCATAGCTAAGTGAGTAATAGCTACTTTTTCAATTTTTAATGATAACCATAATGAGTAAATGGCTTATATCTTCAAACGTATTGCAGCTACACAATTTTGTTCCAATATGTTGTTCGGCTACTTTCTCCTCTGCTACAACATGGTCAGTAGTTTGGAAGTGTATCTCCGTAGCTAAGTGAGTAATAGCTACTTTTTCAGTTTTTAATGATAACCATAATGAGTAAATGGCTTATATCTTCAAAAGTATTGCAGCTACACAATTTTGTTCCAATATGTTGTTCAGCTACTTTCTCCACTGCTACAACATGGCACGTGGTTTGGAAGTGTATCTCTATAGCTAAGTGAGTAATAGCTACTTTTTCAATTTTTAATGATAACCATAATGAGTAAATTGCTTATATCTTCAAAAGTATTGCAGCTACACAATTTCTCTCAAATATGTTGTTCATGTACTTTTTTGTGAACTGTAACATATTTAAGTTTCACAACTGTTGCTCAATGTACAAGTGAGTAATGGCTACTTTATTGCTACTTTTAGTGAAAATGTGAAAAATCAGAAATATCTCTCAAACTGTAAGATATAGAGCAATTTCGAGCAAATTTTTGACCCACAGGGTAGTACTAGAGTATCCTATTGCTAAGGGGGAAAAAGTTTGGTGAACTTTGGCCTACTTTTGAGTGAGTAATAGCGCTTTTACCTAATATAATTATATGACTTATAACTGTCAATGAGTAAATGGCTTATATCTTCAAAAGTATTGCAGATACACAATTTTGTTCCAATTTGATGTTCAGCTACTTTCTCCACAGCTACAACATGGTCAGTAATTTGGAAGTGTATCTCCATAGCTAAGTGAGTAATAGCTACTTTTTCAATTTTTAATGATAACCATAATGAGTAAATGGCTTATATCTTCAAAAGTATTGCAGCTACACAATTTCTCTCAAATATGTTGTTCATGTACTTTTTTGTGAACTGTAACATATTTAAGTTTCACAACTGTTGCTTAATGTACAAGTGAGTAATGGCTACTTTGTTGCTACTTTTAGTGAAAATGTGAAAAATCAGAAATATCTCTCAAACTGTAAGAGATAGAGAAATTTCGAGCAAATTTTTGAACCACAGGGTAGTACTAGAGTATCCTATGCTAAGGGGAAAATGGTTTGGTGAACTTTGGCCTACTTACTCACCTCCTCAAAATGAGTAAATGCGAATTATCTCTAAAAGTATTGCAGGTAGCCAATTTTTCTCAAATAACTCATTCACCTACTTTTGGGAGAGCTTTCACTTGGTTAAGTTTCAGACGCGTAGCTAGTTACTCACCTACTCAAAATGAGTAAATGCTAATTATGTCTAAAAGTATTGCAGATAGCCAATTTTTCTCAAATAACTCATTCATATACTTTTGGAAGAGCTTTCACTTAGTGAGGTTTCAGACCCCTAGCTAATTACTCACCTACTCAAAATGAGTAAATGCGAATTATCTCTAAAAGTATAGAAGATAGCCAATTTTTCTCAAATAACTCATTCACCTACTTTTGCGAGAGCTTTCACTTGGTGAAGTGTCAGACCTGTAGCTAATTTCTCACCTACTCAAAATGAGTAAATGCTAAATATATCTAAAAGTATTGCAGATAGCCAATTTTTCTCAAATAACTCATTCATTTACTTTTGGAAGAGCTTTCACATGGTGAAGTTTCAGACCCATAGCTAATTACTCGCCAAATCAAAATGAGTAAATGCGAATTATCTCTAAAAGTATTGCAGATAGCCAATTGTTCTCAAATAACTCATTCACCTACTTTTGGAAGAGCTATCACTTGGTGAAGTTTCAGACCCGTAGCTAATTACTCACCTACTCAAAATGAGTAAATGCTAATTATCTCTAAAAGTATTGCGGATAGCCAATTTTTCTCAAATAACTCATTCATCTACTTTTGGGAGAGCTTTCACTTGGTGAAGTTTCAGACCTGTAGGTAATTACTCACCTACTCAAAATGAGTAAATGTGAATTATCTCTAAAAGTATTGCAGATACCCAATTTTTCTCAAATAAGTCATTCATCTACTTTTGGGAGAGCTTTCACGTGGTGAAGTTTGACGCCTGTAGCTAATTACTCACCTACTCAAAATGAGTAAATGCAAATTATCTCTAAAAGTATTGCAGATAGCCAATTTTTCTCAAATAACTCATTCATCTACTTTTGGAAGAGCTTTCACATGGTGAAGTTTCAGACCCATAGCTAATTTCTCACCTACTCAAAATGAGTAAATGCGAATTATCTCTAAAAGTATAAGAGATAGCCAATTTTTCTCAAATAACTCATTCACCTACTTTTGGAAGAGCTTTCACTTGGTGAAGTTTCAGACCTGTAGCTAATTTCTCACCCGCTCAAAATGAGTAAATACTAATTATCTCTAAAAGTATTGTAGATAGCCAATTTTTCTCGAATAACTCATTCATCTACTTTTGGAAGAGCTTTCACATGGTGAAGTTTCAGACCCATAGCTAATTACTCACCTACTCAAAATGAGTAAATGCGAATTCTCTCTAAAAGTATTGCAGATAGCCAATTTTTCTCAAATAACTCATTCACCTACTTTTGGGAGAGCTTTCACTTGGTGAAGTTTCAGACCCGTAGCTAATTACTCACCTACTCAAAATGAGTAAATGCGAATTCTCTCTAAAAGTATTGCAGATAGCCAATTTTTCTCAAATAACTCATTCACCTACTTTTGGAAGAGCTTTCACTTGGTGAAGTTTCAGACCCGTAGCTAATTACTCACCTACTCAAAATGAGTAAATGTTAATTATCTCTAAAAGTATTGCAGATAGCCAATTTTTCTCAAATAACTCATTCATCTACTTTTGGGAGAGCTTTCACTTGGTGAAGTGTCAGACCTGTAGCTAATTTCTCACCTACTCAAAATGAGTAAATGCTAAATATCTCTAAAAGTATTGCAGATAGCCAATTTTTCTCAAATAACTCATTCATTTACTTTTGGAAGAGCTTTCACATGGTGAAGTTTCAGACCCGTAGCTAATTACTCACCTACTCAAAATGAGTAAATGCGAATTATCTCTAAAAGTATTGCAGATAGCCAATTTTTCTCAAATAACTCATTCATCTACTTTTGGGAGAGCTTTCCCTTGGTGAAGTTTCAGACCCGTAGGTAATTACTCACCTACTCAAAATGAGGAAATGTGAATTATCTCTAAAAGAATTGCAGATACCCAATTTTTCTCAAATAAGTCATTCATCTACTTTTGGGAGAGCTTTCACTTGGTGAAGTTTCACGCCCGTAGCTAATTACTCACCTACTCAAAATGAGTAAATGCAAATTATCTCTAAAAGTATTGCAGATAGCCAATTTTTCTCAAATAACTCCATCTACTTTTGGAAGAGCTTTCACATGGTGAAGTTTCAGACCCATAGCTAATTTCTCACCTACTCAAAATGAGTAAATGCGAATTATCTCTAAAAGTATAGGAGATAGCCAATTTTTCTCAAATAACTCATTCATCTACTTTTGGGAGAGCTTTTACTTGGTGAAGTTTCAGACCTGTAGCTAATTTCTCACCCGCTCAAAATGAGTAATACTAATTATCTCTAAAAGTATTGCAGATAGCCAATTTTTCTCAAATAACTCATTCATCTACTTTTGGAAGAGCTTTCACATGGCAAAGTTTCAGACCCATAGGTAATAACTCACCTACTCAAAATGAGTAACTGCGAATTATCTCTAAGAGTATTGCATATAGCCAATTTTTCTCAAATAACTCATTCACCTACTTTTGGGAGAGCTTTCACATGGTGAAGTTTCAGACCTGTAGCTAATTATTCACCTACTCAAAATGAGTAAATGCGAATTATCTCTAAAAGTATTGCAGATAGTCAATTTTTCTCAAATAACTCATTCATCTACTTTTGGAAGAGCTGTCACATGGTGAAGTTTCAGACCCATAGCTAATTACTCACCTACTCAAAATGAGTAAATGAGAATTATCTCTAAAAATATTGCAGATAGCCAATTTTTCTCAAATAACTCATTCATCTACTTTTGGAAGAGCTTTCAGTTGGTGAAGTTTCAGACCTGTAGCTAATTACTCACCTACTCAAAATGAGTAAATGCGAATTATCTCTGAAAGTATTGCAGATAGTCAATTTTTCTCAAATAACTCATTCATCTACTTTTGGAAGAGCTTTCACATGGTGAAGTTTCAGACCCGTAGGTAATTACTCACCTACTCAAAATGAGTAAATGCTAATTATCTCTAAAAGTATTGTGGGTACCCAATTTTTCTCACATAACTCATTCATCTACTTTTGGAAGAGCTTTCACATGGTGAAGTTCCAAACCTGTAGGTAATTACTCACCTACTCAAAATGAGTAAATGCGAATTATCTCTAAAAGTATTGCAGATAGCCAGTATTTTTCAAATAACTCACTTCACCTATATTTTGGGAGAACTTTCAATTAGTGAATTTTCAGATCCATATCTAATTACTCACCTACTCAAAATGAGTAATTGCCTATTATCACTAAAAGTATTGCAGATAGCCAGTATTTCTCAAATAACTCATTCACCTACATTTTGGAGATATTTCACATGCTAAAGTTTTTTTATGAATTATTAAAATAATTTTTAATGCATTAAAATTAATGAAATCATGCATTAAATCGATTATAACTTATTGTATTTAGAGCATTTTGTTAAAATATGTTATTCACCTACTTTTTCCCACAGCAACAACATGGTGAGTAACTTGAGTGTCTATCTCAATAGATAAGTAAGTAATAGCTACTTTTGGATTTTTCAGTAACTTCCATCATGAGTGAAATCACTTGTAACTTGAAAACTATTGCATTTAGACCTTCAGGGTAGTACAAAAGTGTCCTATGCAAAGGGGAAAGATTTCAATTTTCGCCACTTTTGGCGGCCATCTTGGATTTTAGCGGAAAAAAATGAAAAAGTGTGAGTATCTCGAAAACCATAAGAGATAAAGCGATTTCGAGCGAATTTTTGACCTGCAAGGTAGTACAAGAATGTCCTGTTCAAAGGGGTAAAATTTCAATTTTCACCACTTTTGGCAGCCATCTTGGATTTTTGCGGAAAATGGAAAAGTGTGAATATCTCTAAAACCGTAAGAGATAGAGCGATTTCAAGCGAATTTTTGACCAGAAGGGTAGCACAAGAGTGTCCTGTGCAAAGGGGAAAAATATCGATTTTCGCCACTTTTGGCGGCCATTTTGGATTTTTGCGGAAAATAGAAAAGTGTCAATATCTCGAAAACCGTAAGAGATAGAGCGATTTCGAGCAAATTTTTGACCTGCAGGGTGGTACAAGAGTCTCCTGTGCAAAGGGGGAAATTTCAATTTTCGCCACTTTTGGCGGCCATCTTAGATTTTTGCGGAAAATGAAAAGTGTCAATATCTCGAAAACCGTAAGAGATCGAGCGATTTCGAGCGAATTTTTGACCCGCAGGGTGATACAAGAGTGTCCTGTCCAAAGGGGAAAAATTTCATTTTTCGCCACTTTCGGCGGCCATCTTGGATTTTTGCTGAAAATGGAGAAGTGTCAATATCTCGAAAAGCGTAACAGATAGAGCGATTTCAAGCGAATTTTCGACCTGCAGGATGGTACAACAGTGTCCTATGCAAAGGGGAAAAATTTCAATGTAGTATTTCTTCCCCTTCGGTACTCGGCGGGAGATACATACCGCGGCAGTGGTCTTGTTAAAAGATACCTTATCTATCGAGGATGAAAAATTGTTCAAGGCATGCAAATCTGTCTGTTCGTCTGTTTGCTAGAGACATTACAAGGGGGGTACCCCCACCAAAAGTGTGAAAATTTCAACTTTTTATCACAATTTTCTCAGTGACTATTGCAGGGATTTCTCTCATATCTTGCATATATGTACTAGGCCAGAGGTAGATTCTCTTGTGTGAGTATGAGACCTGGATCTGTCTTACTTTTTTTTAAATAAATTTTTTTAATAATTTTTAATGCATTAAAATTCATGAAATTATGCACTAAATCACTTATAACTTGAAAAGTGTTGCATTTACAGCATTTTGTGAAAATATGTTGTTCAGCTACTTTTTTCATAGCTACAATATGGTGAGTAAGTTGGGTGTCTGTCTCAATAGCTAAGTGAGTAATAGCTACTTTTGGGCTTTTCAGTAACTTCCATTATGAGTAAAATCACTTGTAACTTAAAAACTATTGCATTTAGAGAATTTCGTATAAATATGTTATTCAGCTACTTTTGGGCCAGCTATAACATAGTGAAATTTCAGACCTGTAGCTCATGGCATAGCTGAGTAATAGCTACTTTTAGGTTATCACTGTTGAGTAAATTACTTATAACTTGAAAAGTGTTGCATTTAGAGCATTTTGTTAAAATATGTTATTCAGCTACTTTTTCATAGCTACAATATGGTGAGTAAGTTGGGTGTCTGTCTCAATAGCTAAGTGAGTAATAGCTACTTTTGGGCTTTTCAGTAACTTCCATCATGAGTAAAATCACTTGTAACTCAGAAACTATTGCATTTAGAGAATTTCGTATAAATATGTTATTCAGCTACTTTTGGGCCAGCTATAACATAGTAAAATTTCAGACCTGTAGCTCATGGCATAGCTGAGTAATAGCTACTTTTAGGTTATCACTGTTGAGTAAATCACTTATAACTTGAAAACTATTGCATTTAGAGTATTTTGTTTCAATATGTTATTCACCTATTTTGGGGTCAGCTATAACATAGTGAAGTTTCAGACCTGTGGCTCATTTCATAGCTGAGTAATAGCTACTTTGAAGTTCTCACTGTTGAGTAAATCAGTTATAATTGGAAAACTATTGCATTTACAGAAATTTGTGCAAATATGTTATTCAGCTACTTTTGGGTCAGCTATAACATAGTGAAATTATAGACCTATAGCTCATGGCACAACTGAGCAATAGCTATTCTCAGGTACTGACTGTTGAGTAAATCAGCTATAACTTGAAAAATATTGCATTTGGAGTATTTTGTTAAAATATATTGTTCACCTACTTTTGGGTCAGCTATAACATAGTGAAATTACAGACCTATAGCTCATGGCATAGCGGAGCAATAGCTATTTTCAGGTTCTCACTATTGAGTAAATCAGTTGT
The DNA here is from genome assembly GCA_964017235.1 of Sabellastarte sp. h YS-2021. Taxonomy (NCBI): domain Eukaryota; kingdom Metazoa; phylum Annelida; class Polychaeta; order Sabellida; family Sabellidae; genus Sabellastarte; species Sabellastarte sp. h YS-2021. Next base: position 6,545,696 of record OZ024932.1, on the reverse strand, counting down.
AGCTTGAAAACTATTGCATTTACAGTAGTTTGCTTAAATATGTTGTTCACCTACTTTTGGGTTAGCTATAACATAGTAAAATTTCAGACATGTAGCTCATTGCATAGCTGAGTAATAGTTCCTTTGAGGTTCTCACTGTTGAGTAAATCAGTTGTAACTTGAAAACTATTACATTTAGAGTAATTTGTTAAATATGTTATTCACAGAATTTTTGGTCAGCTATAACATAGTGAAATTGCAGACCTCTATGTCATGGCATAGCTGAGCAATAGCTACTTTCAGGTTCTCACTGTTGAGTAAATCATTGTATCCACTGGATAGCCGCAGTGTGTAGAGAGAGATTCCACCATTACTGCTCTGATGAAAAAAAATATTATAGCTAGCTTTCTTAAGTTTGCAGTATATATTAATAACCATAAAATGTTGTCTGGGAATATTTTTGGCCTGATTTTGAGAAACAAGATGGCCGCCACAGGTGTTTTTTGTCAGTCATGAAAAGTGCTTATATCTCCCTTATTATTGATCCTAGAGGGGTGGGAATCTTTTGGTGTGGTCAGATTTGACCTTCAATGACCCCTCCTTCAAGGTCAAACAAGGATAGCCAAACTTAAAAGTGCTTATAACTCGCTTATTATTGGTCCCAGAGGTTTGGGATGGTAAACAGACAGGAAATCATGGGCTGTGAATCTGTTGATATGGTCCGATTTGACCTTGGACCCCTCCTTCAAGGTCAAATGAGGATAGCGAAAATTGAAAGTGCCTACAACTCGCTTATTATTGGTGACAGAGATTTGGGATGGTAAACCATCCCATAGGAAATCATTGGCTCGGAATCTTTTGATATGGTCAGATTTGACCTTTGGACCCCTCCTTCAAGGTCAAATGAGGACAGCCAAGCTTAAAAGTGCTTATAACTCATTTATAATTAGTCCTAGAGGTTTGGAATGGTAAACCATAGGAAATCATGGGCTGGGAATGTATTTGTGTGGTTAGATTTGACCTTGGACCCCTTCTTCAAGGTCGAACGAGGATATTGCATTTGTAGTATTTCTTTAAATATGTTTTAACCTATTTTTTACACTTAAACAATTACCTTGTTATTTTCCTTCATAATACCATTTACAGGGCACAACTTTTTTATCCTTTTCTTCTGTCAGCTTCGGAATTTCTTTCGAACTTGCTGTTCAGTTACCATTTACTGTATTTCTGTACAGCCCTTTTCCTGATAATTATTCTGTCCTCTAATCACCTTCACAAATCAAAAACACTCAGTCAGCTGACACAGTGCCTGTTCACGGGCACTCTCCTCTTGTTAAAGTACAGAATAGCATAGAATAGTATAATAACCATTTTAATGAAAATAAACCTGCATTTCAATGACACAGACTAGCTACATATTAATAAATGTGAAAGTCAGTCCGTCTGTCTGAAAACACCCATTGAGTTACTGTACTGAATTCTTAAAAACGAAAAATATGTATATTTGTGTCTACTATGGACATGTTATATGCTGTTAGAACGGTCAGATTTTATACTTTTCAATAATATTGCCTACAATTCATGAAAATATAGATACCGTAAGTGACCTATTTAGTGCATCCGCCCTTGTAACTGCACCCTATCTCTTTGTCACAGCAATATCATCGGTGACAGTGCACAATATCCACATATTTTTATGTCAGCTGACTTGTCAGTCAGCTGACATTATGTCGTCACTCTGCGGCGTACGCATCCGCGTGAACAACTTCTCCTCCAAAACTACAAGGCCTAGAGACATGCTGTTTTTTTTAAAAGATACCTTATCTATCGAGGATGAAAATTTGTTCAAGGCATGCAAATCTGTCTTTTCGTCTGTTTGCTAGAGACATTACAAGGGAGGTACCCCCACCAAAAGTGTGAAAATTTCAATACTTTATCACAATTTTCTCAGTGACTATTGCAGGGATTTCTCTCATATCTTGCATATATGTACTAGGCCAGAGGTAGATTCTCGTCTGTGAGTATGAGATCTGGATCTGTCTTATTTTTTTTTTAATAAATTTTTTCAATAATTTTTAATGCATTAAAATTCATGAAATCGTGCACTAAATCACTTATAACTTGAAAAGTGTTGCATTTAGAGCATTTTGTTAAAATATGTTATTCAGCTACTTTTTTCATAGCTACAACATGGTGAGTAACTTGGGTGTCTGTCTTAATAGCTAAGTGAGTAATAGCTACTTTTGGGCTTTTCAGTAACTTCCATCATGAGTAAAATCACTTGTAAATTGAAAACTATTGCATTTACAGTATTTTGCTTAAATATGTTGTTCACCTACTTTTGGGTCAGCTATAACATAGTAAAATTTCAGACCTGTAGCTCATGGCATAGCTGAGTAATAGCTACTTTTATGTTATCACTGTTGAGTAAATCACTTATAACTTGAAAACTATTGCATTTAGAATATTTTGTTTCAATATGTTATTAACCTATTTTCGGGTCAGCTATAACATAGTAAAATTTCAGACCTGTAGCTCATGGCATAGCTGAGTAATAGTTACTTTGAGGTTATCACTGTTGAGTAAATTACTTATAACTTGAAAACTATTGCATTTACAGAAATTTGTGTAAATATGTTATTCAGCTACTTTTGGGTCAGCTATAACATAGTGAAATTACAGACCTGTAGCTCATGGCACAACTGAGCAATAGCTATTTTTTTAGGTACTGACTGTTGAGTAAATTAGTTGTAACTTGAAAAATATTGCATTTGGAGTATTTTGTTAAAATATGTTGTTCACCTACTTTTGGGTCAGCTATAACATAGTGAAATTACAGACCTATAGCTCATGGCATAGCGGAGCAATAGCTATTTTCAGGTTCTCACTATTGAGTAAATCAGTTGTAGCTTGAAAACTATTGCATTTACAGTATTTTGCTTAAATATGTTGTTCACCTACTTTTGGGTCAGCTATAATTCAGACTTGTAGCTCATTGCATAGCTGAGTAATAGTGTTGTTAATGGTTTTCCGGTATGCGGAATATCGTTTCGTTTTAGTAGAAAAAACTAAATCCGCAAAGAATATTTGGGAACCGGTTATTGTAAAAGTTATTGTTTAAGGCTTTGTTATGGCTGATACTTCATAGAAACGACAAAAAATATATATATTTTATAAAATATGTCATAATTTTACTTTATATTGAGTAAAAGTAATTTTTACGTGCATAATAATATCTTACGAAAGCCACTTCATTTGCAAGTTATTGCTCATGTACGCCTGCGAATAATTTTCAATGCACAGAACAAGCATACGAAATACCAGATTTCTTTTCGTTTCAAAGCCCTGGTAACCGGTTTTGACTTCTGTAAACGATGCCACCACTACTGAGTAATAGGTACTTTGAGGTTATCACTGTTGAGTAAATCAGTTGTAACTTGAAAACTATTACATTTAGAGTATTTTGTTTAAATATGTTATTCACATAATTTTTGGTCAGTTATAACATAGTGAAATTGCAGACCTCTATGTCATGGCATAGCTGAGCAATAGCTACTTTCAGGTTCTCACTATTGAGTAAATCATTGTATCCACTGGATAGCCGCAGTGTGTAGAGAGATTTCACCATTACCGTTCTAATGAAAAAAAATATTATAGCTAGCCTTCTCAAGTTTGCAGGATATATTAATAACCATAAAATGTTGCCTGGGAATATTTTTGGCCTCATTTTGAAAAACAAGATGGCCGCCAGGGACGTTTATTCGACTTTAAACAAGGACTTTTGTTGGACCTCTAGAGCAAAGGGTATTATAGGTAGAGATCTCAAATTCGCAGAATATGTTCCTCATTATAAAATCTTGACTGGGAATATATTTGGTCTCATTTTGAAAACCAAGATGGCCGCCACAGGCGTTTCTTTGTCAGTCATGAAAAGTGCTTATATCTCCCTTATTATTGGTCCTAGAGGTTTGGGATGGTAAACCATCTTGTAGGAAATCATGGGCTGGGAATCTTTTGGTGTGGTCAGATTTGACCTTTGGACCCCTCCTTCAAGGTCCAAAAAGGACAGCCAAACTTAAAAGTGCTTATAACTCGCTTATTATTGGTCCTAGAGGTTTGGGATGGTAAACCAACCTGTAGGAAATCATGGGCTGGGAATGTTTTTGTGTGGTTGGATTTGACCTTGGACCCCTTCTTCAAGGTCGTACGAGGCTACTGCATTTGCAGTATTTCTTTAAATATGTTTTAACCTACTTTTTACACTCAAACAGTTACCTTGTTACTTTCCTTCATAATACCATTTGCAGGGCACAACTTTTTTGTCCTTTTCTTCTGTCAGCTTCAGAATTTCTTTTGAACATGCTGTTCAATTACCATTTACTGTTCTTCTGTACAGCACTTTCCCTGATAATTATGCTGTCCTCTCATTATTACCTTCACAAATCAAGAACACTCAGCTGACACAGTGCCCGTTCATGGGCACTCCCCTCTTGTTTATATATTGTACGTATTTTTACTAAATAAATTGACATTTTTGCCATGTATTTCGAGTTTGTTTATATCTACCGTCATATTTACAGGAAGTGGGTATTTTTAGTAGATACTAAATGTTGGAACACTGTTACTCTTACCGGATTGACCTATACTTCATCCTGGAAAGTGTTTCATAATGGGTGCGCTAAAAGGGGAACTTATTCCCACCAAATATTGAATAAAATAGTCTTTCCTTGGCGCACTGTGTGCTGCTTAATAGGCCATTTACAGTATAATGGTTGTTGAAAAAGTATCGCACATAAACACAGCTCCAGTTGTGCACAGACAACTTTCAATATGTACTTTGGAAAGACTTTGTAGTTTCATAAGTATTTCATTCTGTTACTTAAAGAATAAACCAAGTCATTTTATTTACAAAAATATTATGTTGTTATTGCTTTTAATATTTGTTGTAGCATTATATTAGCCCTCTATACCACCACAGACTTTTTTTTGTCTTCCAGTTTTGTCAAGCTGTGAAGCCAAGCAGGAAATCACTTTCACATGTGATTGAAATTATTAGTTTTATAACATTGTATTTGACAATATTTGTATAACCTATCTCCAGTGTACGAAGTTTACCAGAAAACTTCCCATGTGTGGACTGGATCTCTAACTCAAAAATATTACAGATCCTTAGCAAAAGTTGCCAGTCTGTATTTTAGTAAAGGGTCCTCAGTGGCCTAGTGGTTAGCAAGTTTGGCAGGCTGTCACCTCTGTGGGTTCGAGTCCCACAAGTGGCAATGCTATGGACCTGTCCCAATATGACCCCGGATGTTGAACGGGACGTAAAACCCCAGCTTTGACTTAGTAAAGGTTAAATCAATATTTAGTTTCAAAATTGACATTTTTCTATAATGGCAAGAAATTAGAGTAAGAAATCTAAAATTCGCCAGGAATCTAAAATACGCCACCTCTAAAACCTTAGTTAATTTTATGAAGAAAATGATGTTTTGTCTGAAAATTGGCATTTTTCAGTTCAAAAAGCCTTAACTTACTGTACATTCAACAAATCTCACCTCAATTCATTTATTTTATTAGTATTTCCACATGTGGCGAATTTCAGATATGTGGCGAATTTTAGATTTCTTACTCTATCTGTTGTGGTGGCCCTAGCCCTGAAATCATAACTTTGAAGAATTTTCTAGATTACCTTCCTTACAGTAATTCATTACAATAGAGTATTTTTTGCCTCAACTATTTTCTGTTTACGGTGTGCATTTTTTGAGTACTTGTCTCTGATTGGACGATTAGCTAGATGTTTGGTAAATCAGACTGTGACTTATAAAACTTATCTTCTATGATTTCAGTGCTGATGGAAACTTTACTGTAAAACTGTTCACCAAAGCTACAATTCACCACACGGGCAAAGTGGAATGGCGGCCTCCCGCAATCTACAAAAGCCTCTGCCCTATCGACGTTGAGTTCTTTCCATTCGATAAACAGGTGTGCTATTTAAAAGTGGGATCCTGGACGTACGATGGTTACTCTGTGGATATACAACACAAGGATCTGCCTAATAATGAAGAACCCCTGGCCGTTATAAAACAGGGCATCGATCTAGGAGACTACTACGGATCCACTGAATGGGATCTTATGGACGTCCCAGCTCAGAAGTATGAGAAGTACTATCCCTGTTGTTCGGAGCCGTTTCCGGATATCAAATTCAACATCACCATCAGACGAAAGACCTTGTTCTACACAGTGAACCTTATATTGCCCTGCGTGGCTATATGCAGTGTTACCCTGCTTGTATTCTACATTCCTGCAAACTCTGGGGAGAAAATTACCATGGGCATAACCATCCTAAACTCCCTCAACATTTTCCTGCTGTTTGTGACAGACTTTAATCCCCCGACCTCACTCTCGACTCCGTTAATAGGCAAATATCTACTCTTCACCATGGTGCTTGTGACGTGCTCTATTATCGTCACCGTGTTCGTGTTAAACATACATTTCCGCTCCCCCTCCACCCATGTCATGTCGCCGTGGATACGGGAACTCTTCTTAAACGTGCTTCCAAGACTCTTGTTGATGCGGCGACCTCAGAATCGGCGAGGGGATAGTTATCCCAAGGTCGCGGTGAGGACGCTGGATGGGGTGGAAATTCGAGACCCCTACAGGTATATGGATGACAGGTCATACAATAGCCATGACCGTGTACAGGAAAACTACATTAATGCAACTGGGTCGGGTGGATATTTGGGGGCGACGCCCACTGCCTCTCATAGACCGACAAAATTACCGCCAAATGTACATAAAGCCATGATTGGTGTGTCTTTTATAGCTGACCATCTGAAACAACAGGATGACTTCAATAAAGTAAGTTTTGCAAGTATTTTATTGGTTATATTTTATTGTATTATTTATTCATACTCGGCACAATACTAGTATCTCTTTTATGCCCCAGTCACAATATAGGTGGTATACCTTGCGGTTATCGGCAGCGGAACTGCCTCCAAAGATGCCTTATACCTTCCAAGATCTGGTGTATCCATAATACCCCAGTCACACCACAGGCAGTATAGCCTGTGATTATAGGCATTGGGCAAAATGCTCCTCTCCTTCAACTACTGTCTGAGGTTTGTATGCAAAACTTGTGAGACAGTTGCAAAACATCGATTTACCTCCACACACCATATATCACTTTATTAAAACATGACTGAGTCACAACCTTAAATACACCGTTGACAACACCTTCGGTTACTGTATCAAAAAATTCATCTCACATGCTTACAGTGAGATGATCAGAGGCAGAAATTTGATACATTTCAAAACTGGCATGTGCAAGGAATTAGACGTTTCACCACTGCATAACAAGTTGGCACATGAGCATCAGATGTTAGTTGAAGGACAGGGGTGTTTCGCCCCCCACTATAACCACCTGTAATGTGATTGGGGTATTACTACAAGACTTAAAGCACCCAGGTGTTTCGTGTTCTTATTCCAGTGTATATAGTCCACAGGGCCACAATGGCCCATGTTTTCAGTACTTTTATTGAGATATATTAGGAAAAAGAATTACCTGTGCAAGGAATAATTTTAGGTTTTAATCAGAGAAAAGACAAGTATGAAGGACTGTAGTTTCTCTGTTGAAGTGATAATATTTGAAAATATCCATCGATAAGGTAGTTTAAGTATTCTTTTCCAGGTTTCTTTGAATAATAAGTCAAATAAGGGGATATTTACTTAAAAAAATTGTACTTTTTTTCAACATGTTTACCAAAAATCAGTTGTTGATGTTTTCTTTGTAAGGGAGATTAGTGAATATAAAACTTCAGTTTTTAACCTCACTATCACTGGGTGGGTGGGTGGGCGGGTGGCGGGAAAAAGTTTGTCCGGGCTGTATCTCAGAAACCGTAAGGTGTAGGAAGTTGATACTTGGTAGGGACATTGGTTAGGGGGTATAGGTGTGCAGCATCATCGTCTGACCTTGATTTGACCTTCGACCTTGCCATAGTGACCTTGACGTATAAAATCTTGTCTGGGCTATATCTCGGAAACCGTAAGGTGTAGGAAGTTGATACTTGGTACGGACATCGGTAAGGGGCTATAGGTGTGTATTATCATGGTGTGACCTTAATTAAGCGTCCCTTGAATATCTCCATTATTATTAGAAGGTTTCAAACCATATTTGGCAGTTATATACCTTAGGTGTGGGAAAAGTTTTCTGCATACTTAAATTTGACCTTTGACCTTTATAAAGGTCACATGATCAAAAACTATTTTTTGCAGTACACCCCCCCGTCAACACAGTTCAGGAAAAACTACTTGCTACAGAGTCTTATAATTTGACACACCTGTTCATACTATCGAAAACGCGAGCTGATTAGATTTTGGGAGCAATCCCTTGAAAAATGTCTCATTTATGAGGGATTTTCTGACACCTTCCAATCTGAAAGCCTTAAATTTAGGCCAACCCCCCCTATTATCTTCTTAAGTATTGCATATAGAGCTATAAAATGTACTGGGAGGTAATAGGAAACCATATGTGGAGAGTCTAAATAGCCGGTCAGTTTTACTCCCTGATCCCCCCTTATGGGTCAAACTGGGGTCATAAAATAGCCGATTTTGAGTTTTTTGCCTTTATCTCCTTTATTGTTGCTTTTATAGCTTCAGAATGTATTAAGAGGTATTGGGAAAGCATATATGGAGTGTCTAAATAGCCGGTCAGTTTTATCCCCCGACCCCCCCTTATGGGTCAAACTGGGGTCATAAAATAGCCGATTTTGAGTTTTTTGCCTTTATCTCCTTTATTGTTGCTTTTATAGCTTCAGAATGTATTATGAGGTATTGGGAAAGCATATATGGAGAGTCTAAATAGCCGGTCAGTTTTACCCCCCGACCCCCCCTTATGGGTCAAACTGGGGTCATAAAATAGCCGATTTTGAGTTTTTTCCTTATATCTCCTTTATTGTTGCTTTTATAGCTTTAGCATGTATTAAGAGGTATTGGGAAAGCATATATGGAGAGTCTAAATAGCCGGTCAGTTTTACCCCCCGAATCCCCCTTATGGGTCAAACTGGGGTCATAAAATAGCCGATTTTGAGTTTTTTGCCTTTATCTCCTTTATTGTTGCTTTTATAGCTTCAGAATGTATTAAGAGGTATTGGGAAAGCATATATAGAGAGTTTAAATAGCCGGTCAGTTTTACCCCCCGACCTCCCCTTATGGGTTACATCACCCTGGAAGCCAAAGAAACCAGCAAATTGGGTTTAATATTTATTTACTAAAATCAGATTCTATCAATAACATGTATATAAATCTATATCTGTATCTAAAACTTTATTGACAAGATATGTATAAAATATTTCATAATTTATTGAATCAGTTTGCTCCTACTGCAAGCTTCAGGTATTTTGCCAAACATTCTCTGACATGTGTCCCTGCAGATGCAAGGAAATAGATAGTGATTTTTTACAATTCAGGAGAATTTTGAAACAAGTAACTTCATAACCCCAATTACGAAAAGGTTAATTCCAAATGTGCCAAATAATGAATTCCGCGACCATGGCGGGGGCGGAGGCAATATACCGAAGCAAGAACCCTCCAATTAAAATGAGGGTTTATATAAGTACTAGGTCATAAGACCTGGGAAACCCATGACGACACCTGCCAGATACAATTTAAAATTTTTATTCCCCAATATCTGTAAATCCCAATTAATGCCAAAGAAGGAAATGTACCCAACAGGGGTATATAAACTGGCAGGCTAGGGTTGAATTTGTTGAGTTTGACCAAGAAGCAAAAGGTCATATCTGAAGGTCAAATTAAGATATGCAATGCATATGCACACTCTGAGGATAATATATTTTAATGTAAATTGCAAATCACAGTAGGAGTGTTGAAAATGTGCACTCCTTGAAGAAAATGGGATGTACAAATTCGTAATACAAATAAGGTGGCAGTGGGAGCAAAGTATAGCACTGTAATGTGCATAAAGGATAGCAATTGCCATTGGAATAACACACCAATGTGATAAAAAGACAACAATGGTAAAATGGCTTGGTGAGATTAAGTTCCATAAAAAGTTACAGCCAATCTGACACACCGAAGGCGTGACTGGTCCGCTGCGTTGGTTAACAGTTACTTTACAGTTCAAGGCAACGGGCCAGGCACCAATAACTAAAATTGGAAACTTTTGCAATAATAGTCTGGCTCAAAGAGCCACATAGTATATATCTTTATTATAAAATATTATGCAGTTATTAATGTCAATTCACATATAACAGTTCATCATAAGTTCATAATATATAAAGGCCATATCAACAATTCTACATATTACAGTCCATATTAGCAATTTAGTGGCAAAATAATCCATATAAACAGTTCCTCACATGCAACAGTCCATATCATCAGTTTGCGAATGTAACAGTCCATAAGCACATAATATATTTAATAATAAATTTTCCCAGCAACTACAGAGGCCGACAACGTCTTCAGTAAACTAACTGATCATGCCCGGGGGCAGGCACCACAGAATTTAAACAACTTGGCAAAGCAGTAGTCCCGCCAACACCCAGTTGCTGGAAGCACGACGGCCAGGAAATATATACAACAATCAGTCTGCAGTCGAAATCCAGAGACAATGATCCAGTGCATAACAAGATATACCATTCTGAAAATACAAAAAGGCAAAAACAAAGTATCTCTCCAATACAAATATTGCATGGGGGGGGGGGGGGTAAAAGTTAATATTTACGGGGGGGGGGGGGGGGGGGGGGGTAATTAAAATAGATGTTACCCCTTTGCTGTCTGTATTTGAAATGGCAGAATGACTATAGTGTCATAAAATAGCCGATTTTGAGTTTTTGCCTTATATCTCCTTTGTTGTTGCTTTTATAGCTTCAGAATATATTAAGAGGTATTGGGAAAGCATATGTGGAGAGTCTAAATAGCCGGTCAGTTTTACCCCCTGGCCCCCCCCTTATGGGTCAAATGGGGTCATAAAACAGCTGATTTTGAGTTTTTTCCTTATATCTCCTTTATTGTTGCTTTTATAGCTTCAGAATGTATTAAGAGGTATTGGGAAAGCATATGTGGAGAGTCTAAATAGCCGATCAGTTTTACCCCCCGACCCCCCTTATGGGCCAAACTGGGGTCATAAATAGCTGCTTTGGAGTTTTTGCCTTATATCTCCTTTATTGTTGCTTTTATAGCTTCAGAATGTATTAAGAGGTATTGGGAAAGCATATGTGGAGAATCTAAATTGCCGGTAAGTTTTATCCCTCAACCCCACCTTGTGGGTCAAACTGGGGTCATAAAATAGTTGCTTTGGAATTTTGCCTTATATCTCCTTTATTGTTGTTTTTATACCTTCCAAATGTATTAAGAGGTAAGAGGGAAAGCATATGTGGAGAGTCTAAATAGCCGGTCAGTTTTACCCCCCTGCCCCCCCCCCCCCCCCCCCCCCCCCCTTATGGGTCAAACTTGTTACGGTCACGGGCAAGCGCGGTAGCAATTACCGGTTGTCTTTAAGTTGTAAGAGAAAAAGCAAAAACTTAAGCTTAACAAATTTATTTAATAGTCAACAATAATGATTACAGTCAACTGGTATGCTCTTAACTAAACACACTAATCAAAGTTGGGGTTTTACGTCCCGTTCAACAGCCAGGGTCATATTGGGACAGGTCCTCAGAATTGCCACTTGTGGGACTCGAACCCACAGAGGTGACAGCCTATGATTAGATGCCAAACTTGCTAACCACTAGGCCACTGAGGACCTCTAACTAAACACACTAATACAATAATAAGATCTAGCTGACCTGACCACAGAGATTATGAGTTAAATTTATCCGCCGTATCCAGCAATCTGTTCCGTAATCGGTCGTGTAGTATATTCTGTGGTCTGTCCAATGTCCTGTGGTCTGTCCTGTGATCTGTCCAATGTTCACTCACACACAGATATCTATATCTTGTGACCTGTCTCACACTCAACAACACAAAAGGTTCTTGTCCTGCTATCCTTTATATATCCAGTCACACAGAAGGTCTGTCTGGAGATTTTTAGAGAGTTAACACAATTGTACTGTCTGCTCCAAGATATGGACAATGTCCAAAATGCAGTAAATCCACTCTCTGTTATATAACTGTACAATATCCAAAAATATCCAAAGTGCAATAAATCTGTCCAGACAATGTATCTAGTTCACTCCAGTAAAAGTTCACAGTGATATAAGCATATATTATACTCCAAAACACAATAGCTCTCCTTATAGCAAGCGAATACAAAGTTCACTTGTGGTCAGATGTACATTCCTTATATACATTCACAGATTCCTTCTGGAATTGTACAGAACTAACTCAAAAAAAGCTAAATGAGGAAGTTCTAGAAACTACTGGCAATTGGGTTTCCCCAAATCTATCATAACCACTGAGGGGGGGGATTTCCCCCAGTCTGTGAACAAATCAATAAACACTAAAACACAAAAATCAATAACTCCCCTACTTCAAATGCCAACACACAAAAAGAACCAACAACACAATTATCTTTTATGACAATGTATAAACATAAAGCTTAAATTAAACAATGCACTAATATAGTGCCTAATATATGTAATATACAATGTACTAATATAGTGTCCAATATATGTAACACCTCCCCCCTTAAAGAAAAATTTTGGAAACCAAGGGATTACAAAATTTTACAAGAGATTTTCATGATGTATACAAACACAGGTAATAACATTTTACAAAACATTTTTGTCTAAATACAAAAGTAAAATTAGTACCATGTATAACCTTTATAAACTTACTAATTACAGGTATATAAATTACAATTTAAATACAGCTTCTGGACAGGGCGTATCCGTGCGGACGCCATATTTTACTTTTTCAAAGTCCTGTTTATACACTGAATTCCCATCTTTAACAGTGTTTTTATTAATAGCCATCATAAGCTATGTTATACCTCTTTCGAAGTATGGCTTTACCATAGTTATTTCCCACATTTGGTTTGAATGTCTGTTATCACAGTTTTTAATGGTCTTTTGGAGAGTTTCTACTCTCCTTGCTACTGGGTATGACCCTAGATCCATGGCCTGTAGTTTATTCATTTGGCCAGGTGATGACACTGAAGCCTTGCCTCCAGGATTGAAGATACGATTTTGTAATTTCTTATCATAAAGCATCTTCATTTTTGACTGAGAAGTTTTCAAATTTTGTTGCGCCAGCTCACAAGCCTTCTTCAACTTATCTCTGAACTTCGAGACATAGTCTAACAGATTTAGGCTCTCGGTGTTCTCAGATAACCAATTTTCCTTCAACAGCTTGAGAGGACCACGGACTGAATGGCCAAAGACCAACTCAAAGGGACTATAGCCTAAAGACTCTTGAACAGACTCTCTAACTGCAAACAATAATAAGCTGATGCCTTCATCCCAGTCTTTTTCATTGTCTAAACAATATGTCCTAATCATATTCTTCAAAGTGGAATGGAACCTTTCAAGTGCACCTTGGGATTCTGGGTGATAAGCACTAGATTTGATCTGTTTGACACCTAACTGAAATACAACCTGTTGAAATAGTCCTGACATGAAATTTGACCCTTGATCTGACTGGATCTCTTTTGGTAAGCCAACTAGAGTAAAGAAATTAACCAGAGCTTTTGAGATTTTGGGAGCTATTATGTTGGTCAAAGGTATGGCTTCGGGAAATCTGGTTGAAGCACACATAATTGTCAAAAGATATTGGTTTCTGGATTTAGTTTTTGGTAAGGGACCTACACAGTCAATTATCACTTTGCTAAATGGTTCCTCAAATGCTGGAATGGGTTTGAGAGGAGCTACAGGAATTTTTTGGTTTGGCTTTCCTACCATTTGACAAATGTGACAAGTCTTGCAAAATTCTGCCACACAGTGCCGAATTTGAGGCCAATAGAAATGTTTGGTTATCTTGTTGTAAGTTTTGTTGATGCCTAAATGGCCACCCATTGGAGACTCATGGGCCAATTTCAGTATCTCACTTTGGTACATTTTTGGTATAACAATCTGGTGTACTACTGACCATTCTTCAGATGCAGGGACATTTGGTGGCCTCCACTTTCGCATAAGTACACCATTTCTGACATAATAGCCTACAGGGACCTTATCTAGCTCTACTGGTGGCAAGACCAACTTGAATAAAGGAGCTAATTCAGGGTCATTTTCCTGCTCTGAAATCAATTTTGATTTTGAAAGCGATACATCTTGACAGTCAATTGAGTCTTGTTTTTCAGAATTTACCCTAACCTTGGGATTAGTATCACTAGAATTCTGCACATCATGGTCATAGTTGTTTAAGAATGTATCTGACAAATCAACTAAGACATCTGTAGATTGTTTACAATCTTTTGGTTCTTCTTGGGCCTTTTTGGCCATAGCTCGAGTCACAGCACAGGAGGGAAAAATACCAGGAATAACCTCTTCTAATTTCTCAGTGCTAACCAAAGTGATCGGCTTAGAAGTAACCTTAGGATCAGCAACTACCTTTCCTCCTGCCAGATCATTTCCCAATAACAAAGATACCCCTTTAATGGGTAAAGTGGGCCTGGTACCCACAACAACAGAACCAGTAACTAAGTCTGATACTAACTTGACCTTATGCAAGGGAACGTTCACACAGCCTCCTTCAATACCTTGAGCAATGACACTCTCACCAGTAGATGTGCTTACACTCAATGGCAATACACCTTCTAAAAGTAAGGACTGAGTAGCTCCAGTGTCTCTTAATATCTTAATGGGGACCTGACTGGAACTACTTTCCAAGGATACAAAACCCTCAGACACAAAAGGTTTGAACTCTTCCCTAATAATCTCAGACTTGTATAAACCAATACTAGACTCTGCTCTATTGGGATTTGAACGCCAGTTAGACTTGCTAGACACAAAGGCGTTGGGCGTTGCCTCCTTTTCTCTTCTCTTCTTTAAGAGCCAACAGTCAGACATAACATGCCCAGGTTTCTTACAATAATGGCACACAGGAGCAAAGGATCTGGGCTTCCTATCCTTACTCATAGTCTGATTTGAAGTTTGACCCTTATCTGAACTCTTTTCTGGAGCTACATTTTCAGATTTCTTTCCTATTTCTGGATACGACTTTTTAGCAGGACCAAAGGACTTATTCTTGTTGAAAGTGGACTTGTGAGTTAGCGCATAATCATCAGCATAAGCTGCTGCTTTTGCCAAATTTTCAACTTTCTGTTCATCTAAATAGGTTTTAATGTCATCACGAACACACCTTTTGAACTCTTCAATCAAAATAACTTGCATAAGTTTTTCAAAGTCTGTACCTACTTCCCTAGAATTACACCATCTGTCAAAGTACACTTCTTTCTCATGGGCAAATTCAACATGAGTTTGACTTTCTTGTTTACGATAATTTCTGAATTTTTGACGATATGCTTCTGGTACCAACTCATATGCTTTCAAAATAGCATTTTTGACAGAGTTATAGTCCACACATTCAGAAATTGGCAAAGCCGTGTATGCCTCCTGGGCCTTTCCCCTCAAAACACTTTGCAGCAATAAAGGCCACTGGTCTATAGGCCATTTCAAATTTTGAGCTACTCTTTCAAAGTGTTGAAAGTACTTATCGACCTCCAACTCATTAAAAGGTGGTACCAGTCGCACATTTTTACCCAAATCAAATTTGGTAGCAATGGACTCTTCATGGGCAATTCTACGGGCATTGAGTTCTAAAGCTCTCATTTCTCTTTCATGTTTAAGCGCTCGCTCTTCCTTTTGAGCTTGAGGTTCAAGCTCTTCTTTTCGCTGTTGAGCTTCAAGCTCTTCTTTTCGCTGTTGAGCTTCAAGCTCTTCTTTTCGTTGTTGAGCTAGAGCTTGAGTTTCAAGCTCTTTAAGTCTTAACTCTCTTTCAATTTCTAATCGCCTGATCTCATATTGCCCAGAAGGTTCCATTGGTAGAGGCTTATACACTTCTAAACAACTATCAGGTAAAACATCTTCATCAACTAACTGTTCAACAATAAGCCTTTTAAGTTCATGTTTACGTGTTGACCTTTTCACCTCTAACTGTAACTCTTGTGCTATCTGCATTAACATATCTTTTTTTAAAAGTTTCTAGAACTTCCATAGATGGTGACTGTACAAACTCTTTAGCACTAGCCATTTTGAGCACTGTTGACTGTAACCAATTACTAAATCAAATGGATTTTCAAAATGTTAATTGAACGGTTGATCAAATAGTTGTAATCAAATGGTTGGATCCCGGACGAGCCCCCAATTTTCCTGTTACGGTCACGGGCAAGCGCGGTAGCAATTACCGGTTGTCTTTAAGTTGTAACAGAAAAAGCAAAAAGTTAAGCTTAACAAATTTATTTAATAGTCAACAATAATGATTACAGTCAACTGGTATGCTCTTAACTAAACACACTAATACAATAATAAGATCTAGCTGACCTGACCACAGAGATTATGAGTTAAATTTATCCGCCGTATCCAGCAATCTGTTCCGTAATCCGTCCTGTAGTATATTCTGTGGTCTGTCCAATGTCCTGTGGTCTGTCCTGTGATCTGTCCAATGTTCACTCACACACAGATATCTATATCTTGTGACCTGTCTCACACTCAACAACACAAAAGGTTCTTGTCCTGCTATCCTTTATATATCCAGTCACACAGAAGGTCTGTCTGGAGATTTTTAGAGAGTTAACACAATTGTACTGTCTGCTCCAAGATATGGACAATGTCCAAAATGCAGTAAATCCACTCTCTGTTATATAACTGTACAATATCCAAAAATATCCAAAGTGCAATAAATCTGTCCAGACAATGTATCTAGTTCACTCCAGTAAAAGTTCACAGCAACACAAGTTATATTATATTCCAAAACACAATAGCTCTCCTTATAGCCAGCGAATACAAAGTTCACTTGTGGTCAGATGTACATTCCTTATATACATTCACAGATTCCTTCTGGAATTGTACAGAACCAACTCAAAAAAGCTTGAGCCATCTAGGCCAAAGGAGGAAGTTCTAGAAACTACTGGCAATTGGGTTTCCCCAAATCTATCATAACCACTGAGGGGGGGGATTTCCCCCAGTCTGTGAACAAATCAAATAGCTGTAAAATATCATAAAATAGCTGATTTTGAGTTTTTGCCTTATATCTCCTTTATTGTTGCTTTTATAGCTTCAGAATGTACTAAGAGGTATTGAGAAAGAATATGTGGAGAGTCTAAATAGCCAGTCAGTTTTACCCCCGACCCCCCCCTTATGGGCCAAAACTGGGGTCATAAAATAGCTGATTTTGAGTTTTTGCGTTATATCTCCTTTATTGTTGCTTTTATAGCTTCAGAATGTACTAAGAGGTATTGAGAAAGAATATGTGGAGAGTCTAAATAGCCAGTCAGTTTTACCCCTGACCCCCCCCTTATGGGCCAAAACTGGGGTCATAAATAGCTGCTTTGGAGTTTTTGCCTTATATCTCCTTTATCGTTGCTTTTATAGCTTCAGAATGTATTAAGAGGTATTGGGAAAGCATATGTGGAGAATCTAAATAGCCGGTCAGTTTTATCCCCCGACCCCCCTTTATGGGCCAAACTGGGGTCATAAATAGCTGCTTTGGAGTTTTTGCCTTATATCTCCTTTATTGTTGCTTTTATAGCTTCAGAATGTATTAAGAGGTATTGGGAAAGCATACGGTGCAGCTTTGTGCATTCTTAGCTTTACAGCATGCTTATTAAAACCACAAAGCATTTTAAACTTTAAGGGACGCTTTGCTTTTGTTAGCAAAAGCATTCCTCTAGTTTCACCTTTGACCTTGTGGTAGTGACCTTGACCTTTAAAATCTTGTTGCACCTTTGGGTCTGTCTTTTGATGCAGATTAAGCACTGTTAAAGTCATATTAGAATTTATTAAGAATTTTAGTTTTATAACTTCCCATTGTAAGAGATGGAATTTCATCAAGTGAGCCACAGATTTTGCTCCAACACCACACATAAGCATTCATTAAATGTATTACCACTTCTGTATGCATGGTAATATTCAAAACATTTAAACCATAATTCGGCCATGCAGATGTAGATAAAGAGTGTTGAATTTTAGTTTACTGATTAATGCTGTCATCTTATTATTGAATTATCTTGTTTTAATACTTCATCTTTCCGTGCATTATCTTTTTTTTAAACATTATTTTCTCCATTTAAACATTGTTTGGACCTTTATATAACTGACAGTGCTCTGAAAGTATCCTGAACTTCGTACTGGTACAGTACTTCTATATCTCATGGTGTTGACAATATTTCCCCAGGCTGTGGGGTACGGGCATCTCTGATGCTATTTTCTATCTTGTAATAAGACAACAGGTGCAGGTCTTAAATAAATACAAAAATAAAAGTAAAATGAAGTCAACAGTATGAATAAATTTTATTCCCAATCTGGTTCACTCATAAAACTCAAAGCATTTAAAGCTGTATGCTGATTTGCTGTGTATCATTAAGGACAGTCAATGTGCCTTAGAGTCTATCTTTAGATAGAGGTTAAGGCCTAAAGTCGAAGAGATCAAGCAGCATTTAAAATCAGTCAGTCCTCAGTCAAATGTCATTCTCAAGTAAACATCTTAGACATACATGGCAATTGCTGGATAATAAATATACATGGCAAAGCTGTATCACTGCTCCGAATATAAAGGTTTAGAAGGAATTTCCAGTCAGACACCTGGACCCAGTTTCACAAAGGCCTACTATCCCCTTAGTAGGCTGTTAAGTGCTAGTAGTCTACTAAGCCTATGCTATCTGCTTTACTGAGATAGTTTTTTACTGTGGTAATTAGTAGGCTCTCATCACTAGAAGCCCTACTATCTCTGGAACTTGATAGATCCCAAGTGTCAACTCAGTGGAACACTTTTGTAGTGGCTACTCAGGGCCTACTAAGATCTAGATTTAATAGCATACTATCTTCTGTATTTAGTAGGCCTCTGTGAAACTGGGACCTGATATATAAGACCTTAGCAGTCAGGTGGGTTTGCTTCTTCATCTAGATAACACCTATAAGGACAAAAACTTTCATCTTTAAGTTCTATAAAAGTACGATTAGAATTTATATCCTGGACGTGTATAACATTGCATGTCTTAATCAGTTTTTATTAAGCAATTAGTAAGGGTAAAAAAAGATGTTATATTAAAATTTTAGAGACATTAGACTGGTGTAATGGGTAAAACACTTACTGTCTGAGAACTTTGGTTTGATTCCTGGCCCAACATGAAATAGAAAAACTGGTAGATGCCAGCCAGGGCCTGGTGGTTTTCAGTGCAATTTGTATGCAATGCTTTCCTCCATGCATCTTATCTACCTGTCATGATACAACCTATGCAATGTGCCTCAAGTGACTGTAAACCAATATTGATCAATGAATAAGATTCTAAAATTGGTTCAACAAACTGAAAGTTACTGAAATTCAATAGAAAACCCCACAATATTCAGCTTAATATGTTTCAAATCTCAAATGGACTAATGGTTGTCATATGCTTTGTCAGTTCGCATTTGTTAGATCCAATAGTATCCCTAGGCAAAAATACTCTTTTTATCTACTACCCTGGACATTTTGGTAACAATAAATGAAGTGCAATAAGGTGGAAAATGTTTGATAATGTCTGATCTCATCGAGGTAAAAAGTGAAATGAATTCCTTGAAAATCTGCTCAAGCTTGCGAATGCCGCTGTTTTGTGATATTTTCCAGTTAATATATATGTGCAAGTTACTTACTTGCTTCAAGTGAATGAATGTACTAATTTATAGCTTTTAGTATTACTTATATCCCCAGATGAAAGTCGGGGATATATTGGTTTCAGGTCTGTCGCGCTACCACCGTACGTTTTGACTTGTGTGCGCGATAACTCAAAAACGCTTTCGCAGATTTCATTCAAACTTGGCGCACACATGTATTTGGGTCAGGAAAGGAACCCTATTTTAAGGTGACCTTAAACTCCCAATAATAAAGAACTTATGGCCACCTTAAGGTAAAAAATTTGACTTTTTGACACTTAATGCCCTCTAGGTCACAAATTATGTGGCTTATGTGGCTCAAATTTTACCTGGAAGTACATTACTATATTCTGCTTATACATACCAAAAATCAAGACTTTATGTTAAGGTTTGTATTCGAGGCCCATAAAGACCATACTTTTGACGTTTTTCCTATATTTTCCCTTATAACTTAAAAGTTGTAAGTCTGACAAGTCTGTAACTGTAATAGATATAACTCCTACATATACTCTAAATCTGTGAAAAATTTTAAGTCGGTAACTTTAATTTTAAGGTCGCCTTAAGGTCTCTAAAATGCCCAGAGATACCCAATTTATTGACTTTTTACCACTTTTAAGCCCCATAACTGTCATAATATGCGCCTGATACAGCTGAAATCTCATCTGGGAATATATTAATATGTTCTTTTTCCATGTGCCAAAAACCAAGGCCTTAAGTAGACATTTAACATGTATGTGAAATCCATGAATGATCCACTCAGAGGACTTTTTTTAAAATTAACCCCCTAAAATTTAAAAAAAAAAAAAAATGGTCTGACCAAAAAAAAAAAAAAAAATGAAAAATAGTTTATAATAATTGTGAATCACACAAAGTGGGTGCTGCAAAAAATGCCCAGTGAACGCTTGTGGTGTGAGAGATGGCCCGTCTGGGGATATGTTGGCGTCGAATCGGCGCAATCTAGTTAACTGTGTAAGGTGCTAACTGAAAGAAACCAGTTGCTAGTTATTAACTGGGATGTATAAGTGTAAAAAAATTGGCAGTTCCAAGCTTCAGTAAAAACTAGATTAACAACCTAGATAGTGGAGTAGGTATAAATTTCGATTCCATGTGGCATGTTCATTCTCCCAAATTATCCAGACTAATATCCGCCCAAAAATGAATAAATAAAATGAAAAATACATGTACTGTTATGCTTTATTTGAAGAAGTATTTGTAGGTGGGTTACATTTCTTCCGAAGAAGAAAGCATGTCTAAGAAGTTTGATTTGATTACTTAAGATATAAACTTTAGTATTTTAGTACTTTAGCTCTTGAAAGTAGCCCCTCTCCGAAGTGATTTCATGCAAATAAAATTAAGACACAAACGAAACAACTGAGTAGTACTCCCTTTACAAATCCAATTTATTTTATTGAGATCTGTTTCAGATCTTTCTTCCAAATTATTGCCTTTTTATTTAGCAGAGAGACATTTCTTCTCACAAAAGTGCACTTTTGTACAAGCATAAAACATGTCTTGAAAGAAAGTAAATTGTTTTAAGTTCTTTTTTCTAAAAAACGTAAGACATATTTTCAGATAGCATAAAAACATGTTGATTGTAATGCCCCAGCAAAAAATTATTTTGGATAAGAATTGTTTGGTATTTAACATCTAGTTCACACAGTTCCAAGGGTGAATTCACAAGCTACATGTACATACAAGCTGAAAATATTGATTTCATATTGATTTCCTATTGATTTGTGGCTCCATGCTTTCCTGATTTGGTAGTATCTGGTCAGTTTCATAATGTCCTTTCACATCACAGGCGGTCGTCCTCAGTGGCGAAACCACCTGTCAGGTCTCCCCATTTCGTCCAAGTTTTTCACACTACACTCAGATGGCCCCTAATTGAACATGATTTTTTAACCATCAATAACAGTAGAATGACGGTAACACAAATGATGGTTACCGAGAAGCAACCTCCATTGACCTCAACTCACCCTCGGTAACACGTGGCGAAATGACCAATACCTTAACTCACCTTATGTCGCCGTATTACACTCAAATCACAACCTTGTGTACACCGAGGACCTCACCTTCGGTTATTGAAGAAAGAAATTCATATGTGCATGCTCACACTACCGAAATCAGAGGCAGAAAATTCAAATATTTTACAACTTTGGCTGGACTCTCAAGGTAATGGACAGTTAGTCGCTGACTCGCAAGGTCGCATACAGACGTACAATGGTGATCCAAGGACCGAGACGTTTCCCCAAACGCAGGTTACGGCGGGTGATACTGCCTGTAGTGTGAAAGGGGTATAAGAGTACATAAGCTGGGTTTCGAATTTCGACAAGTAATTGCCACAACACAGGCCATGTTTCCATCATGTGGTGCATTTTTTAAGTGTTTGAAAAACTGACCATGAGCTCTGACGTGCTCAGCCAAGATGTCTATGCTGGAGTGATTAAGCAGGGAAAGGAATGGTTATATGAGGAGACTCGTTTGTAAACGTGTACTACCTGAGGACATGACCTGAAGTCTCATTTTACAGTCATAAGTGACAAGGTCATGATGCAAAAAAAAAAAAAAAATAAAATAAAAAATTTGTTAAAATGACTGTATGGCTGTGTAGCTGTGCGTATAGTTCATAAGACTCTAAATTTTAATCAACCTCTAGAACTAGCCATGCATCTGTTTGTTTTTGTTTACTTTTGACCAAGGTATGAATGAATGTGAATGCTCTTCGACCTCTTCACTTTGAGCTTAAGTGAACCTTGCCCGATAAAGGGCAGCTCCCACCTGTGTGAAAACATAGCAACATTAATCTGATGGATACTATCCACTGGATAGTCTTTTTTGAATTACAGCATCTATCCGTTCAAACACCCTGGGGGCAATGCATTTCTAAGAGCGGGGTGGGGGCACTTGGGGGCGTGGGGGTGGGTGAGGTTGGTGGCTATTACAGTTTAAAAAGACTGCTTTGTAATCTGGTGACAATGGTTTATAGTGACATTATTTCCAATACTTTACTACTGGCATCTGGCCTGCCATCATGTATAATTGTGGGAGAATTTAAAATGTTAGAAAAAAAATTAAATCTCTTACATTTACAGATTTTAAGGTGTTTCTGATCAAAACTGCCATGTTTTGTTTCAATTTCCCTCATTTCTGGTAAGCAGTTATCTGATTGGGGGTATACTAAAATACATCTTTTTCTGAAAACCCAGGATTGCAAAGGTGAAGAGCATTTGATGGGGGTTGATTAATAAGGAGGGGACATTAAGTGTATGTACACATGTATGCAGCTTATGACATCTGATGGCCGATTTGCGATGGTGAATTTTTCCCGACTTCAATATTTTGTAATTTCTAAATTCAGTTGTTATCTGATTTTTTCCCTCCCAGAGCGGGTGTCGGATGTCGCAAATCGGAGTTGGATACATGTCAACAACCAAACATAAATGAGAAGAAGGGAAAAAGTCTCTGTCGCAAATCGGCCATTGATGTTGTAAGTCGCATACATGTGTACATACACTAATATGGATCAGTATTTACCAGCTCCGCTTATTCTGCAAAATAAGCATATAAAATTTTTAAGGTGTGCTAAATTTTCGTTAATATTACTAGAAGCTATGTAATCTACAAATATCTTATGAGCATCATTAGAAAGGTATTTTTAAAGAACCTCAGCTCGTTTTTGTTACATTAAAATGCATACAAATATGGTGGAGGAATTGCAAGTTAAATATTGACGTTTTTATGTTTCACAGGTGCCCCTGCATATATGATGGCATTTTTGGGGCATTCTGTCTTTTAAAATATGGACTTGTTTTACTTATTATTTATACAAAATGGTGGATACTAAAAGTAAAACATCCCCCATTACCATGTATTAAAAAGTATATCACTCATGAAGATTAACAATGTATTACTCATACTAGGCACTTGTCAAAAATTTTCATCTTTATTTGTGATATATTTGCTGTAGATATGTCATTGCAGAAGTTTCCCTATTATACATGATTTGTTTATTTATTTATTTGGGGTTTTACGTCGATTTCAACACTGTACAGGTCATACCATGGCGGGTAGATGGAAGGGCAGAGGAAACCAGTATATACAGTTCATCTGGGCTCTGTACTGTAAACTGCCAACCAACGGCAAGCAACTACCAGCATTCCCACTTGAGGCCGTGCCGGGAATCGAACCCCGGCCTCAGAGGTGGGAGGCGAGTGTTACCACTCTGCCACCGTGGCTTCCTATACATGATTGAAGACAAATGGTAGTCAGTTTAGCCTTTGGGTCACTGAAATTGCTGAAAGTGTAAATACCTAAATACACGTAATCCATTTCTGATTGGTTTTCACCAAAAAACCCTACAAAGATGATCTAACAAGGATACCAGTTAGGTAGATTTATTCAAAGCCTTGTGTTTGATTTGTCTGGCACAGTTACAAATCCCCCCAAAAACCTCTGATCTAGAATGAATTGACAAAAATCTATCCAAATGGAAAATTGTTCCTCTTAGTTTAAATAATAAACAGTCTTCATGACTTACAGCTGGTTACTGAACTACATTTTTCTATTTTCCTTAAATCCCCGGTCACACTGTTCTATGTGATCGTAGCAGTATGTATTTGAATTTTGCATCATGACCTTGTCCTTGTTGTGGAAATAAACTATACATGCGTGGACTTTATTGGTGATTCGATAAAAAAATAGCCTCAAATAAAAGCCAAAGGCCCTAGACCTTTATTTAGAGGATATTTTTGTGATTGAATTGCCATTAAGGTCCAAGCATAAGTAGGGGGCCACGGTGGCAGAGTGGTAACACTCTCGCCTCCCACCTCTGAGGCCGGGGTTCGATCCTCGCACGGGCTCAAGTGGGAAAGCTGGTAGTTGCTTGCCGTTGGTCGGCAGTTTACAGTACACAACCCTAGCAAACTCTATGTACTGGTTTCCTCTGCCCTTCCAACTACCCGTCGTGATATGACCTGTACAGTGTTGAAAGCGACGAAAAACCCCAAATAAACAAAATAAAAAACCAAGCATAAGTAGTTTATTTCTGTTGTAAAACATTGATTATTTTTCTGTTTATTGGTTGTTTTAACCTTTTTAAAATTTATTTTCAAGATTGCATCCTACAACCATGTTTGTAGAATGGAACAGCAGACATTAGTTTCTCTATTAAGTACTCCCACGAAATGTGCTGAGACGCATATTCGTGGACTGCACAGGTCTCCGTTTCTTAAATGGATCTAGTACGTGGGTTGTATGTGCTTAAAACAAGCCCATATAGTCATTTTGTTCTCCCTCTCTCTTCGACCCTCCTGCCCTCCTTTTCATATTGCTTGTCAGAGGATGCAACAACTATTTCAAACAATTGAAAAAAATTACTACTTGGCGGAAGGCTCTGTCCGTGTTATTTGGAAAGTTTTTCTAGCTATATATATAAATCCCAACTTATTAACACTTATGAAACCTAATGGATATTACTAAAATACCAAACGCCTCGAGCCACAAACGAGACACTATGAGTTAAATATTTTAGGCTTATATTCAGCTCATGAGGCCAGTCTGAATGGTGTGATCTAGCCATAATGCCCCATTCATACTTCAGGTGGTAACGTCCCATGGTTAGATGAATTACGTGCGAGTCGCCGACAAAACAGCTCACAAACATCAACTCACCAACAAAACTCGCCGACAAAAAAACGATGTCGTGGGGTGGCATCAAAGGAATAGCAAGAAATGCAATATTTTATAAAATAGAAGCATAGACTAAGATTAAATACTTTAAACTACAGAACTCAGGGCCATAGCACCCAAGTCATTAATATTCATGAGAAGATGTGAGGTCAAGGATTTCCCCTGGCAAACATAAAATGTTTTATTCTCAAACTCTGATTTAAACAGATAAAATTGTCGGCGAGTTTTGCCGGCGAGTAACTGTCTGCGAGTTGTTTTGTCGGCGACTCGGTTAGATGCTTTACTCGGCAGCAGAACCGCCTCGAAGAACGCCACATACCTTTCAAGATTTGGTGTCTCATTCACAGATTCAGATTTTCAGATTTTATTTACTTCGAGACCCTGTGTAGGGTATGAGAAGGTACAATCATGACACAGTTGAACTTAAGTAGTAGCTTAACTAAAAGAATGAAAAAAAGGAAAAAAGATTAGCAACTATATGAAACATTTGTAGTTGTTACTGCATATGTGATCACAATACTGGTGGTATAATTCGCTGTTATTGGCGTTGAGTAAAGTGTCCCTGTCATTCAACTACCGCCCGAGATTTGTGTCCGATCTTGTGAAACAGTTGCAAAAAGTTTGTTTACCTCCATTTACCTTATATGTTGCCGTGTTACTCTGAAAGACGACCTAGTCAACCTTATATATACACAGTGGACTCTTCCTGCTGTTACCGTAGCAAGAAATTCATCTGTGTATGCTCACATTTTGTCTACACATGCTAATGGTACCAAATTCAGAGGCGAAAATTTAAAACATTTTACAACTTCTGTAGAACACGCAAGGTAATGGACATTTCACCACGTGTGTAACAATGTTGCATATGAACTCGGAGTCAGTAGTTGAAGGACAGGGTCGTTTCGCCAAATGCCTATATCGCCGCAAGATGTACCTCATCTAGTGTGAACAGGGTATTAGTAAGAGACATTCATGCACTTGTTTATTTATGTGTTAACATCCCCAAAAGTCACTTTGTTTAAATTAAATGGTATTCCCCAATTACCAGTTGAAGTGGCATGTTAAGCCAGTCGATTTGTGTCCATTTAAGTTGAATTTTACTAAAATCCTGTCTTTCTTGATTGTCCCCCTGACACCAATACAGTCAAGTTTGTAGTTGTTTTATGTTATCATTAAATCAGATCCTACAACTTTACTACCAAAATAGATCATACAAAACTATTCCATAATGTTTAGAATAATCACCCTAGGGGTGGGGCATTTTTAACAACAACAAAAATGTCATAATTCAGGCCTTCCCTTCAAAATTAAAGAACTGCCTTAAAATATTTATCTTTTTTATTTTTCTGACCCGTTTCTGGATATTCTTAATTTTCAGAAACACACCCCCCCCCCCCCCCCGGCATAGGTCTGTGTTGTATGAGTGCTTTCTAAGTATTATGTTATTTATGTTGAGATATTTGTTGAATTTGTTTGATATACAAGATCCAGATTCAAGCATGTTTTACAATAGTACCGTTCCCTTTAATTTCCAACATGTCAGATGACTCAAAATTTTGTATTTAAATTAAATGTTTTGTTCGACTCCCATGAGTGGCAATGCTGTTGGCTTGTCTTAATATGACCTTAGCTTTTGAACAGTACATAAAACCCAGACTTTGAACGTTAAAGTGTTTTGGAGCAATAAATGACAGCATTTATCACACAAATTAAACAAACATTAAACTTAGTATATTAGACAAATCAACTTGTTTTCTTTTGTGTGTTTCAGATCAAGCAAGATTGGCAGTTTGTCGCCATGGTGTTAGATCGACTGTTTCTATGGATATTTACAGCGGCCTGTTTAGTCGGCACATTTGGGATCATCGTACAAGCTCCCACACTATACGACAAAGACAAACCAGTCGCGGGTTGACTCTACTTGGGCGCAGATGAAAGAGAAATGTGTTTTTTCAGCACGTATTAGCTACAAAGCTAATGGCTGCTGTACACAAGGCAGGAATCTCATTTTGATAAGCCTTCAGTTCCAGTACGGGCAAGAGTCTTAGTTGGGAGGTAGCTGGACTACTACAATTTTTGTACTTTTCGTACAGAGGTTCTTTTTTCAACGTGTGTGGGTTTTGTTTGATGAATTGGTGAATCAGTAGCTTCAATTTGATTTCTCAATTCTGTTGCTAAGTTTTTCTTTCCATATATCCTCTGAAGTGAATCCTAAACAGAACATAATAAGACTAATTGCAGGCATTTTAACGGATGTACAGCTTAGAAGCAATTTTATAAAAAGGCTAAGAGTATGTATATTCAGACAAAAAATACCAAGCAGTTACTGCAAGATACTGTAGGGTAAACGTTTTCTTTTGTTTTGCAAAATTAGTCCAGGAAGCCTCTGTTTATAGTCTGCTTGAAACATCCTGCGATTGATTTATTTTTATTGAATTTGTTCCAGTGAATTACAAAAAAAAATCGACTGATTTGGTTTTTTTTTACATTCTGACAAAGAAATGATAAAAAATGTGAGTACTGATTCAGTGAAACGGAAAGTAAGGGAGAAAAAGGAAGGAGAGATAAAGTGAGAAGATGAGTTGAGGAGGTTCGGAAGTGGCCAGCTGTTTTCTTTAGAGTAAGAAATCTAAAATTCGCCAGAATCTAAAATTCACCACCTCTAAAACCTTAGTTAATTTTATGAAGAAAATGATGTTTTTGTCTCACAATTGGTATTTTTCAGTTCAAAAAGCCATAATTTACTATACATTCAACAAATCTCACCACAATTAATTTATTTTATTAGTATTTTCACATGTGGCGAATTTCAGATATGTGGCGAATTTTAGATTTCTTACTCTATACCATATTTACTGTAATCAAAGCCCTCAAAAAGCTTTTAAATCAAAGCCTAGCCAGGTGGGTCTTGGCTGGAAAGCAGAATGCATTCTTATTATTTTAGATTATAAAACGCCTTCCATACGTGCGTGCGTCCGTGAGTCCGTCCGTCCGTACCTCACGTTTTTACATAAACCTTATTATATCATTCATTTATAAAAATATCTTCACCAAATTCGCAGGGAATGTTTATGGCTATGAAAACCTGTCTGTGCAAAATTTCGGCCTCATTTTGAAAAACAAAATGGCTGCCATAGCTAATTGTTAGAAAATCATAAAGGTGCTCTCAATCTTGAAATATTCCAGCTAGCTTCATCAAATTTTCACAAAAGCTATATGGCTAGAAAAGCTAGCCTGATTGTAATTTTGGCCTAGTTCATAAAACAAAATTGCCGCCATTTCACATTAATGTCCTATTAAAAAGGCCCTGTATCTCCCCTAATATTGCTCCTTGAGGTTCGAAATGTGAAAACAACTTGTAGGAAGTCATGGCCTGGGAATCTTTTCCAGGTGTTGAATTTGACCTTTGACCCCTGCTTCAGGGTTAAATGGGGTCATCACACTAAAACATCCTTATTTCTACCTTATTTTTGGATTCTGTGGCTTCAGAATGTAAAGATAGACCATGAAAAGTCCTGGCCTGCAAATATTTTGCCTGAGAAAAATTTTGCCCTTATTTTGAAAAACAAAATGGCCGCCATAGCCAATTATTTCAAAATCCTTAAGATGCTCTAAAACTTTAAATATTGCAGCCAAATTTGCACAAAAGATATATGGCTAGGAAAGTTAGCCTGATAGTAATTTGGCCTAGTTTCAAAAACAAAATGGCCGTCATATCACATGTTTAATGTAAAATGGGATTATCCTATTAAAAAGGCCATATATCTGCCTTATTATTGCTACTAGGGGTTCCAAATGTGAAAACAACTTAAAGGAAGTCATGGCCTGAGACTCTTTTCCAATTGCTGACTTTTACCTTTGACCCCTTCTTCAATGTCAAGTTGGGTTATCATACTACAAAGGCCTTATATCTCCTTTAAGTCTCCATTATAACTGATTCTAAGGCGGGAGATAACCGCTGCGGCAGTGGCCTTGTTACTATTGTGTATTACTACATGTGGCGCAGTGGTAACACACTAGTGGTGGCATCGTTTACAGAAATGAAAACCGGTTACCGGGGCTTTGAAACAAACGAAATCCGGTATTTCGTATGCTTGTTACTGCCAGTGATTATTTTTCGCAGATCGTACATGAACCAGAACTTGCAACTGGAAATGACTTTCACTAGATATTAAAATGTATGTAAACATGACTTTTGCTCAATATAAAGAAAAAATGTGACATATTTAACAAAATATGTTTATTTTTTGTCGTTTTGGTGAAGTATAAACCATTAGAAAGCCTAAATAATAACGTTTTCAAAAACTGGTTCCCAAATATTCTTTGCGGATTTCGTTTTTTCTACCAAAACGAAACGAAATACCGCATACCGGAAAACCGTTAACAACACTATAACACACTCGCCTCCCACCTCTGAGGTCGGCATTTCAAAAGCGGGACCTTATGCCGGAAAGTTGGTGGTTGCTTACAGATGGTCTGCAGTTTACAGTACAGAACCTTGACCAACTGTATGTACTTGTTTCCTCTGTACATTGTTGAAAGAAATGTAAAACCCCAAATAAATTTATAGAAAGTGCATTTTAATTGCAGTAGTGTTTGTCAGAATACATCAAAAGTTTCTAGGCTGCACTCTTACAGCAATGGTGTATTGTTGAATGCATTCTTGTTACAATGATATAAGGTGGAATCCATTGTTATAGCAGTAGAGTACTGAAGAATGCATTCCTATAGCAACAGTGTATTGCTGAATGCATTCTTATTGCAATGGCGTATTGCAAAATGGAGCTTCATTAAAACAGTAAATAATTTGCAGAATTTCGTAACCAGGACTTTTGCAAGTGGTCTTTCATTGCCAACTAATACTGAAAATATTCTTACAAATTTTACCAAAACAATCAATTTTTATCAAATGCAAAAAAATGAGTGCTTTGTGATACAAATGTTTCTTCAAATTTTTTAACACAATTGTCGGAATCATGGTACATATGCAGTTTTAAATGCAATAAATACATATATACCAAACAAGGCCGAAAGGGATTTTGGTCGACAAAGCCGAAAAGCCATCAGAAACACGAGTAGTGCACTGAGGCGGTCACCCATCCAAGTACTAACGTAGCCCATTGCTGCTTAACTTCAATTGTAAGAAAGCTACTCATCACACTACGCCACAATTCATGAAAGTCCGGAAACAAAAAAAAATAAAATAAAATAAAAAAAAGTGATCTCTAAAAGTGTGATCCCACTAGAGCTCATGAAATGCCACATTAGTTGGTTCCACAAAACTGTTCAAGGTAGCCAATAAGTTAACATTTATGTTGAAAGATTTAAACCGATCATGCTGGCCTGATTATCAGAGGGTATACAGTGATGTTGTGAGGTCACTGGATTTTTGAGTGAGATGACTCAGCATCTAATCCCACTGGTGCTCTCTCCTGTGAAAGTTTTTGTGTTTCTTATTCTTACTACTTGACTTTGTAAGCGAACACAAGTTGAACGCAAAATTATTATTTTGACTTATTATTTATTTACTTATTGTTTGATAAAAAGTGTGTTTAAGCAAGCATAATTTTTTAATATATTTTTTCCACAAAAATGCCCACCGGAGGCCATTTTGAAAGGCGATAATGTCAATAGGTGCATAAAAACTGCTCAGGACCAATCAGGACACAGCTTAAAATGCTTTATTATTATATCAGGGATCCTGATTGGTTACAGGGAGAATATGTTGTAAATTTCCTGTCTTTGCCAATTTAAGGTACATACTAAATTATCAAGCCAAGCAAATGAATTGTTTTGTTCTTAGATTTTTTCTCAGATAAACCACATATAGATAGACCAGATATTCCAGTCTAAAATAAGCTATTAGCGTTATGTTGAAGTTTGATTACAGAAAATATGGTTTGCTGGAAATGCAGGTTACTGAACTGAGAATGAGTTCATATATAAGGGCCAGTTTGTGGACAGACATTTTTGTCATTGACAATAATATTCCTTAAGGAATAATATTTAATGTGGCTACATAATGCACTCATTCAGATACACTATTGGAAAGCTGCCTTTCCAAATATGGTACATGTTTTTTCATGTGTACATAATGACTTTTAGAATTCTTCGTGTATTTTTGACATTCTGTGTTTAGACTGATAAATTAAAGCAATTTCTTTTGCTTTTTATGTTGTTGTGCATATTTTAATTATTTTACAAAGGAGAGGAGGTTGTGTTTGTCATGTATATTTGTTAGAAGGTTTTTCAGTATCAAACAAATTTACTTGTTTAAATTTCATAAAAGAGGCCACTTCATTTGTCCGATTACTGGTAAGGTTAAAAAAACCCATTTGAATTTTCATGTCTCTTATTACAATATTAAATTAAATTTATATTAGTTTTAATACAAGGCAAAAAAAATCTTGTTTGGCAAATGATATGTAAGAAGTGTATTTTCCAAGTATACTGACATTAAATATTCATAAACATTAGTGGCTGGACTGGTTCTGAAAATAAAAACAGGTTTGTAAGATGAATGAATGTAAGATATTTCCTTAAATGTATATGTTCTTTATTTTTTTTGATAAAATATTATTAACCAGTAGAAAGCCTAATATAATGATGTTTTCAATAACCGGTACTTAAATATTCTTTGTGGATTTCGCCATTTCTACCTAAACAAAACAAAATGCAGTATACCGGTTTACCGTTCACAGCAATAATAAACATGTAGTTTTTATTCAAAATATTATATCGATCTTGGGTTTAACATCGCTTTTCAACACATTGTAGAAGTTATGTCACGACAATAAGCTGAGCAGATGTAGGATACCAGCGCATATACTAGTTGATCAAGATTCTACACTTAAAACGCTCGGACACTGGTATGAAATTATAAAGTTCCCCACTCCAAGTTCTGGACAGGATTCGAGCCTATAACCTAATAGCTGTTGAGAGATTGCATAACTGACTAAGCTTCCACAGTCACTGATCATACCACAGGTATCCCCAATATTTATAAGGTTATTTGGAGCAATTTTACATTACCAGTATGAGATCTGCCATATTGGGTAGTTACAGGAAACTGTTAAGGAACTTTATAAAATTAAATGAACAGTTATAATTGGGGACAAGACTCCAACCCCCATAATATAGTATGCATGTGTATTTCAATTAAGATAAAAGGATCAAATTGGCTAAAAATAGAGAATATATATTATCCCACATATCTCACGTCGGTGATCTTACATTTGACAGTTTCATAACAACTTATTTCTCCATACACTGCCAAGTGTCTCTCTGTAAACTTAAATGTCTGCTTACCATGGGTAGTATGAAATTAGTTGATGGCAACCACCAGCATTGGTTTCCTCCGCCCTTCTAACTACCTGTCACAATTTAACAGACAGAGAGGTACTAGGCATGATGTAGCCTTGCTGAAGGCTCAAGTTTCTTTGCAGTTAGGGAAAGTTTCCAGTTCAGATAATGGAGTTTCAGTTTCTATAATGTACTCATACATGACTTTTATAGCAGCATACAGCTAAGAGAGCTTGGAGAGCTTGATTTCTTGCTTTGAAATTCTGAATGCATACCTTATGATTGCCAAATATTTCTGCACCTATTCTGAACATATTATACACATATGGGCCTTAAGCAAGGCTAGGCATGATGTTAAAATAGAGATAAATAAATTAAGAGCTGATATATCAGCTGTAGTGTGATTAGGACATGAGTTTTATAATGAATTGCTTTGCTATTCCTACATTACTGGCAAAATTGTGAAGGTCAGAACTGGTTTTAATAATTCAGCATTGATAGATGTTTAGGTAGTGATGGTTTTATAGATTGATATTTCAGTATGAAAATTAATGTTGATTCTAGAGATTTTTAAATGTCCGGGCAGTTCCTCAACATGTCCAAACAATTGTGGCAGCTGAGTCAAATTAACTGGGAAGGTTATGTTGTTGGCTTTGTTCGTGCTAGCAATTCCTTCAAAAGTAAGTTACAGATCTTTATGGAAGATCTTATGTTGCTAGGGCCTGGCCAAAGGAAGGAGTGATAAATTTTGTGAAAGAACCACATCATATTCTGGATGCAGGAAATCCTGAATATTCAAAAAGTTCCATTATTAATGTATTTTCAATGACTTTGGCTTTCAGGTTTGATACTACAACAGTAATAGTGCTATACAATGTATCAACGTTAATGGATCTTATTGAAATTTCATTATGGCCAAAGCGATTACATTTTGGGAAAGATCTGGATCATATTTAGAATAAAAAACTCCCGTATTTTCAAAAATTCCCAAACCCATTACTAGTGGAGGCCTGCGATCTACAAGTTATTTCTAGTTCCTGTCTGTTGTCACTTCGGCCACAAATTGTTTTTACCTTATATGGTATTGTACAGTCACAGAAATGCCCCATTGTTGCCGATGACAACCAGCTCTTGATAAGTGTTTGATACTGTGTTTTGTGCCAAGTTATGGCAGGGAGCAATACATAAATGTTATATTTATGGAGCTAATGTAAGGTTCCAATATTGTTACAAAGATTTGATATATGTCTTTTCTGCTTAGATGTCGGCACGAGTGTCACACTCATGTGGCAGTTACCACATACCCGATGGTTAGAAGTCATTTGCAAGATGATCTTTGTATACCATTTTGAGTATTTATATAAATAGTATCCTTAGTTTAATGTTACTGTAAATATGAACTCTTTATGTGATGCACAACTTCTTTTCAAAAGAATAAAATATAGAATCATAATTTCAATTCCAGTTTTAATGCAGACCCTGCACAGTTTTGTGGCTGATTTCAAAGAGTGCCTTACACCAAGTCTTAAGCTACACAGTGACTTAAATCTGAGCTGTTGTCTTAGCTAAGTCTTGGGCTTCAATGAAATTCACAAAGGGTGGCTTAGGTAAGACCAAGCTCAGACTGATTTGTCAAATAACCACAGTGGTTTTCTGTGTCATGTGACCCAGTATTTCTGCACCAAATATACTACTGGTGACATAGATAATTTGTTTGAAGCATTTTATCTTTGAAAAAATGCTGGTTTTCCAATGGAAAGCCATGTTACGACATAAAACCTTGCATAGACTAATTTAGAGATAGTTAAATTTTCTGTACATTTATACACTATTTTCAGCCTTTTAAAAAAATTTGAAATGGAGAAAAATATATGGGGTCCACGGTAGCAGAGTGGTAACACTCTTGCCTCCCACCTCTGAGGCCGGGGTTCGGTTCCCGGCAGGGCCTCAAGTGGGAAAGGTGGTAGTTGCTTGCCGTTGATCAGCACTTTACAGTACAGAACTATGACAAACTGTATGTACTGGTTTCCTCTGTCCTTCCAACTACCCGTCATGATATGACCTGTACAGTGTTGAAAGCGACGCAAAATCCCAAATAAATAAATAAATAAAGAAAAATATAGGGTGGCTATATTTATATATTTTCATGCATTTTGCGAAGTATAACACCACTAAGTTTAAGTCAAATGTCTTAACTTTAAGTCTAAGTCTTGGATAGGTCCTTTTTGTGAAACTGGCCCTGTTTACTTAAAATGAAATAACACACATGTAACGAAAGCCTTGTTTCAGCTGGGATCACAATGCACACATATAATTCACTTGATTATTTTTACAAAGGCAGATCTCTGGGGTATGTTTGGTTGGCTTTTAAAAAAACTTGGATCCCAAATAGAAGTAACAAAACTTCCTGAATAACATGTTCAAAAAGAAAATATCAAATAAGAAGGTGAAAGTATTATATGAGTGCATAAGATAAGTCTTATATTGTTCATATTCATGAGTGATGCATTGTTTTATTTTGTTTTTGTCTAATGAGGGATATTTTACTTTTATTGTTCACCATTTTGTCTGAATTATAAGTAAAATATGTCTATTTTTAAACAAAGAACATGAAAAAGTCTGGGGCACCAGTTAATAGTCATCTCACAGCCTTCCTGCACAAACTACACTGGCTCCCCATTCACTACCGTATATTGTTCAAATACAGCCTCCTTACTTATAAAGCCATACATTTTAGCCAACCTCCATATCTCTCCTCTCTTGTTAAGTGGAGTGATCTCATCGCCTATCAATTTCCTCATATAAACCAAATAAACGCCCAGGGTTGCGCAGTTTTGCAGTAGCTGCTCCCACAGACTGGAACAAGCTCCCTCAATCCATTAAGAACTGTGGAAAGTATATCTGGTTTCAGAAAACAGTAAAAGAACATATCTTTTCAGATTAGCCTATCCTCCACCATAGCCTATCTCCCCTATCGGACGCCAATATGGATACTGACCTCCTTTTGTATCTGGACTATCCCTTTTTGGACATCAGCGCCTTAGAGGATGTTTGCATCAAATTCGGTGCTTTATAAATGCTTCTTACTCTTACTCTCTTAATATAAAAACTTGAACTTTTAACTAGTGATTTCTGCATCATTTCTGATGGATTATAATAAAACAAAAATGAGCACTGACACTGTCAAAATATCTTTCTAGCTAGGTTACACAGCTATAATAACATCGGTTACACATTTTAAGAAATATTAATGAAAATTTGTGTTCGACTTAACTGAAACACGGAGATAACTTTCTGGGCATAGCACCCAGTTTAGCTGAAAAGTATACCTGAAAAGTTTAGGAATAAGAAGTTTGTTATCAATTAATGTTTATTTATTTACTTATTATTTATTTACAGAATTCATGTTAGAACAAAGAAAACAACACAGCCACAATCTTAAATATGGGAAATGTAACACATATTTAACAGGCTTACAAAGTAGACAAACACTTATATAAATGAGCTCAGACAATAAAGCTAGCTTACAAGAGCATTGTCTATGCAAATTTGCCCTCCCAGAAAACTGCCCTCTTAGAAAACTGCCCTCCTAGAAAACTACCCTCCTACAATTTTGTGTAGGTGGAAAACTGCCCTCCTTGCTTCAGTTTATATACTTAGAAAAAACATTTTAGGAAAACAAGGGAGCAAAATAAAACACATCTACCAAAAATAATATCTTTATTATAATAAAAATATTCTGGGGAAATCATTTGATTATTAAATCCTTAGTGAGTAGAAAGGTTAACCTAAAGCACACTTCAAACACACATATTTCTAAATGCAATAAGATGTAATAACCTACATGAAAGGACTGTACCTTTGATTGTTAAAGCCTGAGTAAGTAGAAGAATGAACCCATAGTACACTTCAAACACACATACTTTTAACTGCCATAACATGTGACGTGCTACATAAAAAGACTGTACCTTTGATTATTAAAGCCTGAACAAGTATAATAATTAAAGTAAGCATACTTCAAACACATCATGATGCAATGGGTTTTGTCAGGCAGGGCTGTTTTCCACAACACAAAATTGAAGGAGGGCAGTTTTCTAGGAGGCCAGTTTTCACGGATTCCTTTAGAGAGTATAATTTAGCCCTTATTTGTAGTGCTCTGTACAAATTAACCATATTCAAACTAGTGATCGTGAACATAAAAATGCATTTTCTCTGCATCCCTTAATCCTGTTTTCTGATTGCAACAAGTTTAAAATTTGCCCACTTGCATCTCACCTGTGTGATTGTGGGTTCGAGACCATGTTATACTTAGTGTGGGCCTCCCCTGATATGGACCTATCTGTTCAAAACCCAGAGTTGAACCTGTGTCCCTTTACCCTGTGACTAAGTTTAGGGTTGGTTATTTAACTGATTTAACATCTGTACAGTTGTATCAGGCTTGGCTGTCTGTCTCGAGTTAAGATTAACTTAAAATGTACAGTCGTCTTTGAACCTCTATGTAGGGGGGCTTGGTGGTGTAGCGGTTAGAGTTCTCACCTCCAACCACTGAGGCCACCAGTTCGAATC